>JARQOC010000006.1:434996960-435307105 GCA_033576535.1 Allobates femoralis | reverse complement strand
CTAATTGTGTTTTCCTTTTATGTGTACAATTTAATTGTTTTATAAAAGATTCTTGAATACGAGTGATGAAGACGTTTGGCGACATTTGTTGGTCAAAATGAATTTGTTGCGTCTTCTGACGCATTCAATAAAAAAAAAAAAATCTGTTCTTATCAGTTTAATATTTGATACGTCCCCTATCTGGGGACCATATATTAAATGGATTTTTAGAACAGGGAGATGGAAGAAGATCTTGCTCTGTCCACTCCACGCATTGACCTGCTATTGCAGTACCTCCAGGACCGGTGCACCCCTTCCCTAACCTTGTTTCCAAAAGCAGAATTGATTTCACATGAAAGAATAGCCAAAAAGCAAGCCATTTGCTAGTATAGTTGCTTAGTGGCTAGCAGCAGTAAAGCCAAATGCTTTTTCTTAATTCAAATTTCCCGCCTTTTTCTAATATGTGAAATTTCACAAGTTTTCATTCAAGTTTGTTTTTTGTGTTTTTTAGGGGGTTCCTGTGTGTTTTTTGGGGGTTTTTGGCTTTTCTTTCCAAAATGACCAATTCTACTCCATTTGGAATTGTTTGTAGGTAATTTGCAATTGAGGGGGGCTAGGTATTAATTCAATGTTTTTTCTTTCTGTCACTGCAGGTGCTGCAGCTTAAGCATTTACAGGCCATTGTCCTATTACCACAATGCCCATTGGGCTTGTCTACAGGAGCACCTTCCTTCTTCTGGAGCCACAAACCACCAAAAACAAAGACTAAACCAGCCCCTCCAAAAAAAGACAAAATCCGAGCTATGCTATGCTATGGCCTTTGCATTGACGATGGATGTCCTTTATGAGCTGTTGTCCTTTATGAGCTGTACTTCTTTATGAGCTGCTGTTTCCCTCTTGTGGATTATTTTTGGCAAGACTTTTCAAGCTGTGACTTCCCACCACTTCTCCTTTTGGGTGTCTTTTAAGGGGATTTTGAGCCTATTACATTTGGCTTAGCCAGACAGGTACCTGAAGTCAACTGAGAAGTGCCAGAAGCATGATGGAAATCCTTTTTTGGAGTCATTGAAATGGCTCCAAATGTGTAGGCCAAATAGATGGGCAGAGTTTTTGAATGTAGATTTTCGTAAATGGGTAGTGTCCGCAACAAGCAGCAATTGTGTGGCTTTTCTTTTGGCTGTTTCCAGCTTGTTTTCGACATCTCCACAATACATGGAAATCGTAGGCCTTGTTGCCACCCTAGGTCCAAACCAATTTGGGGTATCGCTTCTCAGCCTTTTGGCTAAAATCTGTAATGGATCTGGTCGATTGGCCAAAGGTGGCCTGGGCTTACTGTTACCAGTCGCTTGGCCTTTTGGACTTTGGTTCAATTGCTGCTCTGGGGCGATTGGGTGTAGCTATGGTTTAACATTTACTAGAGGGTGGCCGGTTCACTGACTGGCTGGAGGTGACCTGGGCTTATTGATCACCGCCACTTGGCCCTCCGGGCTTTGGTCCGGATGCTGCTTTTGGATGGCGGTGTGTAGCTGATGGTCTAACCTTCCCAGTACTTTGGAATTGGCTTACCTGTCTTGGCAGAATGCTTGCTATTCTTTCCTATGCATCGGGAGAACCCCGGATGAGGTATACAGTCCGTATCGATGTCTCGAAGAACTACAGGAAGAAGAAGAACGTCAACTACGTTTGCAACACGGTCCTCCTTGGGATTTTGGAATTCAATAGAGATGATATTTTTTGCTTCCAGGACAACCACCAGAAGGGCATCTACACCATCACCTTCAGGAACTAGGGCTGCTTCCAGCAGTTGGTGCAAACGGTTAATGACAAGATCCATTTGGACTAACTCGAGGGTTTGACCTTCTCTCTGCTGTTCGTCCATGAGGAGGTCCAACCGGTTGTGTTTTTTTTCGATTCCCTTTATTGAACACCATGACATTGCCACCTTTGTATGTCGCTATTGTGATTCTGTGACTTTTGTTGGAAATGTAAAAAATGCAGTTGACTTCTGGTGTGGTAAGCGGAAGATTTTGGTACGACTAAAAAGGGATCCGGGGGCGATGGGTGGCACACTGCACCCTCCCTCTACCTTTACCATCGGACAGAGCCGTGGATACCCTTAATACCCAGGGATGCCTATGTACTGTAGAAACTGTGGGAAGATGGGGCATACCCAATGGGTGTGCCTGGAAGGGAGGGCCAGCTGCTGCAACAACTGATGATAGTATAGCCACCTTATGAAGGACTGCCCCCAGAGACTGACCTGTAACCTTTGTGGGGAAAATGCACACATGTTTCAGACCTGTCCCCGTGTAATGAATAAGCAGTATTGGTAGGGAATATTGCCATATTCCCCAGATTCCATTTCATCCCAGGAAGCAATTTGATAAGACACATCTCACTCACAAAGAGATAAGCCCCCTCCCTTGGAAGCCAACAGGCCACACAAAAGGGCTCTTTCTTGCCTTTGATATGCTGATCAGCTAGGGAGATAGCATTAGCCAGGTGTAGGGAACTTGCTAGGAGATGGAAATTAGGTTACACTTCCAAATCCCATGAATGCCAGAAGAGAGGAAATTCTTTCTTCAGGCTCAAACTGGACGGAGTCGTGAATATAACATTAATATCTCATAAACCGTCCACCCTGTGATAATATCGAATGTAAATATGAACTCTACATATCTAGACGGTAATAGGGCTATATTTATATGAATGTAGGATGACTGTAAGCCATGTAAACGTGATATTGGCTAGTAGGGTGCTCTCAGAGTACCCATGTTTCATATCCAGACGAAGATAAAATCATAACTAAAAATATGAAAGTATTGTCTTTCGTCTGTGATGCCCACGGACAAGACTAGGTCAGATTATAGAATTTGGGTGTCTATATCTCCACTCAGAGGGGTGGGAGTTGTGAGACAGCCCAGAGGTGCGAGATGGGTGGAGACAGGGGTCAGCCCATAGTGTATAAAAATCATCTGCTCCATCTCCATATGGTATTTCTTCTGAAGAGGCATTTTTCCACCAAAGCCAGAGATTACCCAAGGAACAGATTGGCATCACACCGCCCTTGTGGTGCCATCAGCACAAAGGTAACTGCTCACATGTGTGTGTAATTCTGTGTATTCCATTTACCTTTTTATTGGCATATCTGACTGTACTATTTATAACATCTTAATAATAACTGTAAATATTAATATCTAGTGTACCATTAGCGTGATTAAATATATAAATTTAATCTTGAGTTGCTCTTATTATCTTGATCACGATCCTCACGTCCGTGTACTCATTTAACGCTACCTGGGTTGGTTTCTGACCCAATATAACCCCGACCACGGACCGGACTTATATTAAACGAGAAGCTGGTGGCAGCATTTGTGCTTGGGGTTATTCAGGGCCTCTGGCAGTGACGGGGTGGAGGAGATTATATGTGCTTCTGGCTGCGGGCTAGAAGGCATATACCACACTCACTGAGAGGTGCCTTAATAAACCAGCACAGGCAGGGCAGCTGCGGCCCTTCTTTATCCTCAGGCAGTTCTCTGACTGACCTGGGTTTAACAGGAGGCGCTGTGGAGCTGCCAGGTTCGGTGGCCGATTCACCACACCCCGTAGATCCAAAGTCCGGTCATATCTGAGGCGGCTGGAGGTGTTTTTCCAGGGCAACAGCCAGCTCACCCCACATCCCTGCCGAGGGGCTGGATCTGGATGCCGGTATGGCAGGACTCTGGCCTGAGCCGTGCCCTCCTACTCCCACAGCGGAGGTGAAGGCTTTGACAGCAAAGGGCGCAGGCAATGGGAAGGTGGAGGTGGAGCAGGGATCCTGCGGCTCTCGTGGGAGCCCCCCTGTGATGAAACCCCATAAGAAGGGCGCAGGGCGGGTCAACCCAGGACCAGAGCAGTAGAATTCTCCCGCTACGGGGGGGTCTTCTGTGTTGATGGCCTCTCAAATTGGTCATGACGCTGGGGTGCTGGAGCAAGGTGCCCCTGGTTTGCTGGCGCTGGAGGGCTCTGTGGCGAAGACTCCCGATCCGACTGGGGAGTCGAGCCAACAGGCTGCGGTTTTCCCCCTACAGGTACCACCATGGTTGTGTCCGAAACTCCTGGGATAGATGCTTGCCCGGAGGAGAGGATCCTGTTGCGACATCACAAGATGACTGCACTGGCGACCTGCCTGAGCCTAGTGGCAAGAGGAGGAAGGCCAATCCCATTCCAGAGGCCAACCCAAAGTCGCCGGATGTCTGTGTCAACACTTCTGATCTCTGTTTGGGTACTGTCGGGTACTCCTTCGGTTCTTCAGACCCCCAAAACATCACCTCCTTCCCGTCCCCGATGTCGGAGGTCTTCGACAATATGATGCGTGTCATGATGGATGATGCGCTACCGCCATGACCTAACAATGCCGCCCATCACTTGCCTCTCACAGAATATGAGGTCCCTAAAGAGCCCCAGTAGACTGGCTGCTTTTTTTATTACATTGCTTCATTTTCCTTTGACTTTTGCTTCCTTTAGGAATGTGGTATACAACATTGCATGGACTATGGCAGCCTTAAACAGGGCTGGCATCTTGGGCTGTCTGTATGGTCAGGTGCCAACGATAACCGCTCTACCGGAGTAGGGCTTCTGTGTAATGGTCAAACTACCACCTCCTGTTGGTGACCGAGATAATGCACAGCAAAGCAATGCCGGTACGTCATGTTTTTCGTATTTTGAATGTTTATGCTTCCCCTGGTAAGCAAGAACGGGCCGACTTGTTGGAAATCCTTCCTCTGTTCTGTCCGGGCTCACCTCCTCTGCTGGTGGGTGGAGATTTCAACTGGGTAATTGCAGGTGAGCACCGGCAGGGGGTGACCCCAACAGAGGGAATGATAGGACCGCTTACCTGCTTAAAAACTTCCTGTCTGATTTTAACTTGAAAAATGCTTGGAGGGCTCTCCACCCGGGGGATTCAGGTGACACATGGTCCAGGAGGGGAGTGAGCTCCAGGGTTGACTATTTCTTTCTCTCCTTTCGGCTCGTAGATATTAGGCTTTTAACCAATGTCTTTAGATTTTCGTAAATGGGTAGTGTCCGCAATAAGCAGCAATTGTGTGGCTTTTCTTGTGGCTGCTCCCAGCTCATTTTCGACATCTCCACAATACATGGGAATCGAAGGCCTTGCTGCCACCCTAGGTCCAAGCCAATTTGGGTTATCGCTTCTCGGCCTTTTGGCTAAGATCAAGTGTACTGTCTCGTCCTGCCAGGTGCGAGGATACAGAAGTGATGAAGCTTTCTGTGGTAGAGAAATACCGACAGTTTTCAGTGAAGATGGTGTACATTAAGAATACGATTCGGATGAAAGTGGATGTGAATGACCACAAGAAGAACAGCATCGTGTTCATCGTACGGGACCTCCTGGAGAATAAGTTGGGGCTGAGTCGCACAGACTTCTTCAGCGTGAACGAATTTCCACGCCAAGGTCAGTACGATGTCACGTTTATGGATGAGAATTTGTGTCTCGGAATTCTGGAGTGGTTCCGTATACATGATTTAGAACCTGTGCTACAAGGAGTACGATGGGAACCGCTTATTGGGCTACAAGAAATGCAGATTACGGTGACTGTTTACAATCCTTACACGGAGGTCACCCTGCTGAAAAATTCCTGGCTCGTTATTGTGAATATGTACAAGAGGGAAAAAGGCAGGTAAATAAGTTGGGGATTTTCAACTGCAAGTACGTTTTTACTCGGCTGAAGAAAGACATCACACGGGTGGGTGGTTTCTCTCACCCCCTGCTAACTTCTCAATTGCTGGACACAGGGGATTCCTATCCTGGACAGCCCATGTACTGTAGAAAGTGTTTTTGTTTTGGACATGTGCAGGCAGACTGCCTTAAACAGCAGTGTTGTTGTAACTGTGGGCATGAAGGTCATTTTGCAGGTGATTGCCTTGCCCCCAGACTGTGTGATTTATGTGGCAGTAAGGATCATATGTGCAAGGACTGTCCCCTTACGGACGGCACTTCCGGTCATGCTGATGAAAGGGCAGACCGTGGGGGAAGCTGGAGAAGGGAGGAGGGTACTGCAGATAGTAGCCCTGGAGCCTCTGGAGTTAACACTGACAGACAGGATTCAGCACGGAGGAGTGGGACCGATAACATCACTGTGCAAGCACATGTAGACACGGAGGGTAAAGGTATGTGCCCACAGGAAGGTTTTGCTGTGTTTGAGATCAGGTTTTACCTTGGTTTTATGTAAATCTATGCTAATTCTGAGTTTTTGGTTTTCATCAAAACCTATGTGATCAGGGAAAAGCTTTAAACACACACTTTTTTTTTTCTCTGCAGAAAATGGAAATACCACGTGTTTCCACTTTAGCAGAAGTTCAGCAAAGAATTGACATGCTCATTCTTTCTAATGGCGGGTTTACACGTTGCGATATCGTAGTACGATTTCAATGAAAAGTCACGTGGTTCAATCGTTGGAGCCGATATCATTCCTGCGTTGTATGGTGTGAACATCCAATACGATGCAGGAATGATGTCAATGCGATATCGGGGATTGAATGAGCGTGCTATTCAATGCCCCAATATTGAAGGGAGATTGGAGCCGGATCGTGCTGTGTGACAGCCCAACTCCGATGTGAAGTTCTACGTCACCCATTCACTCCCATGTTAAAGGATCGTTCCTGGGTTGGGAGGCGGAGACATCGCACGGACGTTGTATTCCGATATCGCAGCGTGTAAACATCCAGTGCGATGCGGGAGAAACGTGCACTAATTGCGCGCTCCCGCGCCATTGAGTTGCGATATCGCAACGATATTGAAGCGTGTAAACCCACCAAACACAGCAAAACCTGAGGTGTTTCCACTTTCTTCACCAAACAAAAATCAATGTGTTGGGACAGCTAATCCTAGAATCATAGGTTTTGCTGGAAAACAAAAATGCAGCAAATCCTGTGGTGTTTACACTGTCACCAGAGAACAAAAACCAATGTGTGTGAAAGCTTTTCCCTAGGTTTTGCTGGAAACCAAAAACTCAGGATTAGATTAGCATAGATTTACATAAAACCAAGGCAAAACCTGATCTCAAATGCAGCAAAACCTTTCTGTGGGCACATACCATAAGGGAGGAGCACAGCCTGCTGCTGCAGATCTGCCTGTGAAGTCTGCTGGAAAAGGGAGGGGGGGAGCGACTCCACTCAGGCAGGCTGTGTCAGCTGCTGAATCTAAGAGTGATCTGCATAATGAGGAGATTATGAGCATGGAGCAGAGTGTGGTGCCGCCCACTCCTCAGGCAGAGGACATTGTACTGGGACCACCTTCCTACTCAGCTGTAGTGAAGAATAGACAGCTGAAGAAAAGAACTTGAAGTCTTTAGTGGATAAGGAGGAGCGCAAACTGAGAAAGTTGGAGAAGAAAAAGAAAGAGGTGAAAGTTGATATTCCTCCTCAGTCTCTGCCTGTGTCCACCTTGCAGGAAGAGATAGATGTGATACCTCCGTCTGCGGTCATTGAGGAGATGGAGTCACAGGGTAGTGTGGTGCAGGACTCTGATCCTACTAATATTGTGGATCTCACTTCACCTGAGGACCTGGGGGATAGAAAGAGTCCCAGGGAGGGTGGTGTGGGCTCATCACAGGACACAGAGTGTGAGGGCTCTATGTCTAAGAAGCAGAAGTTTGACCAACTTTTTGAGGAGTCACCGGCTGGTTGCTCACAGAAGGGGTATGCGTTTTCCAGTGCTGACACGGGTTAGATCCATGGGAACGAATGCATAACCTCTTATTTTTTGTTCCTTTTTGTGCCTTTTAGCTTTAGGCTATTCTTTGTTCCTTGATATAGCTATCATGTGTGTCATAGGCTAGCTTTTATAAGACAATGGTTTTTGCATAGGATTTTTTTGCATTTATTGTAATGTTGCATATTATGTGCATAATGCTTTTTGTGTTACAGATTGCAAACGTGTAAACTGACAAAATGACCATAAGTATAGTGTCGCAAAATGTTCGAGTCTTTACAAGTAAAGTAAGGAGAGCAGCGATATTGGAGATTTTGGCAACGCAAAAAGCTCATATTTTCTGCTTACAAGAATGCGGAATTGTGGATGGTGTAAGTGAGGATGAATGGAAGTATGGAACGTCTGTATGGTCGGGAAGTGCAAATAATAAAAATGATGGGGTGATGAATATTATTTAAGGGGAGGGATTGTGTGCTCACAGATTATTTGGTAATTGAGGTGGGGAGGTGCATTTTAGTTAATATAGTTTATAAGAATGTAAAATTTTGCGTGATAAATGTTTATGCCCCTGTAAATAAGAATGAGCGGAGGGACCTGTTTGAAAAAATCACATTTTTTATTCCACGGAGAGCGCCTGTTGTGCTTGTGGGCGATATGAACTGCGATGTGGGACGAGCGACTGTGGATGTGTCTGGGAAAGTATTGTTAGATATAATAAGTGATTTCAGTATGAGTGACCTTCAGCGTGCATGTGGGGTATCCCCCATATTAAATACATTCTATTCTGAGAATGGGCGAGTGGAGTCTAGACTGGATTACTGTTTTATATCTAAGAATGTGAAGCCGGTAAAATATAAGCAAGAGTCGGTTATGTTCTCTGATCATGTTTGTATGTTGTGTGAGGTAGAGGTGAAGGTAGATGGGGTTTTTGGACGAGGTTTGTGGAAAATGAATACCTCTTTGTTAGAAAGTGAAGATGTGCAAGAGGAATATACCAGACGATATGAGAGCTGGTGTCAGCGTAAGAGTGAGTTTGAGGATGTTTGTCAGTGGTGGGATTGGGTGAAAAGACAAACAAAGTCATTTTTTCAGAAGGTGGGAAGCAGGTTTGCAGCCACTAGAAAGGAAAATGTTATAGTCTTAAATGCTCGTTTAAGTTTGCTGTATAAATTGCGAGAAGGAGGAATAATGTGGGGGAAGAAATAAAGGAGGTAAATTAAGCGATAGATGGGTTCCTCACTGAAAGAGGAAAGAGTATTATCTTTAGAGCAAAAGTGGATAAGATGGAACATGATGAGAAATGCTCGAGGTTTTTCTTTAAGAAGGTGTTTGTCAAAAAACAGAGTATGACTGTAATAATTGGGGTGGATTTGTATGCTGAGAAATGGAGAGATGACAATTTAGAAGATGATGTATTGAGTGTGGTGGAAAATAAATTAAGTGAGGATGAAAGGGAAGGTATCATGGGTGAGATAACTCAAGCAGAAGTATGGAAGGTGGTAAATAGTATGGCCCTTGCTAAGACGCCAGGAGAGGATGGACTACCCATAGAGTTTTATCGTAAGATGTGGGATTTAATTGGGAAGGATGTGGTAGATGTGTGTAAGAGTATGTGGGAAAATGTTAAAATGGCGGATAGTATGCGGGCGGGAATGGTTGTACTGATTCCAAAGAAAGGCAAATTAAAAAATGTAAAAAATTGGAGACCAATCACATTGTTGAATTGTGATTATAAAATCTTTGCTAAACTGTTGGCTAATAGGATGCGTGATGTGGTTGGAAGTGTGGTTGGGGATGAACAGTGTTGTGCGGTGCCAGGTAGAAGGATACATGACTGTGTATGTATGCTTCGGGATTGTTTACGGGATTGTATGGATAGGCAGAAGGATGTGTTTGTGTTGAGTTTAGACTTTGAGAAAGCGTATGATCGATTGTCGCATGCCTTTTTGTTTAAAGTGTTGTTAAAAATGGGCTTCCCATCAGATTTTGTGTGGCGAGTGAGAAGCTTGTATGCTGATATTTTTAGTTGTATTTTGATAAATGGATACGTAGGTAGGAATGTGAAAATAGCATCAGGTGTAAGGCAAGGTTGTCCTTTATCCCCGGTAGCTTTTATTTGTGCAATTGAACCTTTAATATGTATGTTGAGGAAAAATAAGGTTATGTGTGGGGTGCAAGTGCCAGGGGGTGGGGGTAGGGAATGGAAGGTGAGTGGATATATGGATGATGTATGTGTGTTATGTGATTCTGAATGTTCTGTGAGGTGTGTGAAACTGTTAGTATCAATATTCTGTACTGCGTCAACGTTTAAGGTAAATTGGGATAAGACTTTATGTAAAGTCTTTGGGTCAGGACAGGTGAGAAGTGATATCGATGTGAGTGTGGTTAGAGAACCAATAAAAGTATTGGGAGTTAAATTTTCAGGGGATTTGAAGGGGGATGAAAGTTGGGAGGAAGCGAAACGTAAGGTGGAGCGTAAGTTAGCTTTTTGGAGGTTAAGAAGTCTTACTTTTTTTGGGAAAATTTTGGTTATAAAGAGTATGTGATATTACCGATCCTTTTATATGTGGCAGTGGTGTTTCCACCAAGTTATATGTGGATAAGAAAGTTAAATAGAGTTCTATGTGTGTTTTTATGGAACTCAAATATGGAGAGAGCAAGGAGGGAGGTATTAGGCAAAAGTTTGGATAAAGAGGGTTTGGAATTTCCAAATTTAGAAGTTTTCTTTGGGGTAAACATTATAGTTTTTATGTTGCGAGTAGTAAATATGGAAAGCAAGTATGCATGTATGAGTAGATATTTTTTTGGATCCTTTTTGTTTCGTTTAAAATGGAGAGACAGAGATCTTAGATGTCCGGTTGCTTTTGATGTTCCAGTGTGGTATGTGTGGATATATAAGTTCCTGGTTAAGTATGAATTGTGTGGTGTGCATGTGAGGATGTTGTCAAATAAGAATTCTGTTTATAGAATGATTCGATGTAAAGATATAGTGAGTCAGATAAATTTAGTCAGAGGGTCGGAGATAAAGTATGGAAGAGAGTGCGAATGGATGGTATGTCAAACAGACAGAGTGAAATTGTCTGGCAATCATTACATGGGGTTTTGCCAGTTAAAGAATTTCAACACAATAGAGGATTGGTGAGAAATGACTTGTGCCCTAGAAGTGGTTGTGGTGGAAGAGAGAATGTAGCCCATGTCTTCTGGAATTGTTCGCATGCACGAGAAGTGATTGGGAAACTGGGACCGTTATGTAAAGAATTGGGTGGAGTGAATAAGTTGTCTTTTGAGATGTTTATGTTTGGATTGGGAATGTGTAATGGTGTGAAGGAGAGAGTGTTGTGGGTGACGCTTGCATGTATAAAAGAAGTGTTGAGGGATGTGAGCAATGTGTATGTGTTCAAACGGAAAGAAATTGATGTAAATGGTTGTGTCAGGATTATTTTGGGAAAAATGTATGTGTGCTATTTATGGGACAAAAGGAAAAGAGGGGAGGTAGATGCGGAGGGGCTGTGGAAGGTGATGAAGTGGAAGGATATTGTTAATACTGTATAAAATGTTGTGCCTTTGCATACCATGCTTAATTTACATTTCTTAATGTTTTGGATTCTGAAGAACCAAAACCATGCGCCTTGTTGGGGCAGGTAACATACAAAATATATGTTTGTGTGTGTAAAGGTACAACTTGTGTTGTTGTATTGGGGTTTTGTTGCAAATTTGAGAATAAATTCTGGACACGGATGATGATGACGTAGACTGACATATTGCTGCGGAGTGTTGGATTTTATATGTCACGTCACTGACGTGTTTAAAAAAAAAAAAAAAAAAAATCTGTTCTTATCAGTTTAATATCTGATACGTCCCCTATCTGGGGACCATATATTAAATGGATTTTTAGAACAGGGAGATGGAAGAAGAGCTTGCTCTGTCTACTCCACGCATTGACCTGGTATTGCAGTACCTCCAGGACCGGTGCACCCCTTCCCTATCCTTGTTTCCAAAAGCAGAATTCATTTCACATGAAGGAATAGCCAAAAAAACAAGCCATTTGCTAGTACAGTGACCTATTGGCTTGCAGCAGTAAAGCAATATGCTTTTTCTTGATTCAAATTTCCCGCCTTTATCTAATGTGTGAAATTTTATATGTGTTCATTCAATTTAGTTTTTGTGTTTTTTAGGGGGTTCCCGTGTGTTTATCGGAGTTTTTTTCGCTTTTCTTTCAAAGTTGACCAATTCTGCTCCATTTGGACTTGTTTGTAGGTAATTTACAATTGAGGGGGGCAAGGTACTAATTTAAGGTTTTTTCTTTCTGTCACTGCAGGTGCTGCAGCTTAAGCATTTAGAGGCCATTGTCTTCTTACCCCAATGTCCATAGGGCTTGTCTGCAGGAGCACCTTCCTTCTGCTGAACCCTCAAACCATCAAAAACAAAGACTAATTCCCCCCCCCCCCCCAAAAAAAAAAAGACAAAACCCAAGCTATTCTATGTCCTATGCATCCAAAAATTCCTCAGCCAAAAAGGAAAAGAAATTATATTTAACTCCCGAGTCAGACATCTGGAAAAAGGGGAAACATGTTCCAGATATTTTTTTTTAAGAAAGTTGGGGAAAAAGCATAACTGATTGAGGAGTTGAAGGGTCAATCAACCACTGAAGGGATTTTAGATGAAACTTTTAATTTTTATAGTAACGTTTTAACCTCAAGAATATTGATGAGCCAACACTTGTAAGTAACCTCGATGTTCTATCCAGATTTTTAAATACAGAGGACCAGGACTTCCTATCATAAGAGGTAACACTGGGGGAGATAGAGGGGGGCCTTAAAGATTCTAAGCCTGGGAGGGCCCCTGGGTCAGATGGTCTCCCCGTAGAATTTTATAAGTGTTTTTGGAATGTTCTTAAAGATGATCTTTTTCATGTGTTTACTGAGGTTTTTAGGGGTAATTTTTTACCTCACTCCTGGAAAAAGAGCATCATCACCCTGATTTTGAAGAAAGGAGATCGGTCAAAACTGGAGCACTGCAGGCCTATCTCTCTTTTAAATACTGATTACAAGATTTTAGCCAAAGTTATTGCAAGCCGTATTAAACATGCCATTAAAAACATCATCCACCCAGATCAGGTGCACGGCATCCCAGGGAGATCCATGTGGGAGCACCTCAAAGTGATATATGACCTGATCTGGTACCAGGATGACCGCAAACAGCCATTAGCAATTTTATCCCTTGATTTTATGAAAGCCTTCGATAGAGAGTCACATTTTTATCTTTTTAGGGTAATGAACAGAATGGGTTTTCCAGATGTTTTTATTAATATGATCAAACTTTTATACCGTGATATTTATGCTCAAGTTTTAATTAATGGCTTTTTAACCAAAGATGTTGCTCTCCTGTCTGGGGTCAAACAGGGCTGCCCCATGTCCCCTCTTTTATTTGTGTGCGCCATAGAGCCACTCTTATACCTACTGTGCCAGGACAAGGTCCCAATTCCAGGTGGCGGGGGACAATTCACTGTCCAGTTCTGTTATCTCCCCCTAAGCAATATGTGATTTTAACCAACATGATTACTGAGTATAACTTGGCGCGAACTGACCACCAGATTTTATCCAATCAGCGCAAGCTCACAGCAGTTTGCAGAAGGCATGAGGTGATGGAGGATGTGGATAACTTCTCTTCCTCTAGGTGCCATCTGATCTGGAATAACGTAGCTTGCCTTGCCCTTAGAAACACGCATAAGACCTGGCCTGGCAGGTAGTACACCAATGCCTCCCCACAAGAGCCTTCCAGCATCACAGAGGATTGGTGTCTAGTGCTAGGTGTCTGAGGGCAGGGTGTGCACAGGATGAAACGGTATTTTACTTATTCTGGTTTTGCCCTTATTCAAAAGAACTTTGGCTATCAGTGAGCACTTTGTTAAAATGGGTATGTGGCCTACGAGCCCTGGATTGTGATGAAATCCTGTATGGTGTTATCAATTGTCCAACCATGTCCCAAGCCAGAATTGCATGGTTAATGATTAATAGTTTTAAGGAAGCATTGTGGAAAGCGAGAAATATTCTATTATTTCAACGTGACTGCATTTCTGTGAACAAATAAGCAATGTTGCCTCCAAGTCTGGAATTTGTTTATGTATTCATAATGTACCACATTGTACTGTTTTTACATGTCTTTTAATGCAATGCTTTTATTATGATTTTATTCTGTTATGAAAATGTGATTGTTTGGTTATGTTGTAGCGACCGGTGGTAAGGCCGCGGGTGTGTGTGTATGTCTTGCTTCAACAGAATCTCCATACTCAGATTTAACCGGTCGTAACATCTCTTTACTGTAAAACATATCTATAACACAGTCAACTGATCTAGCTGCACACATGTATATGGTGGAGTCCCTGGATCTTCACTTTATCTGGGTGCGCAGCAAGAAGGAGACAAAGAGAAAAACAAAACAAAATAGAGATATCTTTCCCTAACTTTCCCTCAAATCACGTACCAGTCTATCACAGAAGTAGATGTCGCTCCCACGTGGCAGGCCTGGGATCTCACGATGACGGATCCCGGTGCAGCGCTGAAGGGGGAAACTCCTCAGTCCTCTTCTTTGGTCTTCTTCCGCAGGTAATGGATTTTTGTTAGTCTCTCTCTCTGTCCCGGGGCACACCGAGCAGCAGAAGGGAGATCACGGTAGCACAGATGGCTCCCTTATGTCGGTCACAGACCCTGCACATGTAATCCGGTGGCAATGTCCTGAATTCTGGAGGCAATGTCCTGAATTTGAGTTGAACCCTCGGTAAGACAATGTCCTGCAGACCGGGGTTTGCAGCAACGATTCCCACGGGGTGTTTCTTCCCAAGAATCCGGTTGCAAAAGAGCTCTATGTCGGGAGACACCACACGCAGGTCTGTCCTGGCTGAGCTCCGTGTCTACACTCCTCTCCCGCACTTTTTCTTCCTCAGCACAAGGCTGTTGTGGGAGGGGATCAGCAATCAGTGTTTTTTTCTCTGTAGTCATTTCAGCACTTGTCCACAAGGGGGCAGTATCGGACTGTGTAATGTTCACTTCAGTGTCCATTTCAATAATAATACAGTCAGGGCTACCCACTCCGTTACAATGTTATGTGCCAAGCTTTTAATAAAGTCTGTTTGAAACGTGATCTGTTCTTATCATGGCCATGCCATGGACTAAATGTCTTCCAATAGCATTATACTCTGTGAGGGTCATTCCAAACAAAAAGACTGGTCTAAGCCCTTATGAGATATTGTTTGGAGAGCCACCAAAGACAGGATTGTACTTTCCTCAGCAGTTACAGACATTACATTCTAAAATGACTGCATATGTAGGAGCTTTACAAAATGTATTGCATCAAATTCATAAACATGTTTTCAGTTCCATTCCAGATCCCTCCTCCTTGGAAGGCACACACTCCTTAAAACCTAGCGATTGGGTGACAATCTGGAAACACGTGAGGAAAAGCTTGGATCCCAGATTTGAAGGTCTATACCAAGTTCAACTCCCTACACCAACCTCAGTAAAAGTTGAAGGAAAGACCATCTGGATCCATGCTTCACACTGCAAGAAGTTCCACTAAGATTGAAAGAATGGCAGTAGGAAAGTATTGTTTATTGCTTCTCTCACTTTATACTTTCCTTCCAATAATAGAAAGTGATGATAGAGGAAGGGACTTATTTGAGCAATATGAAAAGGCGGTATTACAACAAAAGGAAGTAGCTGAGCAAAGTAATCCCCAATTGGATGAGGAAGCAATAAAGCAATGGGATAATAAGTTTGTTATGTACCATGATTATATAGCAAGAGCCCGAAATCTTTCAAATTGTTGGATATGTTCACATGCACCCATTGCAGCCAAAGCTATGCCTTATTTTGTTACCCCCATTTCAGAAAAAGAGTTACCGTATTTTTCGCTTTATAAGACGCACCTGATTATAAGACGCACCCCCAAATTTGATGAAGGAAAAGAGAAAAAAATTTTTTTTAATGTTATGTGGGGTCCGTCTTATAATACCAGTGTCCACCTTATAATTAATATATATGTCCCCCATCCTCGTACACTAACCCCCCCATGCTGGTATGTATGTCCCCCATGCTGGCGTACTGTCCTTCCCATGCGGATGCACTGTTCCCCACCCTGGCACACAGGGCCCCAATGCTGGCATACAGAGCCCCCTATGCTGGCACACGGCCCCCTATGCTGGCACACGGCCCCCTATGCTGGCACACTGGCCCCCTATGCTGGCACACTGGCCCCCTATGCTGGCACACGGCCCCCTATGCTGGCACACTGGCCCCTTTGCTGGCACACAGCCCCCTATGCTGGCACATTATCCCCCCATAGAACAGACAGCCTCCACCCTTGCACACTTTCTCCAATGCTGCACTCTGTAAAAATAACAAACGATCTCATACTCACCTCTCTCCACTGCTCCCTGCAGCCTCCATCTCCGCTGCCTGCTTATACCGGAATCCAGTCCTGTGAGCGGCGCGCGGTGATGATGTCACAATGAGCGACGCTCACATGACCGGAGGTCGGCACAGCTGAGCGGAGACAGCGGGAATAGCGCGGGCTGCAGGAAACGATATGAAGAGAGGTGAGTATGAAATTCTTTGGGTAATCAGTGCTTTCCATGCAATGAAAGCATGGAAAGCACTGACTGTTCACATGGGGCTGCGGACCGCTCCTGTCATATGCGCTGCTCCCGCTGTGATTGACAGCGGGATGCAGTACATATTAGAGGAGATAATGAGCGGCCCCACGTGATCAGGGACCGCCGCTGCCGCCTCCTCCAGCCTCTCCACAGCCCCCGGACACCGCTCCACAGCCCCCCCCCAATCCTCCTACTCCACAGCTACCAGGTTCGCTTTGTAAGACGCACCCCCACTCTCCCCCAAAATTTGGGGGAACAAAAGTGCGTCTTATAAAGCGAAAAATACGGTAATGGGTCCAAAATGCTGGAGGATGTTTGATTTAAATTTGAATGAAAAACAAA
Source organism: Allobates femoralis (assembly GCA_033576535.1). Taxonomy (NCBI): domain Eukaryota; kingdom Metazoa; phylum Chordata; class Amphibia; order Anura; family Aromobatidae; genus Allobates; species Allobates femoralis. Next base: position 435,290,423 of record JARQOC010000006.1, on the reverse strand, counting down.
ATAAAACCTCTGTGCCCCTACCCATAACAGGGTGGATAAAACAACCTTGGTTCCAAATTAATTTAACTTCAAATGAAGAGAACCAAAAGGAGCATGATATTTTTGTGCTAAAAGAAAATGATGGGTCTTAGGGAAGCCAAGAGACAAGGCAGGGATACCTGGGGAATGTACCTAGCAACAATTTAAAAATAATTTTTTCAATAAAAAAGGCTACCCCACTAGTAAGCACTGTATTGTAAGGGTACCGTTACACCAGATGACAATGCAGGCGATGCAGGGGCGTGGCCTATCGTCTGCGACAGCGGCACCCTGTGTAACGTGGCGATTTTGCGCCAAAAAATCGGCTGAGAGTGGTCGTCTGGTTTCAGAGCACTGCTGTGAAACCAGGTAACCACTCTCAAGCGATGTGTAAGCATCGCCCTGTGTAACATCGCAATTGGCGATGTTACAGGCGATGGATGTTACAGGATCACGGCTGGGGTTTCTAGACACCCCAACAGCGACGTCACCTGAAACATCACCAAAGCGTCACCGGAGGTGTTGCCGCGTGTAAACAAATGACGGCGATGCTGGCACGGTGCCAAAAACGTGCACGCTCCCGTGCGTTGCCTGCGATATCTCCGGCGATGTCACCTGGTGTAATGGTAACCTAACAAACGGCCCTGTCTTCAGAGACATATACATGAGACTAATTGGTCCACTGCATATAGATTTGAAGATGGTAATATTGAAAATTGTACAAAATGTGGAGCAATAGACATAGATCCAGAAACAGAGGAAGGCCAGCTTGGTGATGGGTCATTGGAAATGACAATAGATGTTAAATCCAAACCTTATTGTATGCCACTGAAATATTACAAATCAGTTACCACCAATTTAGAAGACTCCTGGTGCTTATACTCAGAAACTGTACGACTAGTGTCTGTGGTTATGGCACTGTTAGTTGAATATCAATTTGAACTACCAAAGGGTATATACATTGTCTGTCAAGAATATTCCCCAGCAAATGCTTGCAAAGCGAGACATTGAACCAAACTCAGATTCTCATCATTCCAAACATTTATTCAATACCCCATGATATGCCAAAGAAGGAATGATTCTGGCAGGCCCTCTAGTAGCAATGTTTGGAACAATGAGAAATGCTCAAATGATTCAAGAGCTAGGTGATATCTTCGATAATGTAACTGATCTTTTGTATGATGTATTAAATGTAGAATCAGTCTATACCAAACTGCTCATTGTAAGAACTAATCAACACTCAATGGTGATTATCTTACTGCCTCTACTGGAGGCTTCTGTACCGTCGTCAGCCCTTCCTGCTGTCATTTTATTAACCCTGTAGGGCTTATGCAGGTGACACATGACATTGAGCAAGCAGACAGGTTGAAACAGGAATATAGGAAAGCTAATGCATTGGATGACCTGCCCTTTCCTTTATGGCTTTCATGGTTAAATCCATTGAATTTATTTAAAGGCATAGGTGGATGGGTAACTGGGATAATTCACTTTGTAATCCAAAGAGCTTTTATAATATTGGTAATTGCAGTCCTGGTAAAGTTGTTTGTAATGCTTGTGAAGAAAATCTTTAGAGATAATTGTAAATGTTTTTCAGGAAAATATAACATCAAAAAGGATAAAAAGACACTGAATCACTCCATACTCAAGTACTGATGACATTGGCTACTGCAAGAAAGAGCAAGTGTATACTATGTGATAAGGAAACACTGGTGGACCTGACAGACTGCGCCCACTGTGGAAATCCTATGGAGTTGACGCAAGCATCAGAAAATCAACAAAATGAGAATTTGAACACTGTGTGGAACAACCATAATACACCAATATTCCAGTATTATTACACAGGTTGAATAAGACATATAATAAAGCTTGTATCACTAAATATATATATATCACATATAATCTTGCATGAGTTGAATAAAATATATATTAAACTATATACACATATATGCATATATTCCCCTTATTATAATTAATATACACTAGCCTAAAGGGGTAGGGAAGGACAAAGGGAAAGTGAGGGCCGGCCAACAGGGTCTATTTGAATGGTAACACCCCCATAATATGCGTAGGGAAGCCTTGTGTATTGTGAAGTAGGACAGCCCTGCGGACCTGAGGATAGGCAGGGAAAGATTAGGAATAGAAATGATAAAAAGAGGGGAATTGTTAAAGAAATGACCATTTCTGTTTTCATAGCCATCTTGTCTGTATTTCTATTATCATGTTCTATTCTCATGTTGTACTGTCCTCTGCCCTACATGGCACACTATGAGATGTCCAAATGAGGACCCAAGCTAAGTTGAAATCCCACAGGAAGCTGATATTTCCTTCTGATACTCCTCTTCTATCTGGTTTCCTGACCATTGTTATTTTATCAAGGACAAAATGACTTTTAAAGCATGTCCACATTTTAGTCAGATTGCAAATTCCTGTTTATGTGGCTTGACAAGTTAGATTTATCTATGTTAAACCTATAATTATCAGAAAATCCCCCACATTGTATAATTTTTTTCTTTTTCTTTGGACCACTGTATAAGATCTTTGTTTCAATAAACTGTGTGACTCTCTCTTGTAAAGACCTGCACTCCATGTCTTTGCATTGAGTGTCTCCACATAATGAAGTGAACCGGTGCCGATCCGCAACACATCAGTGCTACCTGGGTGAGAGGGATCTCCCTCTGACAACGGGAGGAGTGCAGTTGAAGAATGTGTTTGTTGTCTTTAATAGTAAAACTAAGTATTGGGTTCGTTTTAATCCTGTCCCTGAAGGCATAGGAGGCATTATGCACCCCCCTGCCAACTTTTCCATTGGGGGGACAGGAGCTTTTTGAATTATTTTGGTCAAACCATGTTTTGCAGGAAGTGTTTTCGATCGACCACATTCCCCCCCTTGTCGACATGCCCAGTAGAGATATTCAATAAATTGGTCACTGAAGACCTCAAAAAACTGTCTAAGTTTGGAGGTCGTGACAATTTAACGTCTACACAACATAGGGCATTAAAAGTGTTAAAAGATCTTGATGATGTGGTGATCAGAAATGCTGACAAGGGAGGGAATGTGGTGGTCTGGCCAAAAATCTTGTATGAGAAAGAGGCTTATAAACAACTGAATAATAAAGATACGTACATGAAAATGTCATATAACCCTCTTGCTAAACATATTGTTGAGCTTCTGGAAATAATACAACGTGCTTTCAACGATGGGGTAATTTCAAAAAAGATACTGGAGGGACTGTTGGTAGAAGATCCGAGAATTCCGACTTTTTATCTGATACCAAAAGTTCATAAAGATCTAAACAGTCCCCCAAGACGCCCCATCGTTTCAGGCATAGGTGGTCTATGTGAGCCTACCTGTAGGTTTATTGATTTTTATTTTTAGGAAACTCGTCGTTACACTCCCTTCTTATGTGCGGGATACATCTGATATCTTGACCAAACTTGAAGGAATGATACTATCAGAAAACATGTGGCTGGTCACAGCCGATGTAGAATCTTTATACACATGTATCGCACATAGGGATGGAGTGGAGGCGGTGCGCGTATTTTTGAAGATGACCGACTGGGATGACAATTTGTGCAACCTGATTATTGAATTACTTGAGTTCAGCCTTACCCACAACGTCTTCGTGTTCAACGACCGCTTCTATACACAAAGACGAGGTACAGCAATGGGGGCGGCTTGTGCCCCCTCTTATGCAAATTTATTTTTGGGTAGTTGGGAGCGGTCGTTGTTCCAATCTGGAGACGTTGTGGGTATTGAAAATATACCTTGTTGGTTTCGTTACATTGACGACCTGCTGTTTATTTGGCAGGGGTCAAGATCCGACTTGGACAGGTTCATGAATGTCCTCAATCAAAATAATTTGAACATCAAATTAACTTATCAGGCGCACAAAAAACATATGACATTTTTGGATGTCGCATTGGAGGTGAGGAATGATGGTGTAATTGAAACAGATGTTCATCGAAAAACTACGGCCGTGAACTCCCTCCTCCATGCGACATCAGCACATGATAAAAGCACAATTAAAGCCATCCCAGTCGGTCAATTTTTGAAAATGCGTCGCATATGCTCCAGCGACGAGAAATTCGAAAGACAGGCGAAGGATCTGCAACAAAGGTTTGCTTCCAGAGGCTTCAGCAATAGAAGTGTAAAACAGGGATATCTGAGGGCCAAAAAGACAAGTAGGGAACATTTGCTATTTGCACCTAAAACCAGGGCTCCTGATACGGGCACCATTAGGTACATCACAACCTTCAATTCTCAATGGACAAATATCAGGTCAATTCTGTGTAAGCATTGGTCTGTCTTGATGACGGATCCTATATTAGAAAGAAATTTACCGACTAAGCCAATGCTGACATCTAGAAGGGGAAAAAATCTGCGTGAAATTTTGAGCAGCAGCCATTACACTCCGAAAAAAACAAACTTCTTTGGTGAACATCCCAGAAATCCTGTGGTGGGTTGTTATCCTTGCGGAGATTGTTTGAGCTGCACTCAGGGAAATATAAGGAGAGCGAAAGAATTTTGTTCCTCAAATACACAAAAGGTACACAGAATTGAAAAATATATTACCTGTAGCACGACCCACGTGGTCTACCACGCGACCTGCCCCTGTGGAAAGACATACATTGGTCTGACCACGAGGCAGCTGCGTGTGAGGGTACGTGAACACGTGCGTGACATTGAGAATGCTGCCGATGTCTTAGATACTTCAACTTTAAAAAGTATACCTAGACATTTTAGATTCTTCCATGACTGTAATCCAAAAGGACTAATAGTGAAGGGTATTGACAAAGTGCAGGCGGGCATTCGGGGAGGTGATTTGGCTAAGTCACTTGCACAACTAGAGTGCAGGTGGATAGTCGAACTTGACACTATGGTCCCAAGAGGACTTAATGAAAAGTTGAGTTTTGTCCCATTCCTTAATGGGACATAGTTCTGTTGTGTTATGGGCTGTTTCTTTCTATAAACGCAATATAGGAGCTGTATGTGTCCCGACCATATGTGTTTTTAACTACTGTGTATTTTAGTTTTTCCTAGGAGAACTGATGACCATTATGTATGGAGTCAAATATAGCGACTGAAGTAATCATGGAGACCGTGAATAATTTGCCAATTTGGATGGTTCAGAAAAACGATGATGGACTGACTGCTATCAAATACAAAATGGTCCTTCATGTAGATCTACATCCCACAGATATTGTGTAATTTTGATATGAAAGTATTTATTACAATGTAGTTCATGCTTTTGACATGAGCACTAATATATGGATAAATAATGTTTTTACATACTTAATTCACAGTTTATACTGTGTCGTAGCTAGTCACATGTAAATAATGTCATTATCATCATATGTATATTATGTATACTATTTATCAACTATATATGCTGCTATGCACTTATTCACTTTAATTATGTTCACTTCACTTCTGTATTTATGTAATGTGTAGTATGAGTGTGTTCAGTATGTATGTGAATCAATATGGGATGGAATATAGATAAGAGAGATCATTTGATAGTTGTCCTTTCATCAGTGTAGATACATGAGAACATACTCCTATCTGTTGGCAGTATATATTGGTCTCCACCAAGATGGCCGCTGGAGACATGTGTGGCGTAGGCGATGTCGCTCCGTCTAGTGGAATTGAATGAATCGAGCTGCTCATGCGCGAGAGTACCCGGGACTCTCGCGCGCGCACGCTCTTCACATTTTCCGGCGGAAGTGACGTGCCGCCCGCATTGAACGGCGTCTTGGCGCCATTAGCCGCTATGAATGGCGTGGAATCACATTCACTAACCATCCCCATGTTCAAGCGTTGCGAAACGCGCGTAGGGGGCTCTGCAGGGCGAGACAGGGCAGAGGGAGCAGAGGAGATCTACTACAGGCACAACCTTCAATGGGTGAGTGATAATGCATGTATGGGCTGTTATGACCATGACTACCACTCTGGGGGCGGTTGATGACTAATTCCAATGTGATAGCTGTATACTGTGGATTATCTCTGTATCTGCACTGGGACTACTGGTCCTGCAGTATCTTTTTGGGATCTCCTATACCAAACTCATTGTATGTAACGTGTACCTATCTGCTTTTAATTAATAAAGGTGTCATTTTTGTAACGTATACTCTCTAAGTGGTATCACTTGTTTAAAATTAGTTCATGGAGTGTTACTAATACTTTATATCCTATCTGCGCACCATTATGGTAGACTACTAGTGACCATGCTAAAATCAATTGATGGTTGGTGTGGATTGTTCTTGAAAATACTTACTTGAAGAATGTGTTTGTTGTCTTTAATGGTAAAACTAAGTATTGGGTTCGTTTTAATCCTGTCCTGAAGGCATAGGAGGCATTATGCACCCCCCTGCCAACTTTTCCATTGGGGGGACAGGAGCTTTTTGAATTATTTTGGTCAAACCATGTTTTGCAGGAAGTGTTTTCGCTATGACCATATTGCTGAGGACTGTTTGGTGGGTCTCACTTGCAGAAATTGCAAGGTCTCTGGCCATGAGGCTTCCATGTGCCCGCAACCCTCAGTATGTGAAGTGTGTGGGGAGATTGATCACACATATACAAATTGCCCCAAACATTCCTAGACATGCTTTTTTGCCCACATGGAGAGGCACAGGGAGCGTGAGTGGGGACGAGATCATCCTCCAGCTCAGGAGGTCCCCAGCGCCGCTGCAGAGCCCACCATGGGCCCCTGTGCAAGACACTGTGCTGAAAATTCTGTTGTGGATGTGGGAAACTTGCTCCACAGGTTGATGGTACTAACGAGGTCTCAATGGTGCAGGAGACAAACGAGGGCAGGTGCCTCCAGTGGAGCCTGATGCACTCCCTGAAGAGCTTCCATCTGGATCAGGGTGCCATGATCAGTCTCCAAGTACTGAAGAAATAGAGAGTTCTGGGGATGTGTCCCAGGCCAGCTCCTTAGACATTCAGTGGTATGTTACACCTGAGGAGAGAGCTGAGAGTAGAATGCCCAAGGCCAAACATGCCGCTGTTTTCCACAAAGTGGTTCAAGCCAGAGGTAAAAGGGAAGGCAAGAAAATTCCTAAGACTAAGCGGTTGAAAAGGTGTGCTGTTAATCCGGTTACAACCCAAACCTATTTTCTGTCCTGTCATCGGATTCTGGAGAGGAGCATCACCCTCCTACGGACGCTGCAGCCGCACCCATATCACCTAGTGCTGGCTTTCTGGAAGAGGCCAATGTGATGGATTTACAACTTTTGCTCAATAATTCCGAGATGAAATAAGAATATGCTGTGTTGCCAGGGTACTTGTAGATCCCCCAGGTGCTAGCACATGGTAATCCAGATCAAGGTAACATCACAAAATGTCCGTATGTTTGCATCTGCAGCCAGGCGGGCGACTGTCTTGGATTGTTTAGCCTTAAAGGGCTCTGATATCATATGTGTACAGGAATGTGGCTTGTCTAAATTTCCAAAGGCTAATGAGTGGTCGGTCATATGGAGAAGCAATATGGTCTTTTTCTACAACTAATAGGAATGATGGCGTGGCCATTCTTATCCAAAAGAGAGACATTAGTGTTAAACAAAAATTGTTTTACAAGAGGGAAGATGTATTTGTGTTTTACTTTGATATCTAGAGTGTGACTTTGAATTGATTTGCATATATGCAAATGCAGATAAAAAAGAACGTCTAGAACTTTTTGAGAAACTAACTTTTTTGGAATTTTTAGTGATGGAAAAAGCAGATATTAGCCAGAGAGATCAACCCCCGAACATTAAGTGAGACAATTTTCACACTCATAAATCAGCAAAGGTGTACTATATGGACTGGCACCATTTGGCAGGCAGGGATATGTCCAAACAAAGGGTACGGAGAGAAACATAAAAACGATTTACACCAACATACAACAAATATGTAAACCAGGTGATAGGCCTAGGCCTATAACGGGGACCACCTGTCCTCTTGCATCTCCGACAAAGGGGGGCCTGACCGAAGCAGTGAGGAAAGTTTGGACAGGTATTATGCCGCTCCTTCAAGACTCCAGGAACCTCCCGGGTACACAGAGGGGAAAGAGGCAGGTAAAAAGCAACCAGGAAGTCCCGCAGCTAACCCGAAGAACAAAGTCTAAGCAGTCAGCCGACTCTCTCCTTGTCTGGCACAACAGAGCGGCTGCGAGTATTATTGCTGGACCCTGTGAGGGGTGATGTTTTGTCTCCTTCAGGATAAAGTTCAAATCCTTTAGTGCCTTCCCCAGGCGGCTGGGAGAATGGAACACCTGTGCTGAGCCTTTATATCCGATTTTAATATGCACTGATGAGCCCCAACTATACATGAGACCCTTGTCATGCAGGATCTTGCAATGTGGGGCAAACTCCCTTCGCCTGGTGAGAGTGGCCGCAGATAGATCTGGAAAGACAGCCACTTCAGAGAATGGTGCAGCGGGTGAGGGCTTTTGTCTCATAGTTTTTAAGACTGTGTACGCAGTTTTAGCCATGCAGAAATTAACCAAGATATCCCTGGGCAAAGCTTTGTTAATATGAGAAGGTTTAGGGATCCTATAGGTTTTATCAATGCCCTGTTCTCCCAATGGGGTGTCAGGGAGAATTTGCTGCAAAAAAGCTAACACAGTGCTTCTCAGGTCTTCAGCTTCAGCCGACTCAGGGATACTTTTGATCCTTATATTTCCCATTCACAGTTTATCCTCCAGCTCACATAACTTCAATTGAGCCTGTTTCATCTCTCCCTCCATAGCAGCATAATCCGTTGCCAGTTCATTATGGGCAGTGGCGTACTCCACCATCTCATTCTCTATGTGGTGTGTACACTCATCTAATGCGGATATCTCATGGCGGATTTCCCCCAACATCTCCCTCATATCATCTTGGTGTGATCTCCTCAGGGAGCTCAAAAGGCCCCGCAAGCCCATTTGGGTTATCGGCACTTCTTCATCTTCCCCCCTGGCAGTGCGCACCTCAGGGCTGTGGGAGGCGCGAGAGGAGACAGAGGGGGACTTGGAAGCCGGCGCCATTTTTGAGGGGGAGGAGGAGACAGGAGGCTTCTCCACAGCGAAGTCGTCTGTTACCTTTTGGACTTCTCCACGCCGTCTGGATGAGGCTCTCAGCATTCCCGGGGACTACAGCACTTTCACACTGCCAGTATCTTGTGAGTAGGGGTGTGGCTTGTCGAGAAGCTGCCGCTGGTGGAGTCAAACTGCAGGAGCTCCGGCTTATGTGACCGGCGCCATGAGTTCCCAGGCCACGCCCAGAAGTGGCAAAATTTTATGAGGACTTGAATGCTGAGAAATGGAGGAATGACAATTTGGAAGATGATGTATTGATCTTTGTGGAAAATAAATTGAGTGAGGATGAAAGGAAATGTATCATGGGTGAGATAACTGAAGCGGAAGTATGGAAGGTGGTCAATAGTATGGCCCTTGCTAAGACGCCAAGGAGCGGATGGACTTCCTATTGAGTTTTATCGCAAAATGTGGGATTTGATTGGGAAGGCTGTGGTAGAGGTGTATAAGAGTATATGGGAGAAAGTGAAAGTGGCGGATAGTGTGCGTGCGGGAATGGTTGTACTACTTCCAAAATAAGGTGTATTGAAAAATGATAAAAATCGGAGGCCAATCACATTGTTGAATTGTGATTATAAAATCTATGCTAAACTGTTGGCGAATAGGATGCGTGATGTGGTAGGAAATGTGATTGGGGATGAACTGTGTTGTGCGGTGCCAGGTAGACGGATACATGACTGTGTGTGTATGCTTCGAGAATGTTTATAGGATTGTATGGATCGTCAGAAGGATGGGTTTGTTTTGAGTTTGAACTTTGAGAAAGCGTATGATCACTTGTCGCATACTTTTTTGTTTAAAGTTTTGTTAAAAATGGGCTTTCCATCAGATTTTGTGTGGTGAGTGAGAAGCTTATATACGGAGATTTTTAGTTTTGTGTTGATAAATGGACATGTGGGTAGGAGTGTGAGAATAGCATCATGTGTACGGCAAGGGTGTCCCTTATCCCCTGTAGCCTTTGTTTGTGTGATTGAACCTTTAATATGTATGTTGAGGAAATATAAGGTTATGCGTGGGGTGCAAGTGCCAGCGGGTTGGGGTAGGGAATGGAAGGTGAGTGGATATATGGATGATGTATGTGTGTTTTGTGATTCTGAATGTTCTTTGAGGCGCGTGAAATTGTTGGTATCAATTGTTTGTAGTGCGTCAGCGTTTAAGGTGAATTGGGACAAAACTGAATGTAAAGTGTTTGGGACAGGACAGGTGAGTAATGATATCGGTGTGAATGTAGTTAGGGGACCAATAAAAGTTTTGGGTGTTACGTTTTTGGGGGATTTGAAGGGTGATGAAAGTTGGGAGGAAGCAAAATATAAGATGGATCGAAAGACTCCAGCACACGACTTCAATCTTCATGTATCCAAAATTTATTTGTGCAAGTTAAAACATGAAGACATGAAAAGGGGAACGTGGTCCCGCATGCTGGAGTCATTCGCATTTCCTATTGGGAGGATTACAGACGTCCTGCTCCGAGCACTATCCGGTTCCCAGGTAAATCCAATGTAGCACCATCCCCCCTTTCCCTGTTCCTAATTGGTTTGTGAACGTCTGTGAACAGGTGCTCCTTGAACTGCAAGTATGATAGAGGAGATAAATGCCGGGACTAGCAACTTTGCAGTCGCATGTGAGAACCAACAATGTAAGGCTGCCAACCTCTTTTCTAAAGATGCAGTTTCTGTTACATCTGTGGACATGAACGTTATGTGGGACTTGTTTGTTGGTTTGGAAAAGGCTATAGTGCAGCATGTCAAGACATAGTGGGATTCCACCACGCTGGAAAAATATTTAGGACATGGCATGATCCCTAGAGGATTGCGGCTTAGAAAAATCACTACCACTACATACTGTATAGTAAATCCTTTACTTCCAAGTGGCAAACCATCTTAACATATGCTTCGTCAAGACTGATGCAATTAATTTTGGCAGAAGAGGCTGAAAAATTAAAAATCCTAGAGCAGTCCATACATGAAATGGAAACTTCTCTAGTGAAGTTTAATAAACATCCAGAGTATGACATGCTAAATCAACAACTCAGATAAAAGATTACTGATGTGGAAGCCGCTATCACGGAAATAAAGAGAAAAAAGTTCTTACGTGATTGTAAGGACTACGAAGAGAATACCGTATATGAGTGGAACCGCCATACACCAAAAAAGCCCCGATCCATTTTGAGAAACAACAAAAAGAAAAACACACACCCGTGTACACCACGAGTAAGTTTCTAGACTCCAGAAAGGACTGATTTATCTGCAGTTTCACCAATTTCTTCTACCTCCGGTACATAGTGTGTTTCTCCAATAAATACCAACCATCATACCCCCACCAACATCCATCAAAATATGGAAGAGGGGGGGAAAACAACATCACAAAAGGACATCACTATCCTCTACGGAACCGGAGGTAAAACTTCAAACTGTTGATAGTGATGATTTGACTGTTATCAACTTTTCAGCATGTGTTATTTCAGAGACTGAACGTGATGTCCTTAAAAAAGGTTTAAAATTTGTACCGATATGCAGGGGTAATTTGTGGAGCACTATGAAATATGTAAATAAATTTGTCAGATTACTGACAGTGAAAAAGCATTTCCATTCTGACGATTCTGATGTTTTCCCCTGTTATGTTAAGGTCTAATTTATTTTTTTCCACAGATGTACAGTTCCTCTGCACCTGGATTTAAGGGAACAGGTAACATTGTCTGCGCTGAATTGTTTGGATTGCAATCCTAGTATTATTCCCATTCCTGCTGAATATAAGATGTCCAACCCCCAGTTTTATCCCATAAACTCGAGGGTTCCACCCATGGACCAATTTCAGCAGGTAATGGAACGAGAGATAAAAAATATATTGGATTCCGAACCAAACATTCAGCACAATCTGAGTCACATTGAGAAATCTGCTTTAAAATAACTCAAACAAAATAGAAACAGAGTCATTCGCCAGGATGATAATGGGGGGTTCAGTGGTGGTATTGGATGAGGGTCTCTACTGTAGAGAAATAAGCCATATGCTGGGGGATGCTGACACTTACCAGCCTTTACATAACAATCCCACTGTGAGTTTAAAAAAACCCGTCAGTGATTTATTGAAGGAAGGTTTAGCTTTGGGAGCAATTAATGATGATCTAGCAGAATATATGTTTGTGGAAAAGCCCATCATCCCTATCTTTCACGCTTTGCCCAAAACCCACAAGCCACAGTTTCCACCACCAATGAGACTGATAGTGGCGGGCATTGAAAGCATGAATGAGAGACTCTCCCAATGGGTTGATAGTAAATTGCAACCCTTGGTGAGATGGTCAATGGGATATATACTAGACTCAAAACAATTGTTATGTAGTTTGGATAAGATAAAATGGGGGCCCAACTGTACATAGATCACAATTGATGTGCTCTCACTGTACAGCTGTATACCACATACTATAGCCATTGAAACGCTCCAACATTACCTTAAAGCTACATCAATTTACTTGCCGGATTTGTGTCAGTTTCTCATCATGTGTGTGGAGTACCTTCTAAATACCAATTTTTTTCAATTGTAATGCACAATACTATCTCCAATTACTTGGATTTCCAATGGGGGTGGGTTTCTCGCCCTAATTGGGCAATATATTCATGAGTTTTTGGGAGCATAAATTTATCCACTGTGAAGAAAAGCCATTTTGGGGCAGATTAAGATGGTGAGGGAGGTACATTGATGACATCATCGCCATATGGTACAGTGACGGTGATGTGCCTCCCCCATCGTCACCTGAATTCCAACACTTCATCAATTACATCAATAATAACATGAATGTAAAATTTACCTACGAGGTACATAGTAACACAGTATCTTATTTAGATCTGACACTCACTGGGGATCCAAGTACTGGTGTTATTGGCTCTGATTTGCATAGGAAGCCTTGTAGTGGCAACGCGATTTTACATGCTATAGTTGCCATCCGCGGCATGTTGTTAACAATCTTCCCGTGGGTGAGCTTATCAGTGCTAAGCGCTCATGTTCTACTTAGGCTTCCTACTCTAGAGAAGTAAGTGTTATAACAGATTGCTTGACTAAAAGAGGATATAGATCATACTGTTTGAGCAAAGCTAAGAATAAAGTAGAAATGATCCTTTGGTCTACTTTGTTGGAGGAAAAATCTGGGAGCAGGTATAACAATGGCAACATGAAAAAGGATTGGATTTCAACCTGTCTCACATGTTTTAGTGTTGATTACACCAATATCATCAAATCCCTCCACAAATTTAGACCGATTCAATATCAAGATCCTATACTTTCCAAAATTCTGAGACAAGGCTTTAGATGTGTTCCTAAAAAATCATTGTGTTTAGGGAATATATTATCCCCTTCATTGTTTAGATCTAGGGGTAATACTCCTACATGGTTAACTACAAAAGGTAACTATCCCTGTAAAGGTACATTTACACGCAGCAACTTTTCTAGGAATTTCACTACCAACTTACTGGTTGCAGTAAAATCATGGAGACATTGTTTCATTTGTACACAGCAATAAGATAGAACAATGTGTCCACGATTTCACTGCAACCAGTAAGTTGCCAGTGAAATTCCTAGAAAAGTTGCCACGTGTAAAGGTACCCTAATGGGACAAGATGCAGTTTGTGTAAACATATGGAAATTAGCAAGGATTTTCAGGACCGTATTTCGGGTCGGAAATGTACCATACAAACTTACATCAATTGTAATTCTACTAACTTGGTATATTTAGCTTCATGTACCCAATGCGGGAAAGATTATGTGGGATGTACAACAAAAGCAATAAAAAAGTGCATTGGAAAACATCTGTCAGTGGCAAATCCCATGAATAATGCTAGCAGCAGGCAGATGTCGAGCTTATCCCGACACTTTCTCGAAGTACATGGTAGCGATACTAAATGTACCGTTACACACTTCAAAGTCATTGAGATATCACCAACGATCTCAGTCGTTAGGACATCTTTTTGACATCATTGGTGAGATGTCACACGTCTAGATATCGTGGACGACGCACCAACAATGGGGCAAGCAGCTATCGTCTACACAACCCAGCGAACAATACTTGTTCACTGTTGTGAAAAGGCGAAGTAGTTAACAACATCAATATCGCGGTGTCACAAACAACGATGCAGCAGGTTGGCTGATCGAGGATCGTTTGATTTGAGAACGTTCTTAAATCTGCGATCAACGATCCAATGATTTATCGTAGTCGTATCTCGGTGTCACACGCAATGACGTACTAATGATGTGGTTTGAACGACTCCAAACCCGTGACGTTTCAGCAATATCATTCACGATCTCGTACCGTGTAACGGGGCCTTAATTCTTGGTCAGTGAGGGGTATAAAAAGGATTATAGGGTCAGAAAAGGGTGGAGACAAAGAGAGACAAGTGTTAGAGTGCGAAGCTCACTGGATACACGCCCTCACAGTAGATTTCCTGAGGGTTTAAATCTCCACTCCGATTTATATTACTTTTATTGAAAAATAAAAAATTTTGGGTGTTAAGTTTTCAGGGGATCTGAAGGGTGATGAAAGTTGGGAGGAAGCGAAAGGGAAGGTGAAGCGAAAGGAAAAATGGAGCAAAAGTTGGTTTTCTGGAAGTTAAGGAGCCTTAGGGTATGTGCCCACAGGACGTTTTTGGAGCAGTCATAAACGCAGGAAAACCTGAGGATCCTAGAGTCCTTGACAGGAGAAGTGCTAGAATCTTGTCTGCGTTTTTTGCGCGTTTTTTGCGCTTTTTTACTGCGTTTTTGGTGCGTTTTTGAAGCTGCATTTTTTCAGCGTTTTTCCCATTGACTGCACCAAAAACGCACAAAAGAATTGACATGTCCATTCTTTGCTATCCGCACCAAAAACGCAGGTATTTGACAGTTCTTGACACTTGCAAAACTAGTGTGTGGGCACAGCGTTTTTGTAAAAATCATTGGTTTTGCTGGGAAGCCCAACTGCAGGAACAGATTAGCATACATTAGCATAAAACCAATGGCTTTCTGCAAGCGGAAAACGCACCAAAAACGCAGCAAAAACGCCCAGTGGGCACATACCCTTACCGTTTATAGTAAAATTTTGGTTACTAAGAGTGTAATATTACCAATTATTTTATATGTGGCAGTGGTGTTTCCACAAAATTATATGTGGATGAGAAAGTTAAGTTGAATAGAGTTCTTTGTGTGTTTTTATGCCACTCAAATGTGGAGAGGGCGAGGAGGGAGGTATTAGTCAAAAGTCTGGAAAATGGGGGTTTAGAGTTGCCAAATTTAGAAGTTTTCTTTGATGTGAACAGTATAGTTTTTTATGTTGAGAGTACTAAACATAGATAGCAAGTATGCGTGTATGAGTAGATATTTTTTTGGATCCTTTTTGCTTAGGCTGGCTTCACACTGCAGTTTTTCACTGATCAGTGTCCATCAGTGTTTGGGTGCCAAAACCAGGAGTGTCTCCACAATTCAGAACAGGTGTCAATCTTTTAATTATAGTTTTTCTCTGCAAGTTCCTTTCCTGGTTCCTCTCACTGGTTTTGGCACCCAAACACTGATGGACACCCTGGTCAAGTATGAACTGTGTGATGTGGATGTGAGGATGTTGGCAAATAAAAATGCCGTTTATATGTTGTTTCAATGTAAGGATATGGTGAGTCAGATAAATTTAGTGAGAGGGTGTGATGTGGAGAAAGTATGGAAGAGAGTGCGAATGGATGGTATGTCGAACAGACAGAGTGAAATTGTCTGGCAGGCATTACAAGGGGATTTGCCTGTGAAAGAATTTCATAAGAGTAAAGGACTGGTGAGGAGCGACTTGTGTCCTAGAAGTGGTTGTGGTGGAAGAGAGAATGTAGCCCATGTCTTCTGGAATTGTTCGTATGCACGAGAAGTGATTGGTAAACTGGGACCATTATGTAAAGAATTGTGTGGAGTGAATAAGTTGTCTTATGAAATGTTTATGTTTGGATTGGGAATGTGTAACGGTGTAAAGGAGAGAGTGTTGTGGGTGATGTTTGCATGTATTAAAGAAGTGTTGTGGGATGTCAGGAATGTGTATGTATTCAAACGAAAAGAAATTGATGTAAACGGCTGTGTTAGGATTATTTTGGGGAAAATGTATGTGTGCTATTTATGGGACAAAAGGAAAAGAGGGGAGGTAGATGCGGAGGGGCTGTGGAAGGTGATGAAGTGGAAGGATATTGTTAAAAATACTTGGATCTCCCATAGGATAACATTGGGCTTGGTGCTCGGGCCGAGTACATGAGTATCTTGGGGTGCTCGGCCCGAGCTTCGAGCACCCGAGCATTTTAGTACTCGCTCATCTCTAATGGTGAGTCAGATAAATTTAGTGAGAAGGTGTGATGTAGGGAAAGTATGCAAGAGAGTGCGAATGGATGGTATATCGAATAGGCAGAGCAAAATTGTCTGGCAATCATTACATGGGGTTTTGCCAGTTAAAGATTTTCAACACAATAGAGGATTGGTGAGAAATGACTTGTGCCCTAGAAGTGGTTGTGGTGGAAGAGAGAATGTAGCCCATGTCTTCTGGAATTGTTCGTATGCACGAGAAGTGATTGGGAAACTGGGACCGTTATGTAAAGAATTGTGTGGAGTGAATAAGTTGTCTTTTGAGATGTTTATGTTTGGTAATGTGTAACGGTGTAAAGGAGAGAGTGTTGTGGGTGATGCTTGATGTATAAAAGAAGTGTTGTGGGATGTCAGGAATGTGTATGTATTCAAACGAAAAGAAATTGATGTTAACGGCTGTGTTAGGATTATTTTGGGGAAAATGTATGTGTGCTATTTATGGGACAAAAGAAGGAGAGGGGAGGTAGATGCGGAGGGGCTGTGGAAGGTGATGAAGTGGAAGGATATTGTTAATACTTTTTTATTTATGTGATCCTGTATATCCTGCTTTACCTGTATTCATAATGTTTTTTGTTTTCTGAAGAAATAAGACCATGCGCCTTTGGTGGCAGGTAACAAACACCATGTATGTTTTTATGTCTTGGTACAACTTGTGTTGTTGTATTGCTGTTTTGTTGCCTTTTAAGAATAAAACTATGGAGACGGATGATGAAGACTGACATATTGCTGCGGAGTGTTGGCTATTGTATGTCCCATCACTGACGTGTTTTAAGAAAAAAAAAATCTGTACTTATCAGTTTAATATTTGATACGTCCCTTATCTGAAGACCATATATTAAATGGATTTTTAGAACAGGGAGATGGAAGAAGAGCTTGCTCTGTCCACTCCACGCATTGACCTGGTATTGCAGTACCTCCAGGACCGGTGCACCCCTTCCCTAACCTTGTTTCCAAAAGCAGAATTCATTTCAATTGAAACAATTGGTTTCGTTTTTTAGGGGGTTCCCGTGTGTTTATCGGAGGTTGTTTCGCTTTTCTTTCAAAGTTGACCAATTCTGCTCCATTTGGACTTGTTTGCAGGTAATTTGCAATTGAGGGGGGCAAGGTACTAATTGAATGTTTTTTCTTTCTGTCACTGCAGGTGCTGCAGCTTAAGCATTTACAGGCCATTGTCTTCTTACCCCAATGTCCATAGGGCTTGTCTGCAGGAGCACCTTCCTTCTTCTGCACCCACAAACCTCCAAAAAAACCATTTCGAAACCACCCTCCAAATTTCAAGCAAAAATATGCTATTCTGGGCCATGCCATTTTTTGCTATGCTATGCTATGCTATGGCCTTTGCATTGACGATGGATGTCCTTTATGAGCTGTTGTCCTTTATGAGCTGTACTCCTTTATGAGCTGCTGTCTCCCTCTTGTGGATCATTTTCAGCAAGACTTTTCAAGCTGAGACTTCCTACCACTTCTCCTTTTGGGTGTCTTTTTAAGGGGATTTTGAGCCTTTTACATTTGGCTTAGCCAGACAGGTACCTGAAGTCAACTGAGAAGTGCCAGAAGCATGATGGAAATCCTTTTTTGGGGTCATTGGAATGTCTCCAAATGTGTAGTCTAAATAGATGGGCGGAGAGTTTGAATGTAAATTTTCGTAAATGGGTAGTGTTTGCAATAAGCAGCAATTGTGTGGCTTTTCTTGTGTCTGCTCCCAGCTCATTTTCAACATCTCCACGATACATGTGGATCGCAGGCCTTGCAGCCACCCTCGGTCCAAACCAATTCGGGTTATCGCTTCTCGGCCTTTTGGCTAAGATCAAGTGTAGTATCGTTCGAACGGGCGGTTATGACCGGGCCGCCTTAGTAGAACGATACAATGCACACTGGAGGATTGCACGTGCTGGCTTACTGGGTGGCTCATAGGGTCATCTGGCTGCCAGCATACCCCTTCAGGATCGATGCCATTAGGCCGAGTGAGGTTTGAATAACCGAAGTGCGAAGTGCCCCAGGAGTGGTGACCCTGGGGTGCCCTAACTCACTGGGCGTGGGAACCCCACGAGTTTTGTGGCACATTTGCACAAGCACTTCTCTATTTCTTACTTCTGCACACACCCTTATTCTGGGCCTTCTGGCTAAGAAAGGGGAATTTTTTAAATTCCCGGTTGAAGGTCCGGCCAGCATTATGCTGTGAAATCCTTCACTATTTATTTAATTTATTTTTATCACTGTGTGTTTGTCATGTTTTTGCACGTGTGTCCTAGTCACTAGGATTTGTTGGGATACGGTGCCCTATGGGTTCCTTTCCCTGACGGGTCTAGGGGGGGAGTGTGTGTGGCCATCAGGCTCCGCTCCCCTCTGAACCATGGACTCTCCTCTTTTGGGAGGAGAGTCACCAGTCAGAGGCTCCTAAGTCCTACCTGGGTGGCAGCCTAGGTAGTGGCTGGGAGCAAAGATTGGGCCTCTTCTGGCTTCGGCTGGGAGAGGCACTACTCCCTGACCCTCGCTGTGGCCTTCTGGCTCGGAGGGAAGGGGAAGTCCCTGACCCTCGCTGTGGCCTTCTGGCTCGGAGGGAAAGGGAATGGTTTTGGGAACCTTTCTCCTATTGGAGAGGGTTTCAAGTAGACCAGAATCCTAGTGCGTTTTTTTTGTGGCACATTTGTCACTTTTTTAAGCGCACTCGGGTATAGTATTCACAGACTTCGGTTATTCAAATCTGTTCTTATCAGTTTAATATCTGATACGTCCCCTATCTGGGGACCATATATTAAATGGATTTTTAGAACAGGGAGATGGAAGAAGAGCTTGCTCTGTCCACTCCACGCATTGACCTGGTATTGCAGTACCTCCAGGACTGGTGCACCCCTTTCCTAACCCAGTTTCCAAAAACAGAATTGATTTGAATTTCATAATGAACATTGAAGAAGACCAAAAAAAATTAAGCCATGTGCTAGTGCTGTGGCTTAGTGTGTGGCAGGCGGCTGCTGCATTAAAGCCATGTGCTTTCAAATTTCCTGCCTTTTTTTTATAAAGGTGTGAAATTTCACACTTTTTTTACTTTTTGTTAATTTTTTTTCTGTTTTTTGGTTTACAAATTCACCAATTCTACTCCATTTTACCTTGTTTTTAGGTAATTAGCAATTGAATGGGTGCTGGGTGTTAATTACTGTTTTTCTTTCTGTCACTGCAGCTGCTGCAGCTTAAGCATTTAGAGGCCATTGTCTTCTTACCACAATCCCTTTGTGCTTGTCTACAGGAGCACATACCTTCTTCTGGACCAACAAACAAACAAAAAAAAAGACAAAGTCGACAAAAAAAAAGACAAAACCAAAGCTACTCATTGCCTTTGCATGTCCTTTATGAGCTGTTGTCCTTTATGAGCTGATGTTCTTTATGAGCTGATGTTCTTTATGACCTGTTGTCCTTTATGAGCTGTTGTCTCCCTGTTGTGGATTATTTTTAGCAAGACTTTCCAAGCTTTGAGCTCCCACCACTCTTTATTTTGGACTTTTTTAAGTTAATTTAGAGCCTCCTTCATTTGGCTTAGCCAGATTTGTGCCTGAAATCAAGTTGTAGATCTTAGAATCATGATAGAAAGCCTTTTTGAGGGTTGTTGGAATGGCTCCAAAAGCGTCAGGCCCAACAGGTGGGTGGGGTTTAAATTCAGATTTACGAAAGTGAGGGCGGTTGCAGTAAGCAGCAATTCTGTGGCTTGTCTTATGGCTGTGCCCAGCTTTTCTTTGACATCTTTACAAGAGACGTCCATACTAGGCCTGGTTGCCACCTTAGTCCAAAACCAATTCAGGTTATCGCTTCTAGGCCTTTTGGCTAAGAACAAGTGTCTTGCCAGAGCTTCCTGAAGTATATCCCTCTTGGCCTTGCAGCTTAAATGGCTGCTTGCTGCTTTTGGGAGTGATTGAAAAGGGAAACAAGAAGGCGACTCCTGAGGCTCCTCAGGTGTTTTCTAATAGCCACCCTTTGCCTTTCAGCTTAAATGGCTGCTTGCTGCTTTTGGGGGTGGTGAAAAGGGAGACATTTGGTGCCTCCTGAGGGCGAAATCTGGTTTATTGCTGCTACCAGTGCCTTGGGCATTTAATTCTGCAGAAATGGCTGCTATCAGAAACACCATCCGTCTGACCGTCTCATCAGAGAAGAAAGCCTCTCTACAATTATCCCATATTGTGGAGAAGGTGATAATGGAGCTGGGCGGGATTGAAATGTCGTAGATTTATTGTATCCAGGAGTTTCCATCGGCTGGTAATTATGACATTTCTTTTTCTTTGGAGGAGGATTGCTTTAACTTTTTCCAGGACCTTAATGGTGGGTTTACACACACCAATCATTGTATCCAATCTCTGAACCAATCTCTGGTTGCAGTGAAATCATGGACAGATTGCTCCATGTTGTACACAGCCACAAAATGGAACTATGTGTCCATGATTTCACTGCAACCAGAGATTGGTTCAGAGATTGGATACAATGATTGGTGTGTGTAAACCCACCATAAGAGATACCCGGACCATAATTACATGAAGTTTATTACTTTTTCCCCTTTATTTTCCAACATTGAGAGACCCCTTACTGTCCACATGTTTAACCCCTTTGTGGATGTGAACATGGTCAGAGCATTTTTACACAGATATTGTGCCTTTATAAGAGGTGGTGTCCCCCAGAAAAATATATATGGGGTGTTCAATGGCAATGTTAAATTCTGGGTCCGTTTTAGACCAGATGCTGAAGGGATTGGTGGCATTATGCACCCCCCGGCGAATTTTTCAATTGGAGGCAATAGGGGTTTTCTCCACTACCCCGGCCAGCCCATGTATTGCCGCAGCTGTCTGAGTTTTGGGCATGTTAAAAAGGACTGTAAGCAAGGGGCCACATGCCGTAATTGTAAAAAACCAGGGCATGCTGCTGGGTCCTGTCCTTCCCCTCCAGCGTCTGATTTGTGTGGCTCTGTCACACATACATATAAAACCTGCCCAAGCCTGCGTGACCAGTATGTACAGGAGAGGGCACGTTTTGACAAAAGACAGACTGTATATAAAGCCCTTGTTCAAGGGCTGCAGGCTGAAGCTGCTGCTGTGAATCAGCCTGTTTTACCAGCAGCAGCAGGAGTGGACTCCCATCCTCCTCCTATTGCTCCTGTCTCTGCCCCTGCTAATTGTGCACCTGCTGGGGAGAGTAGCTGTGAGCTGCTGCAGCCTGATTGTGAGCTGAAATCAGGTGTGCAGACTGCTAATGATGCACCTGTGTCAGATGTAGTGCCTGAGACTCCTGAGCTGGCCCAGGGGAATGCTGGGAGCAGCAGTGATCTGCATAAGGAGGCGTGTCCTAATATGGAGATTACCTGCACAGAGACTGGACTCACTGACCTATCCTCATCTGAGGAGGATTCCACTGAGAGGAGGAGCCATCCTGGGAAGGCAGAACTGGCTGCTGAATTCCACAGGGTGGTGTCTAAGGGTGCTTTCACACCACGATTTTTGTATTTCCGATGCTGTCCGAAAAAAATCGGACAGCATCGGACCGAATTTCGGATCCCATGCATCCCTATGGGGATCGGACCGATTCGGATGTGCAGTAAATGCCATCCGAATTGGTCCGATCCGATTCTACCCGATTTTGACCGATTTTTTTCAGGAGAAAAAAATCGTTGCCTGCAACGATTTTTTCCTCCGATTACAAAATCGGGTAGAATCGGTCCGAAATCGGGAAGTAAAAAAAACAATGATTGTCAATGGAGATCGGAAACAGATAGCAAATCGGTCCGAAATCTGCACCGATCTTTGAAACAGAGCATGCTCCCACATTCCATGAGCCCTCCCAAAACACCCCCCCAGCCCTCCCACAGCGCTTTTCCCGCTTTTTTGTACTGGGAGTGTGCATGCTGGCCACAGGAGGGGTGAGTCCAGTGGGTCCAGTACTGTGTGTATAGGAAACCGGGGTGCCTACTCTGTACATGCTGCAGAGGTCCATCCAGGGGCCATCCAGGGGTCCGTGCATGGGTCCATCCAGGGTCCTGTGGTGCGTCCAGGGTCCTGGGGTCCCTCCAGGGTCCTGGGGTCCTCCAGGGTCCTGGGGTCCGTCCAGGGTCCTGTGGTGCGTCCAGGGTCCTGGGGTCCCTCCAGGGTCCAGGTGTGCATCCAGGGTCCTGGGGTCCCTCCAGGGTCCTGGGGTCCCTCCAGGGTCCAGGTGTGCGTCCAGGGTCCTGGGGTCCCTCCAGGGTCCAGGTGTGCATCCAGGGTCCTGGGGTCCCTCCAGGGTCCAGGTGTGCGTCCAGGGTCCTGGGGTGCGTCCAGGGTCCTGGGGTCCCTCCAGGGTCCAGGTGTGCATCCAGGGTCCTGGGGTCCCTCCAGGGTCCAGGTGTGCGTCCAGGGTCCTGGGGTCCCTCCAGGGTCCAGGTGTGCATCCAGGGTCCTGGGGTCCCTCCAGGGTCCAGGTGTGCATCCAGGGTCCTGGGGTCCCTCCAGGGTCCTGGGGTCCCTCCAGGGTCCAGGTGTGCGTCCAGGGTCCTGGGGTGCGTCCAGGGTCCTGGGGTCCCTCCAGGGTCCAGGTGTGCATCCAGGGTTCTGGGGTCCCTCCAGGGTCCAGGTGTGCATCCAGGGTCCTGGGGTCCCTCCAGGGTCCTGGGGTCCCTCCAGGGTCCAGGTGTGCGTCCAGGGTCCTGGGGTGCGTCCAGGGTCCTGGGGTCCCTCCAGGGTCCTGTGGTGCGTCCAGGGTCCTGTGGTGCATCCAGGGTCCTGGGGTCCCTCCAGGGTCCAGGTGTGCGTCCAGGGTCCTGTGGTGCGTCCAGGGTCCTGGGGTCCCTCCAGGGTCCAGGTGTGCGTCCAGGGTCCAGGTGTGCATCCAGGGTCCTGGGGTCCCTCCAGGGTCCAGGTGTGCATCCAGGGTCCTGGGGTCCCTCCAGGGTCCTGGGGTCCAGGTGTGCGTCCAGGGTCCAGGTGTGCGTCCAGGGTCCTGGGGTGCGTCCAGGGTCCTGGGGTCCCTCCAGGGTCCAGGTGTGCATCCAGGGTCCTGGGGTCCCTCCAGGGTCCAGGTGTGCATCCAGGGTCCTGGGGTCCCTCCAGGGTCCTGGGGTCCAGGTGTGCGTCCAGGGTCCAGGTGTGCGTCCAGGGTCCTGGGGTGCATCCAGGGTCCTGGGTCCCTCCAGGGTCCAGGTGTGCATCCAGGGTCCTGGGGTCCCTCCAGGGTCCAGGTTGTGCGTCCAGGGTCCTGTGGTGCGTCCAGGGTCCTGGGGTCCCTCCAGGGTCCAGGTGTGCGTCCAGGGTCCTGGGGTCCCTCCAGGGTCCTGGGGTCCCTCCAGGGTCCAGGTGTGCGTCCAGGGTCCTGGGGTGCGTCCAGGGTCCTGGGGTCCGTCCAGGGTCCTGTGGTGCGTCCAGGGTCCTGGGGTCCCTCCAGGGTCCAGGTGTGCATCCAGGGTCCTGGGGTCCCTCCAGGGTCCTGGGGTCCAGGTGTGCGTCCAGGGTCCAGGTGTGCGTCCAGGGTCCTGGGGTCCAGGTGTGCGTCCAGGGTCCAGGTGTGCGTCCAGGGTCCTGGGGTGCATCCAGGGTCCAGGTGTGCATCCTGGGTCCTGGGGTCCCTCCAGGGTCCAGGTGTGCATCCAGGGTCCTGGGGTCCCTCCAGGGTCCAGGTGTGCATCCAGGGTCCTGGGGTCCCTCCAGGGTCCAGGTGTGCATCCAGGGTCCTGGGGTCCCTCCAGGGTCCAGGTGTGCATCCAGGGTCCTGGGGTCCCTCCAGGGTCCTGGGGTCCCTCCAGGGTCCAGGTGTGCGTCCAGGGTCCTGGGGTCCCTCCAGGGTCCAGGTGTGCATCCAGGGTCCAGGTGTGCGTCCAGGGTCCTGGGGTGCGTCCAGGGTCCTGGGGTCCCTCCAGGGTCCAGGTGTGCATCTAGGGTCCTGGGGTCCCTCCAGGGTCCAGGTGTGCGTCCAGGGTCCTGGGGTCCCTCCAGGGTCCAGGTGTGCATCCAGGGTCCAGGTGTGCGTCCAGGGTCCTGGGGTGCGTCCAGGGTCCTGGGGTCCCTCTAGGGTCCAGGTGTGCATCCAGGGTCCTGGGGTCCCTCCAGGGTCCAGGTGTGCATCCAGGGTCCTGGGGTCCCTCCAGGGTTCTGGGGTCCATCGTGTGTGTGTGAATGTATGTATGTGCAAGTGTTCATGTGGGTTCCCGCCTTGCATGACTATAGCTGTCGCATGTGAATGAATGTGGAAACGTTCACAAGTGTGCTTGAATTTTTTGCACAAATTTTGATTTGTGACGTTGCGTTTTACAGATTCTTGACATGCGTCGACAGGTGCAAAGAGCATTCGGGTAGCGAATAACGTGTGAACACTACATCATACTGTTATGTAAGTATTTGGCTATAACTTTTGCGCTTTAGCATGTGTGGCATGGAGTTAATGCTGGGTGTGTGTGTGTGTGAGTGAATGTATGTATGTGCAAGTGTTCATGTGGGTTCCCGCCTTGCATGACTATAGCTGTCTCATGTGAATGAATGTGGAAACGTTCACAAGTGTGCTTGAATTTTTTGCACAAATTTTGATTTGTGACGTTGCGTTTTACAGATTCTTGACGTGCGTCGACAGGTGCAAAGAGCATTCGGGTAGCGAATAACGTGTGAACACTACATCATACTGTTATGTAAGTATTTGGCTATAACGTTTGCGCTTTAGCATGTGTGGCATGGAGTTAATGCTGGGTGTGTGTGTGTGTGTGTGTGTGTGAGTGAATGTATGTATGTGCAAGTGTTCATGTGGGTTCCCGCCTTGCATGACTATAGCTGTCTCATGTGAATGAATGTGGAAACGTTCACAAGTGTGCTTGAATTTTTTGCACAAATTTTGATTTGTGACGTTGCGTTTTACAGATTCTTGACGTGCGTCGACAGGTGCAAAGAGCATTCGGGTAGCGAATAACGTGTGAACACTACATCATACTGTTATGTAAGTATTTGGCTATAACTTTTGCGCTTTAGCATGTGTGGCATGGAGTTAATGCTGGGTGTGTGTGTGTGTGTGTGTGTGTGTGAGTGAATGTATGTATGTGCAAGTGTTCATGTGGGTTCCCGCCTTGCATGACTATAGCTGTCTCATGTGAATGAATGTGGAAACGTTCACAAGTGTGCTTGAATTTTTTGCACAAATTTTGATTTGTGACGTTGCGTTTTACAGATTCTTGACGTGCGTCGACAGGTGCAAAGAGCATTTGGGTAGCGAATAACGTGTGAACACTACATCATACTGTTATGTAAGTATTTGGCTATAACTTTTGCGCTTTAGCATGTGTGGCATGGAGTTAATGCTGGGTGTGTGTGTGTGTGTGTGTGTGTGTGAGTGAATGTATGTATGTGCAAGTGTTCATGTGGGTTCCCGCCTTGCATGACTATAGCTGTCTCATGTGAATGAATGTGGAAACGTTCACAAGTGTGCTTGAATTTTTTGCACAAATTTTGATTTGTGACGTTGCGTTTTACAGATTCTTGACGTGCGTCGACAGGTGCAAAGAGCATTTGGGTAGCGAATAACGTGTGAACACTACATCATACTGTTATGTAAGTATTTGGCTATAACTTTTGCGCTTTAGCATGTGTGGCATGGAGTTAATGCTGGGTGTGTGTGTGTGTGTGTGTGAGTGAATGTATGTATGTGCAAGTGTTCATGTGTGTTCCCGCCTTGCATGATTTTTTTTTTTTTTGGCATGAATTTTTTGCAGAATTGTTGACTTCAGACTATTTTTTTAAATGTTAAAAAATGTTAGTATTGATATTAACTTATATACTTGAGTATAAGCCATCCTGACCATAAGCCGAGCCCCCCTACGTTTGCACACAAAAAAGGAGAAGAAAGCGTATTACCTCCAGTATAAGCCTACGGTGGACAATGCAGCAGACCGCCGTTCTGGTATCTAGCCCCCTATCTCATCCGGTATACACCGCCATCACATGGTCTATAGCGCTCAGCAGTGTTAAACGGCCCAGCAGTGGTATACAGCCCGCCAGCAGTGAAATACAAGCCCAACAAAATGTGATCCATATGATTGCCCGATCGCCTGAGCCTGTACAGATACTAAGAAAACCATGTATATGACCAGTGAGAAGAGGCAACAAAATCCAGTCTGGAAAAAAGTGCTGTGCAGCTATGCACAGAGTAACCACCTGTCATAAACATTGCTTTTGAAGGAATTGCCTGGAACCCTACTCGTGTCGCCGTCACTTGGGCGGCTTCATCAAGGGTCAGGAGCGCACTATGGCACTGTGTAGATGGAGTTAAATAGGCAGACAAATGGCACCTGTGTACTCTGGACCAAAAAGCCTAGGCCGGTAAAGGAAGTGACGTATCGGAATTGTGGTCCCGTGACCGTCACTTTTTACATTAAATTGACTCACTCTCTGATCTCAGTTACTATACACAGTACTTTGCTTTGACTCTTGGACATCTTTATTACTGTGGTGCTGATGATCCCTTCATGGTGACACCGTAATCCCCTTGGTTCTAATTCTTGTTTTTATTTGGTTGTATAGATTAATAATTGAGATGACCAGCCCCAACAGGAATGATGAGGAGCAGGCTTCAGGGGACATGCAGACTGGGGATTTGGACGATGTAAGTATCCATTCAGCAAGTGTTTTAATTCCCTTTGGTTGCAACGTTTGGATTACAATTTCAAAATGATCTTTCAGCATACACAAGGTGCCGGAGGATCGTCTGGACAGCAATCCCAGAGTCGTGGTGCTCAAGGTGGTCGTGGAAGGGGCAGTGTAAGTAAAAAAAATTTTTAAAGGTATAAAATAATTGCTTAAAAATTATTCTTTATAATTTGTAACATAATTATAATTCTTTAACATTTCAGGCTTCCAGGAGGGCTGGACCTGTCGATGATGACTTCACCATCAGTGTTGACCTACTGATTCAGTGGGTGGAGCCCAGGAAGCTCTGTGGGACCATACGCACCCAAAGCATTGTGACCTGACTACTACCAGACGACTGTGGGACGAAGTGTGTTTGGGATTGCTAACCGGTTGGGAGACGCTGGACATCCGTGGACAAGACCGTCACCGTAAGAGTTTATTTTAGTTTTTACTTTGTATTTCCTTTTGAAATTATTTTTTGTGTCTAGTAGCTATCCGCTCATTAGGCTTCATCCTCTGTAGCAGGGGCAGGGAAATTTTTTCCTGCCGATGGCAATTATGAAATTTCAACCATCCTTTTTGGGCCGTACTAATTTTGCAACTTAAACATTAAACACTTTATTTGGTTAAACAATCTACTCACTCCTGCAGTGGTGGCTGGAGCGGCTTCTTTTTGGTGTGGTTGATATTCGTCATGTTGCTTCTCTACAGATTTAAGAGGTTTGCTAGAGCCCTAGACATCACAGGAGAGGCCGGGGGCATATACCTCACTGGGGAGGCCGAGGTTTGGCCATAGAGATCACTGTAGAGCTGGGTTTTTTTTGGGTTAGGAAGTTTGCAAAATGTGTCTGACACTCAGAGTACTGCGTTCCCAGGAATGTGGGTATGCAGCCCTGGTGCCTGAGGTTCCAGAGCCCTGCTGTACAGGAAACCTCAACGACAATACGCTGTACGCAATATCGTTCCACATGCATTGAGCAGCGGCCATAAGATGTTGGGAACATGGTGTGTCAATGTCTGCGCTGCTGCTCAAAGGACTCTCATGCAAGCCAAGTCAAGTCACAAATGTCCTTTATGCAACCGGATTACACTGACGAGTTTGGGAACATATCATGGCACCATCCTCCTGGAAAACCTGAAGATGGTGCCACAATACGTGTCGAAACTTCTTCTTTGAATATCGTGGAATAAAGTAGAATAGAGAAGTCCTTGCAACAGTAGAGGGGACAGTAATGTTCCGAAGATCTTGAACCTTGTATTATTATTTATAATCTTCTTATTTGGGTCGGATGTCTTTGACAAAAATGTTCTTCGTAAAAACATCAATGTAATTGGTGTAAAGAACATAGGCTATTTAGAAACATTCATATTTAGTGACGGGATATTGTTCTTTAAAAAATAAATGTTCTATTTATTTAATCCCAAGTTTACATTTTTAGGTTTTCATGTTTTGTTTAATTAATTTTTCTTTTGCAGGGGATTTATTGAAAAAGAAATGGCAGAACTTGAGGGACACCTATAGGAGGCAATTCAACCTGGACATGCGTGTACAGAGTGGCTCCGGTGCCTCTAGAAGAAAACGCTATCGCTATGCAGATGCGTTGGATTTTTTGCGCAAAACCATGCAAACTAGAGAGTAAGTATATTATTTAAATTGTTAATATTTTTAATTATATATTTTTTTAATTTTAGGTTAAAGTATATTGGCTAACTCACACACACACACAGAAACATGCGTTAATATAAAAAAATGTGTGTCCAGACCAAAGACACATATCATTGTCAGACGTCGATGTGATATCTGTGTATTTTTCAACGGATATCACACCAACATCCTGTTAGTTCATACTCTCCGTACTCCTGCGCCGATGGCACACTCACTTTGTCTGCTCTTGTACTCAGTATATTCGTTTGTGTATAGCATAAAGAGCTTCACCGAAAGAGAGTAGCACACAGCACTTCAGCAAAGAGTGGTCCATAAAAACACAGATGTCAAACTCATGTTTTTTTTTTTTTGTTTTTTTTTTGCATTGTACAAGTGTTCCCTGACTCCATCAAAAAAAAACATGTAGTAGTTGGTCACGGAGACCCATGTACTCCACACGCACACATGGACCATGCATAAACACATATTTGGAGATGTATATGGTAGATTATGTTTCCACGTATGTCCCTGTCACTGCCATGTGTGCACATGCAACGCACATGTGCCAGAATAATTGCAGTTTGAAGGAGCTTCAATGTTATAATGAGCCGTAATCTAATTTATTTTTTTTCTATTTGTTTGTGTTCACAGCACCCACTCGAGTACTGAGGAGCCCGTGAGGTCTGGACTGCCTCCTACAGGTGTCCCTACTCATGATTCCGGTGACGTGTCTGATGCGTCCCCTGGCCCATCTGTCCAACACGAAGGCTGTGCTTCAACGGTTCCCTCTGACGGCCCACAGACTGCAGAAGATAGAGTGACATTTTTTCCCCTATCTATGCCCTCTGACACTGCTGCTGCACCAATTACACCAGTGATTAGAGTTGGTAGACAGCGCCAGAGGGTGGTAGATAGGAGCAATGCCCCTGAGATGTTAAATCTCTCTCGCCTCCATCAGGAGTTGTGGAGGCAATTGTCTCAAAAGATGACTAATGGTTTTGAGCGTCTCCACCTCGACCTGATGGAGGTGAAGGGATTTTTACATGACAACACCACGTTGTATTTTCGATCGGTGGCCAGGGAAATGGAAACAATGTCCCCTGGTCAGCAGTCATATATCATCCGGGGCTGTCAGGAACTGTTGGAGCGCGCAAGGCAGATGGGCCCTAACATACCGACGTCTCTCCAACCGCTGGCCCTTCAACATCCTCCTGACGATACTCCGCACACTGGACATGGTACCTTTTCACAAGATGTTAACACACCACGAGAAGGAAACGGACATAGGACATTTCATTCTTCTGTTGCGCAGTCATCTGTTCCATACTCAACTATATGTGATAACGCATTTTCTAACACACAACCTTGCAGAACTTTATACGCATCCACTGCTTCCTCCCATCCGAATGTTTCCACAATGCAAACACACTCTTCACCATCCTGGACAAGCACACAGTATTCATCCCAACAACATCATTCCTCTCAACAACATCATTCTTCTCAACAACATCATTCCTCTCAACAACATCATTCCTCTCAACATCATTCCTCTCATGCTCATCTTGCCTCTCACCCTCATCTTTCCTCTCAACCTCATCTTTCCTCTCAACCGCATCATTTGTTACAAACATATCTTTCCTCTCAACACGATCATTTGTCACAACACCAGCTTTCATCTGAACAACAGATTACGTCTCAACCCCAGCTTTCCTCTCCAACCCAGCTTTCCTCTCCAACCCAGCTTTCCTCTCAATCCCAGCTTTCCTCTCCAACCCAGCTTTCCTCTCAAACCCAGCTTTCCCCTCAACCCCAGCTTTCCTCTCAAACCCAGGTTCCCTCCCAACCACATCTTTCCTCTACAAACCAGCTTTACTCTCAAACTCATCTTTCATCACAACCCCAGCTGTCCTCTGAAACCCAGCTTCCTTCTCCACACCACTTTTCCACACAAACCCAGCTTGACTCTCAAAATCACCTTTCATCGTCACCCCTCCTTTTCTCGCACAACCCTAATTCGCCACAATTTCAAGTTTCTTCACAAACACACATTTCCACACCACAAACTTCTTCTTCTGCTTCTGTTGAAAATCAATACTCCCGCTCATCCACTCCGCTGTAATTTGTAATCACTTCCACCCCCCCTAGTAGTTAGTTTATCCCATTCGAACCTTCAAGGACCGAGCCATTCTTTTGCCACCTATCACCCACCTCTTCCAACTAAAACTTCATAGAAAGCATTATTCTGAGAAGCATCGGAGCTCAGCACTGACATAAGCGGCTGCTTCTCTGAAGTGCGCCCCCGCGCCTCGTAGCACTTGCAACCTCTGTGACCCTTTTATTTGCCCACTGGCTAATTCCACATGTTTATATTACGTGCGCTGCTTCCTTCACTATGCAAATAAGCAATATGTTAATGTTTTTTTACCGAGACAAGTTATGAGATCTGTAGTCAAGCACACGGTATGGAGGACAAATTGTGGCCCCTTTGAATAGCGGAGTTCAGTCTTGTGCTTTCCTTTGGATGGTAAAATAGTACACAGCCACACACTAAAAATTCCGATGTGCACGAAAAGGCATGTTATATTCTACATTTTGCTCTTTGCAAAAAAAATTTTTTTTATTATGGATGTTTTTAAATGTCTGTGATAATTGCAGTTCACAATAAAAATTTGTTTAAACAAGTTACACCGTTGTCTTTTACTATTATTACATTAATTGTCATTTTAAAATACAGCATTTTAATGTTGATGTTTATGTATGCATAGCTGCAGGTGACACGACACAGCGATCTGCAGATCACAGAGCCATCAATCGTCCATCAATCAATCATTCATCCATCAACCATCCATTCTCACCTCAGATCCTCTACAGTTGCCCGGTGTCTGGCAGCTCCTGTAGCATCAGCCAGCACACAGGAGCTGGACAACGGAGGAGCTGGCATTGAGGGAGCATGGCCGGCGGAGGTGCCGGGGTCTAGGGCAGCATCGGGGGAGGGTGGTGACACAGAGGGGGGGTACGGGAGGAAGAGGAGAGACACAGGGGCAGCAGGAGACCGGAACAAACGGGAGAGGAGGAGAGACATGCCAGGAAAACGAGCACAAGGTGGAGAGGGGGCGAGCAGCACACCGGTGTATGAGGGGAGCAGGAGACCGGAATGGGGAGAGAGAGTAGAGAGGGGGAGAGCAGCAGACTACCGGAGATGCAGGAGGAGAGAGGGTTGAGCAGGGGGCCGGCAGGAGAATGCAGTTGGACGAAGGCATTAGAAGTAAGAAGGCGGGTAGACGTGACATTAAATGTTGAGCCAAAATCATTTAATTTCAAAACATCCACCGTTTTTTTTTTTTTTAATTTTTTATTATTACTTGAACAATTTTTACAATAAAAAAAAAATCCAGTAGGAATATAATACATATGTATTTAGAAGATCATAAATGTACATCTATAAAAGTCTTTCTATATCATCTGATCTTGCCAAGGGACTCGTCCAACTTCTGACACAAAATAATTTGCAAAGCGATCCCGCATATGTGCCACTTCAACAGTCGAACGCAGACCAGGTAAATTTATATTGTCCAAAGAGTGGAGCACGATGCCCTGTGGATCAATAACTGGCCTTTCTGTCTTCAAAATAAAATTATGAAGGACCACACAGGATTTTACCACTTCATCTATAGTCTCTGTCTTGAGATTTATGGTTGTGGCAAGGACTCGCCACTTTGCAGCTAGGAGCCCAAAAGCACACTCGACCATGCGCCTTGCACGAGTGAGACGGTAGTTAAAAATTTTTTTATTATAAGTTAAACCCCTGCTAATATAGGGCTGTATTAAATTGGGGCACATTTGGAATGCATCGTCCCCCACTATCACAAATGGCATAGGAGGGTCAGTAGTGGCAGGAAGCGGTCTTGCTGTGGGAAAGTTGAAGTTGTTATTGTAGATACGCTCACCCATGTTGGAGTCCTTCAATATTTGAGCATCGTTGCCCCGTCCAAAAGAACCAATGTCCACAGCTACGAAATTATATTCGGCGTCGACGATGGCCATTAGGACAATAGAGCAATATTTTTTGTAATTGAAAAATTGAGAGGCAGATCCATCTGGCTTCATAATCCTTATATGTTTTCCATCAACCGCTCCGATGCAATGCGGAAATTGGCACACCTCTTCAAATTTAGCCGATATCTGCAGCCATTGCTGGGTTGTGGGAAGCGGGATGTATTCGGCATGTAACAATTCCCACAACGCCCAGCAGGTTTCTGCTATTATTCCAGAAATAGTAGATATGCCTATGCGGAAATGGTATTGCAGGGATGTAAGGCTTTCACCGGTTGCCAAGTATCTGCCAAAATAAATGAGTATTAATATACTGAACAATCCATTCAGTATGCATGATAGAATAGTTGGTGAGGCTGGGTTCACATTTGCGTTCACCCGTGCAGCGTTCGGGACAAAGGAGAAGAGCTGTATGAGCGCAGACACCGCAATTGCCTATACTTATAATGGGAGCAGACTGTGCTGCGGAGGACTGCAGATAACCGGGTGCATCCATTCACTCCCATGTAGGATTTGTATGCGTGCATATTATTTCCCACACTCTGTCCACACCAAAAATGCAAGATGTGGCGTCCCTGTTGCAGACGCCAGTGTGTGATTTGGACACCTGCATGCGCGCGAGTACAACATATGGGAGTGAATGTGTGTGCACTGTCATGCTCAATTCTCCCCAGCACAGTTCGCTGCCATTATAAGTATATCCAATTGCAGTGCCTGCAACCAGACAGCTGTTGCCCTCGGCAGAACGCTGCTAGGGGAAAGCACATTTGATCCCAGTCACACAACATCTAACTGAGGCCATTACTACACCTACAGCACTCCCTCCAGCGCTGAACACCCTCTGCCTCCCTACTGTCCTAACCACTCAGCCACCATATACAGAGCTACCCACTTACACCGGGGGCAGGGCCGGCGTTAGGGGGGGGCAGACTGGGCAGTTGCCTAGGGCCCCCACTCTCTTAGGGGCCCCCAAAGGAGCTGAACTAAAATAGCAATAAAACAGTGAAAAAAATGTAAAAATACACATATTTGGTATTGCTGCGTTCGTAAGAATCTAAGCTATCAATATATGAAGTAAATTAATCCAATTGTTAAATGGCGTAATGGGAAAAAAATAAAAACGCCAGAATTATGTTTTTTAGGCCACCACGTTGTTACAATAAAATGCAATAAAAGGCGATCAAAATGTTGTATCTGACTCAAAATGGTATCAGTAAAAATGTCAGCTCAGGGCACATAAAGTAAGCCCTCACATATCTATGTATCTTCAAAAATTAAAACATCATGAGTCTCGGAAAATAAAAAAAAAATATATTTTTTTTTTACAAATTTCAGTTTTTTTTTTTATGATTGAAATAAAAATGATGTTCAGTATGTTCTTATTCTGACCTAGATAATCAACTTATGAAGTCACTCTTACCATATAACTACGGCCTGTTCCACATCTAAGGTTGGTATGCGTTTTGCTAAATTTGCCTTTCTAGCCGTTTTTACCGCTAAAAACGCATTAAAAACGCTAGCGTTTTTTCCCCCATTGATTTCAATGGGAACGCATGTAAAAACGCATGCAAAACGCATGTGCGTTTTCAAAAAAGCAAAACGCATGCATTTTTGCGAACGCAGCACAAAACGTCTTCCCCGATGTTTTGGGCAGCGTTGGCAAAAAAGCATGCGTTTTCTGTTTTTGAAAACGCACATGCGTTTTTACATGCGTTTTTGCATGTGTTTCCATTAAAATCAATGGGAACAAAAACGCATGCGTTTTGATGCTTTTTTGCGGTAAAAACGCATGGAAATGCAAATTGAGCAAAATGCAGCAAAGCGTTAGATGTGAAAGTGGCCTGAGCATTTAGGGCCCACTTTAACCTTTTGCCTAGGGCCCCACTTTGCCTAAAACCGGCCCTGACCGGGGGAGCAGAGCATAGGACAGGGAGAGTAGAGCGGAGGACCAGCGCAGCAAAGGACAGGCCGTGGGACAACAGGAGAGGACCGAGGGAGCAGATGAGACCCCAGGACCCTGGACGCAACCCAAGAACCCTGGACGCACCCCATGACCGTGGACGGACCACAGGACCCTGGACGGACCACAGTACCCTGGACGCACCCCAGGACACTTACCGAAGGGTTACCATCAGACGCTCCTCGGTAGTTATTGCCCGCCGGAAAGACATGTCCCGTCTCGAGATGTATCTTCGTAATCCTTCCACCAAATAGTCAAAACTTGTAGCTGACATCCGCATATAATTGTGGAATTTCTGCGGATCTTGACGCAGTTGAGGGTATAATACAGAAAACGCTCCGTAAGTGGGCCTCTGGAAAATAATTGGGTGCTGCCAGAACCGTCTGCGCTGCTGACTGCGTCTTCTTCGTTCGGCATCCCAGGCTACCACTAAAGCATGTGCAGCGTCAAAAGCTAAATCCATCTCCTGGCAAAACTCCTCATGTGATGAAGCCATTTTCACAAGACAAAGTAAAATAAGAAGAAGACAGTAGATATATATGTATAGGGGGAGGAGTGTGGGAGGAGTCCACTTTTCGGTTCCGATTAAAAATCGGATCGGATGCATAAAATCGGATGCAATCTGATGCAATCGGTCCGATTTTACATCGGATCCGATTTTCCTATCCGATAAAAAATCGGACCGATGCATCCGATTGTGTCCGATTTTTAGCATCCGATGCTGTCCGATTTTTTTCGGACAGCATCGGAAATGCAAAAATCGTAGTGTGAAAGCACCCTAAGAAGAAGAAGTCTGACAAGAGACAGATAAAGAGATTAAAGAAGGGGCCAGTGGAGGTTCCTAAACAAAGCTTTTTTTCCGTTAACCCTTTTGATGTCCTTAGTCCTGATCCCATTGCTACAGTTGTGTCCCCCTCTGAGCTCATCAGGGACCCGATATCTCCCAGCATGAGCTTCCTATCCAGTGAGGGGATGGCACAATTGGAGGATCTCCTGCAGTTCAGCAGTGACACTTGATTTTTGCATTTTTTATTATTTTCTTTTTTCTCTGTATAATCCATCTGCATGGCTTTGAAACTGAAGATCATCTCTCAGAATGTGAGAGTCTTTCAGTCATTATACAACCCCTGGCAAAAATTATGGAATCACCTGGCTCGGAGGATGTCCATTCAGTTGTTTAACTGAGGAAGGAGTTTTTACAACTTTGGAATGTGCATTGGCAGTGGCAATCAGACAGGGGATGCAGAGACAGCAGGGGACAAAGTGTGATCCACTGTAAGAAGCACTCTGCACCAGGTACTGTTCAGTATATACTTTGAACCTATATCTCTATGTGGTAATAGCAGCTGGACTGCTTAAGGCACTGAGGATAATTTTAGATTATAGGAAGTTTTGAGAATGGTTCTTTGATAGATACAAAAGTGATGGTGCTATATGTATTCACACATAAATAGATTGGTCCCCTATGTATTTAAATGCCAACCCTGTAAAAAGTGCATAAAGGGACTGTGAGCCCTCAAATGTGTCATGAAATTGTATTGTGAAGAATTTTTTATGAAATATTATTTTAATCAATAAAGTGATTTATTTTTGCCAAGAAAAAAGTTTGGTGTGCAAATTCACTCTAAAAATATCAATAGAACCCCTTGCAGGGATATAGAGATATTTTGTAAGGTTTATTTGTTTAATGTTGTAGAAAAAAAGCAGATCACAGACATGGCACAAAACTTAAGTCATTTCAAATGGCAACTTTATGGCTTTAAGAATCACTAAAAGAAATCAGGATAAAAAATGTGGTAGTCAGTAAGGGTAACTTTTTTCAGACTAAGCAAGGGGAAAAATTATGGAATGTGAGGTGCCGAGGGGAGAGGTACTGGACGACAGGTATGTTTCCCCTCGGTTCATTTCATATACCTCCCTGTATTGATGGTGGTGCAGTCAGCCTGTGCAAAACAGCACAGGAAAAGCTGGGGAAGTCAGACAGATTTGTCCCAGCAGACAGGTAGTTAATAAACGCTGTCTATTTCAGGGTAATAGAAAACTGCCTGCTCCTCTCCAGACAGTCAGTCCAGGCTTTGATTCCTGACTGGACCAGCTGCTATAATCAAGGGGCTGGAAGGATTCAGTTGTCTGCTGGACTAAGGAACTGAGAATGCAAGGAGACGTGAGCTTTGTTTGTTATTTAGGTTTATTTTGTAGATAGGATTATAAGGTTTAGTTAGTGGTCAGACGGCCTTAGACGTTTACTTTGATGTTTTCTGGTGTAACACTGAAGTGAGAAGTGTGCACAATAAGCCCTGCTGTGTGAAGCCTGCCAGTCTGCCATTGTCTACTGTGAGTCCACAGCCACTTGTTGCACCAAAAGCAAATATCCCAGCTGAGCTATCCCCTCTGTCTCACAAATGGTGTTTCGAATGCGGGCATTAGTGGCTGTTGGGCTGTGACTGCAGGGAAGCCACTCCATGGGCATTCTTTCTTGTTGATGTCCTGGCTAAAAGCTCCTGTACTACAGAAGAGCCAAGAAACCAGCAATATGGAGGACCTGCTGAAGCAGTTGCTGCAAGAAATATCCAACAACAGCAGACCAATACTTACTTCCATAAGGCGCTGGAGCAGCAGCACCAAAAGCAGCAAGAGCAGTTAAGTGCAATAAAAGAGGCCTTGGTTTGGCCACCTCGTGATGTGGAGGATAGTGCACAAAGCGCTGCTAGTGCGCGGAAAGCCGTACAAAAGACCTTACTTAAAATGAAGGCTGACGATGATGTGGAGGCATATTTGGCTGTGTTTGAGCGTATAGCTGAACGTGAGCGCTTACCTGTGGACAAGTGGGCTGAAGTAGTTGCGCCATTACTAGTCGGGGATCCACAAAAGGCCTATTATGATTTAAGTGGACATTTGTGGAACAGCAGCCAGCCCGTTCACAAATGTACGACCTCATCCATCTGGTGAAAAAATGGCTGCAACCAAAAACTCTGACGCCCGTCCAGAAAGTGGAACGTGTTGCCTTGGACAAATACCTGCGATCCTTACCTGCCAAGATCCAGAGGTGGGTTGGACAGGGGAATACAACGAGTGCCGACCAGTTGGTGAATTTGGTTGAGCGTTATAGCGCTTCTGAAAGCCTACTCCAGGGGACGCTAACACCTCACTGGAAGTCGCCTGACAGTCCAGCGAAAAGTACTCCTTCAAAAGAAGAGAATGTTGCTCCTAGTGGTAGCAGGTTCACAAAGGACCGTGGCGGCAGTGTGGACTCTCAGCAAATCGGCAGACGCAGACTAAGGTCCCCAACTGGGAGGCAAGGGCCTATACAGTGTTGGCGATGTCAGGGGCTTGGCCACATAGCAGCTAACTGCCCAATGACTTCGGAGCTGATGGACTGTAATGCTACGAGGCGTCTTTCCTTATATGCACGGTCTGTCTGTGCTGCAGGGGTCCTCACAGGAACTGAGCAACACGTGGGTCGCATTGAAGTCAATGGCTATGGTGTGAATGCTGTCTTGGACTCTGGCAGTCAAGTGACTTTAGTGCATGCCAGCTTAGTGGACCCAGGAGCACTCACAGACTCAACCGAGAGCATTAGCTGCATAAAAGGCGATACTAAACACTACCCCACTGCTTAGGTCGCTCTTCCAACGCCGTTGGGGGCCAAAAGACATCAGGCAGCAGTCGTACAGTCCATGTGGCATAGTGTAATCCTGGGAAGAGACTTTCCCTTATTCTGGGACTTGTGGTCCTTCAAAAATGGCTTGAACAGACTGGTTGAGAATAACCCACTGGGCCTGGCCCCGGAGCCATTGGTGCAGGACGACGAGAAGGGGCCCATCTCAGGGCAGCTCCGGAAACTGTGGACTCTCCCTTAGCTGTGTTTGCTTGCGAGGCAGATAAGCCAGAGGGTGTTGTAGAGATGCTAGGTCTTGAAGTGGCCCGCGATGGTTTCGGGACCGCTCAACACCAGGATCCTACTCTAACAAGAGCATGGGAAAATGTAAAGGTTCTGAGGGGACTCCGTTGTATCCAGGGGCTCAAAATGAGATCCCTCATCTGGCGGTGCAACAGGGCATGCTGTACCACATAGACATAGTGCGAGGGGTGGTGATAGAACAACTAGTGGAGCCCAAGGCCTTTCGTCAGGTGGTTTTAGACCTGGCGCATAAGCATCCTTTGGATGGTCACCTAGCTGGAGAAAAGACAAAAGACCGCATTCTGCAGCATTTCTTTTGTCCGGGTCTGGTGGGAGACGTAGCCCAGTACTGTCAGTCATGCCCTACCTGTCAGTTGAGCGCACTTACGTCCCATTTTAGAAGCCCCCTAGTGCCATTGCCGATAATAGGAGGTTCCCTTTGAGAGGATAGCAATGGATATAGTCGGTCCACTAGTTAAATCAGCCAGGGGTCATCAATACATTCTGGTGGTACTGGATTACGCCACCCGTTATCCCGAGGCTTTACCCTTACGGAAGGCCAATGCGAAAACAATTTCAAAAGAACTTGTTAACATGTTTTTTCACACTGGCATTCCGAAAGAGATACTGACGGACCAGGGGACTCCCTTTATGTCTCGGATTCTCAAGGACCTATGTAAACTACTAAAAATCTCCCATCTGCATACTTCGGTGTACCACCCCCAGACCGACGGACTGGTGGAGCGTTTTAACAAAACCCTAAAGGGAATGTTGAAAAGGGTGGTGGATAAGGGCGGGAGGGATTGGGATGCTCTCCTGCCATATCTCTTATTTGCCATACGAGAGGTACCCCAATCCTCCACTGGCTTTTCGCCTTTTTGAATTGGTTTATGGGAGTAAGAGGTAACTCCATATCGCAGCGTAATTGACCACGTAACGCTTATGCAGGACAGGATTGCGGCAGCTATGCCAATAGTAAAAGAATGCTTGGAGCGTACACAATACACCCAGAGCAAGGTGTACAATCGAGCAGCTAAGACACGAGTCTTTCAACCCGGAGACCGGGTATTAGTGTTGGTACCTACTGTAGAAAATACATTTCTTGCCAAATGGCAGGGCCCAATAAGGTGCTGGACAGAGTAAGTGAAGTGAATTATAGGGTACACCCACCGGATAAAAGAAAGCCCCAACAAATATACCACATAAACTTACTCAAGTCCTGGCGAGACAAAGAGAGTCTAATGACAGGGGCTACCCTTGATGATGGGCCTAGAGGGGCACCATCATCTAGGGTAACCAACCCCCAGAAGGTACTGCCAGAGGTGGGTATTGCAGACACACTATCCCAGAGTCAAATACAAGAAACCAAGGAGTTCGTACAGAAAAGCGCAGATGTTTTCTCGGAAGTCCCCGGCCGCACTCAATTAAACACGACATTGTCACCGACCCTCAGACGCGGGTCCGGTTGAAACCTTATCGGATTCCAGAGGCTCGGAGACAAGCCATTGCTCAGGTAGTGCAGAAAATGTTGGTGCTGGGAGTTATTGAGGAGTCCCAGAGTGAGTGGGCTAGTCCTATCGTGCTGGTGCCTAAGCCCGATGGGTCTATCCGGTTTTGTAATGATTTCCGCAGATTAAATGAGGTATCGAAATTCGATGCCTACCCCATGCCAAGAGTTGATGAACTTATAGAGAGACTGGGTTAGGCCAGATACATATCCACTATTGACTTAACAAAAGGTTATTAGCAGATTCCTCTCACTGACTCAGCCAAAAAGAAAACGGTCTTTGTTACGCCACAGGGGCTGTTCCAGTACCGGAATATGCCGTTTGGGCTGCATGGAGCCCTGCCACCTTCCAACGACTAATGGATGTCGTCCTAAAGCCCCATCTTCGATATGCATCTGCGTACTTGGATGATATCATTGTCTTTACGGATAACTGGGACACTCATTTGTCCAAAGTACAAGCCGTCTGAGACTCCCTCAGAACTGCTGGGTTGATTGCCAACCCCAAGAAATGTACATTGGGGTTGGAAGAGGCTTGTCATCTAGGATACGTCAAAGGTAGGGGAGTTATAAAGCCTCAGGCGAATAAACTGGACGCCATAGGGATTGGCCGTGACCGGTCACTAAAAGACAGGTTAGAGCTTATTTAGGGATCGTTGGTTATTACCGGCGGTTTGTCAAACATTTTGCGACCATTGCAGCCCCACTCACAGATCTTACCAAGGGGTCAAAGTCTGTCTCAGTGAAGTTGACTGCAGAAGCAGAGGAGGCCTTTCACCAGTTAAAAACGGTTCTGTGTGACCAACCGGTTTTGGTTACACCGGACTTTACACGGGACTTCATCGTTCAAGCAGATGCCTCTGGTGTTGGCCTCGGTGCAGTATTATTTTAAGTCGTGAATGGCGAGGAGCACCCAGTGGGCTATCTAAGCAAAAAGCTTACAGAGGCGGACAGGAACTACAGCTTTGTTGAGCAGGAGGCCTTGGCCGTAAAGTGGGCTCTTGAGACCTTGCGTTATTATTTACTAGGTCGTCGATTCCGGCTGGTGATGGACCATTCGCCCCTGACATGGATGTCCCGGGCTAAAGAGGGCAATGCTCGGATGATGCGCTGGTTCTTGGCATTACAACAGTTTAAATTTTCTGTGGAGCACTGGGCAGGTGCAGCGCGAAGCACAGGGCAGGCACAGCGCAGGGGGATGCGGATGCATTGTCTCGGACGCACTGCTTGGTGGCTTGCTGTGTCCGACCTCTCGGGCTCGAACAAAGGGGAGAGGTGTTGAGGTGCTGAGGGGAGAGGTACTGGATGACAGGTATGTTTCCCCTCGGTTCATTTCTTATACCTCCCTGTATTGATGGTGGTGCAGTCAGCCTGTGCAAAACAGCACAGGAAAAGCTGGGGAAATCAGACAGATTTGTCCCAGCAGACAGGTAGTTAATAAAGCCTGTCTATTTCAGGGTAATAGAAAACTGCCTGCTCCTCTCCAGACAGTCAGTCCAGGCTTGATTCCTGACTGGACCAGCTGCTATAATCAAGGGGCTGGAAGGATTCAGTTGTCTGCTGGCCTGCAAGACTAAGGAACTGAGAACGTAAGGAGACGTGAGCTTTGTTTGTTATTTAGGTTTATTTTGTAGATAGGATTATAATGATTAGTTAGTGGTCAGACGGCCTTAGACGTTTACTTTGATGTTTTGCTGGTGTAACACTAAGTGATAAGTGTGCACAATAAAACCTGTTGTGTGAAGCCTGC
Source organism: Allobates femoralis (assembly GCA_033576535.1). NCBI lineage: Eukaryota > Metazoa > Chordata > Amphibia > Anura > Aromobatidae > Allobates > Allobates femoralis. The sequence continues at coordinate 435,248,588 of JARQOC010000006.1, read as the reverse complement.
CAGTCTGCCATTGTCTACTGTGAGTCACCAGCCACTCATTGCACCAAGAACAAAGATCCCAGCTGAGCTATCCCCTCTGTCTTACAGGAATCATTCAATTCTGAGGAAACAGTTATGGAATCACCCTGTAAATTTTCATTCCCACAACTAACACCTGCATCAAATAAGATTTGATCGTTATTCTGCGTTGCACCAAGTGGACTGAAATGAATCATGACTCCGACAAGAGATATGTCAATTGAAACAAAGGAGAGGATTATCAAACTCTTAAAAGAGGGTAAATCAACACGCAATGTTGCAAAAGGTGTTGTTTGTTCACAGCTGTGTCTAAAATCTTGGTCCAAATACAAACAGCATGGGAAGGTTGTTAAAGGGAAACATACTGGTAGACCAAGGAAGACATCAAAGTGTCAAGACCGGAAACTTAAAGCAATATGTCTCCAAAACAGGAAATGCACAACAAAACAAATGAGGAGCGAATGGGAGGAAACTGCAGTCAATGTCTGTGACCAAACTTGTAAGAGACTGCCTAAAGGAAATGGTATTTACATACAGAAACGCTAAACAAAAGCCATCAATAACAACAGAAAAAACAAGGTTACAATGGGCAAAAGGAAAAGCAATCGTGGACTGTGGATGACTGGATGAAATTCATATTCAGTGATGAATCGCGAATCTGCACTGGGCAAGGTGATGATTCTGGAACCTTTGTTTGGTGCCGTTCCAATGAGATTTATAAAGAGGACTGCCTGAAGAGAACATGCAAACTTCCACAGTCACTGATGATATGGGGCTGCATGTCAGGTAAAGGCACTGGAGAGATGACTGTCATTACATCTTCAATAAATGCCCAAGTTTACATTGATATTTTGGATAGTTTTCTTATCCTATCAATTAAAAAGATGTTTGGGGATGATGAAATCATATTTCAAGAGGAGAATGCATCCTGCCATAGAGCAAAAACTGTGAAAACATTCCTTAAAAGATGACACATAAGGTCAAAGTCATAGCCTGCAAATTGTCCGGATCTCAATCCAATTGAAAATCTTTGGTGGAAGTTGAAGAAAATGGTCCATGACAAGGCTCCAACCTGCAAAGCTGATCTGGCAACAGCAATCAGAGAAAGTTGGTGCCGGATTAATGATGAGTACTGCTTGTCACTTTTTAAGTCCATGCCTCAGAGACTGCAAACTGTTATTAAAGCCAGAGTATGTATTGGAATGTTCTTTTGTGTGTTTGTTTTTCATGATTCCATAATTTTTTCCCTCTGCTTGGTTTGAAATAAAATTACCCTTACTGACTAGCACATTTTTAATCTTGATTTCTTTTAGTGTTTCTTCAAGGCTGAAAGTTGCCATTTGAAATGACTTTAGTTTTGTGCCATGTCTGTGATCTGCTTTTATTCTACACAATTAAACAACTGAATTAACATCCCTCGAGCCCGGTGATTCCATCATTTTTGCCTTTTGCCAGGGGTTGTACAAGCGTGCAAGTGTATTGGATTATCTGTCTTCCAAGGGTTGTGATGTGGTGTGTGTGCAGGAGTGTGGATTAAATCGCTCTCCTAAGAAGAATGAATGGAGGTTTGGAGAGGCTGTGTGGTCTTATTCATATGTAAATAAAAATGATGGTGTGGGGGTTTTCATTCAAAACAAAGACATTTCTGTTTTACAAACAACAGTAGTGGAGGAGGGCAGGTGTGTGTGCCTGATGTTGTGTTATAGGGGGTGGAAGTTTAAGTTAATTAATGTCTATGCTCATGCTGATAAGAATCTCAGACTTGCTTTATTTGAAAATTTACGTTTTTTTCTGCATGGAAAGATTCCTACTTTTGTTGTCGGTGATCTAAACTGTATCCTGGACAAAAGGAGCAGAGCCGGCTCCCTGAGTCTAAAGTGGATGTGACCGGCAATTTCTGGAAGCGCCTGGTAAGTGACTTTTCTCTAAGAGACGCTGTGGACTCTAAGCCAGGCCCATTTACTTATCATGCCGATGACGGGCAAACCGACTCCCGTCTGGACTATTTTTTCTTTTATTCTAAAATGCATCAAATATGTGCAGTTAAGGGTCGGATTCGCTGATCATGAGTGTTCGGAGGGGTGGTTTGAAATAGGGGATTTACTCTATGGGCGCGGGGTGTGGAAGATGAATGTGAGCTTATTGCAGGATGAGAAACTGAAGAAAGAGTTTGCTAGGAAGTATGCATGGTGGGCTCGGAGGAAGACGAGCTTTACAAGCTTATTACTATGGTGGGAATGGGTGAAAGAGAAGATTGGTGTGTTCTTCAAGAGAGCTGGGTATAGGAAAGCAAAGAAAAGAAAAGAAGAGTCCGGTATATGTGGCAGAATAGGAGGATCTCCTTCCTGCATAAGTGTAAGGCGTTGGGATTGGATGTGAAGCACGAGATAGAGAAGACGAGAAGAGAGATGAAAGAATGGTTTACAGAAGAGGGTAAGAAAATTATCCTAAGATCTAAGATTGAAGTGAGAGAAAAGAATGAGAAGTGCACCAGCTTCTTCTTTAAGAAGATGTGTGGAGGAGGCCGTGAGATGAATGTCATGTTGGATAAGGATGGGGATGAGGTGCATGGGAAGGATGTGATTGGAGTGGTGGCTGATTACTATAAGACTTTGTATGATAGGAAGGAGTGTGATATGGGAAAGTTCTTGAGTGTGATTGGGAATTTTGTGCCTGCGTCTGAGTTTTCTTTTCTGTTAAGTGACATCACAGAGGATGAAGTAAGAGATGTCATCTGTAAGGCTGCTAAGAACAAGTCTCCAGGTGGAGATGGAATCCCCTGGGAGTTCTATGTCAAGTATTGGGAGATTGTTGGAAAGGATGTATTTGTTATTATGAAGCGTTTGTTTTCTGGATGTAAGATGACTAACAGTATGAAGGAGGGTGTGGTTGTGTTGTTGTTTAAGAAGGGTGATAGGAGTGTGATAGGTAATTGGCGTCCAATTACACTATTTAATGTTAACCACAACATCTTTGCCAAGCTTTTGGCTAATCGTATGAGAGAGGTTGTTGCGCATGTGGTTATGGAAGATCAGGTGTGTGCGGTGCCTAAGAGAAAGATTCATGAGAATGTGATACTTGTAAGAGATTTGATTGGTGACTGTATGGCGAGAAAGAGAGGGGTGATCGTAGGTGCGCTTGATTTTGAGAAAGCATTTGATAGGGTTGCGCATTTCTTGAGTATTTCTTTTGGGTATTGAAGAAGATGGGATTCCCTGTGCATTTTGTTAGACTGTTGTATGGACTGTATGAGGGTGCGAGAAGCAAGATTCAGGTGAAAAGCATATATATAGGACTAAGTGTCGCTCGATCCGCTCTGCTGCCAAAGAAGACCAGGAGACTGGAGTATCTGGATGAAGATGTATGTTTAATCTGACACGTTTTGGAGCCAATACCCAGCTCCTTCCTCAGGGAGTCTGTGTGAGGTGTCAACAATTAAGCTTCTTGTTAATTTATTTTGCATTGCATCTGGTTTCCGAATTAACTAAGCTAAAAGCAAGTTAAAAGGGTTTAGTATGCAGAATGTTGTGAGTGATGCTGAAATGGCGTGTATTAGTACGAGTGTTAGAATCCAGGGTATTGATTTTGATGATGATTTAAAGGGTAAGGACAGTTGGGAGCAGGAGCTGGCTGGCTTCTCTTGCTTTGGGTGTCAGTTCTATTTTTACAGTCAGGGGCCATGTGAGGACTGGGGAAGGGGGGTGCAGCTAGAGCCAAGTGAAAAGTGGGGGAGGAAGGGTGTTGCTGGAGCCAAGTGAGGAGCGGGGGGGTTGGGTTTGGCTCACCAGCTGCCTCCCCTCCGGTCCAGGGTCCTGCAGACACTCAAGTGAGAGCGGCGGGTGCGGCCACGCAGCCACTCACTCTCTGGGTGGCCCTAAACAAGGACTGAACCACCAGCCTGGGGGCAAATGCCACCCTGTCACCTGGGCCAGTCCACCCCTGGTTGGGAGGAACTTGGGAACATAAATGTTAAAAAGTAGAATTTTGGTGGCTGAGGGACTTGTCGTTTTTTGGGAAAGTTCTGATTGTTAAGAGTATTATTTTGCCTATGATTTTGTATGTTGCTTTAGTTTTTCCCCCTTTGGGTCTAACTTTGAAAAAAGTAAATAGGGTTATTTGCCTGTTTTTGTGAAAGTGCAAAATGGAGAGGGCAAAGCGGGAAATTTTAATCAAGAAACCAAAACATGGTGGGTTAGATTTTCCTAATTTAGAAACCTTCATAGGTATCAATTATAATGCTCTCTTTTGTGAGCTCTTTTTCAAAGAGACCAAGGCATCCTGTATGCTGCGGTATCTGGCTGGATCAATGTTGGGGCATTTGAAGTGGTCGGTGCAGGATCGGAGAAAGCCTTTTTCTTTTATTTGTCCTGAATGGTATTTGTATGTAGAGTTATTACTAAGACAGTTTAGGCTTGAGAGATTTACAATGGTGCAGTTTGTGAGAGAGAAGAGAATGTTGAAGAGGATGTGTGTGGATGGCTTTGCATGCGGTATAAATGGTTTGAATTCGACTGAGTCTGAGGAAGCATGGGAGACATAGGGTATGTATGAGATTTTCCACAAACAATACCCTCAGAGAGGTGCCCTAGGATTGGTTGCGGTGATAATGAGGATATAGAACATGTGTTTTGGTCCTGTAAGCATGCGAACGATGTTTGGAACAATTTGGGAAGGTTATGCTGGGAGTTGACTGGTGTGAGAACTTTAACAGCCAGAATGGTGATGTTTGGTTAATGTGCTTTAGCTAAGAAGCAAGAGAGTGTTTTGGTTGTTCTTGGCATGTGTGAAGGAAGTTTTGTGGAATACTAGGAATTTGTATGTTTATAAGAATGAAGTGTTTGAGGTGAATGATTGTGTGGGGATGGCTTTGGAAAAGTTGTATATTTGCTACAGGTGGGATGATGAAAGAGGTATGGATGCTGAAGGTGAATGGAAATTTTTGAAATGGAAGAACTGGGTGTAGGGCAATATTCAGGTCTGGATTTCTGCTACTGAACTATGGCTTACTGTGTATGTACACAATTTAATTACCTTTACCCATTAAACCCAAATGACCATGATGATGAGTTTTCGTTATGTTCGGAGAAATTGTAGAGCCTCTCGGGGTAAAGCTTTTAATCCTGGATGTTTACGTAACCTGAATGGTTTAAAAAAGAAAAAAAAGACCATGCGGATTTGGTGGCAGGTAATGAACACCATATATGTTTGCCTTTTAAGAATAAAAGTATGGAGACGGATGATGATGACGTAGACTGACATATTGCTGCGGAGTGTTGGCTATTGTATGTCACATCACTGACGTGTTTTAAATAAAATCTGTTCTTATCAGTTTAATATCTGATACGTCCCCTATCTGGGGACCATATATTAAACGGATTTTTAGAACAGGGAGATGGAAGATTAGAAAACAGGTATTCAGCTCACCATGCATAGGCACGACGTGCACGGGTTGGCGTCCTGAACAGCCAAGGATTAGTAGAAAGAAGGTGGCCCAGCTTCCGTTTGATGACGCATTAAAGGACACTTTGTCCGAAACGCATCGCCCACTAGACGCCCACACCCACCTGCCATGTCATCTACCTGCTGATCCATGTAACCATGTTGTAATTTGGAAAGTGCTGGGAAATTAAAAAAGAGCTTGCTCTGTCCACTCCACGCATTGACCTGGTATTGCAGTACCTCCAGGACCGGTGCACACCCCTTCCCTAACCTTGTTTCCAAAAGCAGAATTCATTTCAATTGAAACAATAGGCAAAAAACCAAGCCATTTGCTAGTACTGTGGCCTATTGACTTGCAGCATTAAAGCCATATGCTTTTTCTGGATACAAATGTCCTGCCTTTTTGACAACGTGTGAAATTTCACACGTTTTCATTCAATTTGATTTTTTGTGTTTTTTAGGGGGTTCCTGTGTTTTTTCAGGGTTTTTTTTGGCTTTTCTTTCCAAATTGATTTTTTCTACTCCATTTGGACTTGTTTGTAGGTAATTTGCAATAGAGGGGGGCAAGGTGATAATTTAATGTTTTTTCTTTCTGTCACTGCAGGTGCTGCAGCTTAAGCGTTGAGAGACCATTGTCTTCTTACCACAATGTCCATTGGGCTTCTCTACAGGAGCACCTACCTTCTTCTGGACCCACAAGCCAACAAAAGCAAAGCCTAAACCAGCCCACTCCAAAAAAGACAAAACCCAAGCTATTCTATGTCTTTTCCAATGCCGATGGATGTCCTTTATGAGCTGTTGTCCTTTATGAGCGGTTGTCCTTTATGAGCTGCTGTCTCCCTCTTGTGGATTATTTCTAGCCAGATCTTTCAAGCTGTGAGTTCCCACCACTCTTCCTTTTAGATGTTGTTTAAGGGCATTTTGAGCCTATTACATGTGGCTTAGCCAGACTGGTACCTGAAGTCAACTGAGAAGTGCCAGAAGCATATTGGAAATCCTTTCTTGGGGTCATTGGAATGGCTCCAAATGTGTAGGCTAAATAGATAGGCGGAGATTTTGAATGTAGATTTTCGTAAATGGGTAGTGTCTGCAATAAGCAGCAATTGTGTGGCTTTTCTTGTGTCTGCTCCAAGCTCATTTTCAACATCTGCACAATACATGTGAATCGCAGGCCTGGCTGCCACCCTAGGTCCAAACCAATTTGGGTTATCGCTTCTCGGCCTTTTGGCTAAGATCAAGTGTAGTATTTGTTCGAACAGGCGGTTATGACCGGGCCGCCTTAGTAGAATGATACAATGCACACTGGAGAATTGCACGTGCTGGCTTACTGGGTGGCTCATAGGGTCATCTGGCTGCCAGCATACCCCATTCAGGATCGATGCCATTAGGTCGAGTGAGGTTTGAATAACTGAAGTGCGAAGTGCCCCAGGAGTGGTGACCCTGGGGTGCCCAAACTCACTGGGTGTGGGAAACTCACGAGTTTTGTGGCACGTTTTGCACAAGCACTTCTAATTTTTATTCTTCTGCACACACCCTTATTCTGGGCCTTCTGGCTAAGAAAGGGGAATTTTTTAAATTCCCGGTGGAAGGTCCGGCCAGCATTATGCTGAGAAATCCTTCACTATTTATTTAATTTATTTTTATCACTGTGTGTTTGTCACGTTTTTGCACGTGTGTCCTAGTCGCTAGGATTTGTTGGGATACGGCGCCCTATGGCTTCCTTTCCCTGACGGGTCTAGGAGGGGAGTGTGTGTGGCCATCAGGCTCCGCTCCCCTCTGAATCATGGACTCTCCTCTTTCGGGAGGAGAGTTACCAGTCAGAGGCTCCTAAGTCCTACCTGGGGTGGCAGCCTAGGTAGTGGCTGGGAGCTAAGATTGGGCCTCTTCTGGCTTTGGCTGGGAGAGGCACTAGTCCCCGACCCTCGCTGTGGCCTTCTGGCTCGGAGGGAAGGGGAAGTCCCTGACCCTCGCTGTGGCCTTCTGGCTCGAGAGGGAAAGGGAATGGTTTTGGGGACCCTTCTCCTAACGGAGAGGGTTTCAAGTAGACCAGAATCCTAGTGCGTTTTTTTTGTGGCACATTAGTCACTTTTTTAAGCGCACTCGGGTATAGTATTCACAGATTCGGTTATTCAAATCTCATCTGTTCAGGTCCGGTGGGGGTCTGGGGACCCAAGTTCAGGGACATATGATTGAGTCGGCGTCTTTTTCTCAGCCTCATCTTACAGTTTTAGCTCAGATGGACAAGCGCTATCAAGAGATGTACCATACTGTGGCCGCTCAGAAGCGCTTGGGGAAGATTGGGAGGGCTACGAGACTTCAATTGAGTAAGAATAAAGATGATTTTCTTTTGAGATATCGTATTCCGGAGAAATGGCGGGAGGAAGTGAATGCTGCCCCCAACATGCTGTGTTTGAGTAATTTTGCTGCAAATTTAGTAGGGATTATTGCTTATGTTCACGGCTGTAATTATTATGCTTGATTTTGCTCATTAATTTTATGCCTATTGATTGTGATTGTGATGTTTCAGTTTTTGTTATTGTTCTGCTTTTATGGGACACAGATTAAAGAGTTTCTGATGATGATTTTCGGCTTGAGCATGGTGTTTTCCTGCGAGAGTTTGGAATATCTGATTGAAACGGGATCTGTTCATGTCCGGTCAGCTTTGGCTGAGAAACCAACATCCCGGTCGGAGGTCCGGTCAGGTTCAGGCTGAGCAACCAACAACCCGGTTGGAGGTCCGGGCAGCTTTTGCTGGAAACCAACACCCGGAGGGCGGTCTGGGCAGCTTCAGCTGAAAAACCAACACCCGGATGGAGATCCGGGCAGTTTCGGCTGAAAACCCAACAACTAGTAGCTCCCTACTCCAGTAGGGTAAGATGCCTGGCTAGACGCTGGGAGCAATGAAAGACGCTCACCCTGGCTTCGGCAAGGGGGAGCAAAGGAAGATCCCTGACCCTCGCTGTGGCCTTCTGGCTCGGAGGGACGGGGTTGGTTTTAGGGGACCTTCTCCTCACGGAAGGGTCCACACAAATCCTAGCCTTGGCATCGGTTTTGGTGTGACTTACGTTGCACATTTTCCCGGTGCCTTGGAAAGCTTTTAAATAAAAAAATCTGTTCGAAACGGGCGGTTATGACCGGGCCGCCTTAGTAGAATGATACAATGCACACTGCAGGATTGCACGTGCTGGCTTACTGGGTGGCTCATAGGGTCATCTGGGTGCCAGCATACCCCTTCAGGATCGATGCCATTAGGTCGAGTGAGGTTTGAATAACCGAAGTGCGAAGTGCCCCAGGAGTGGTGACCCTGGGGTGCCCAAAGTCACTGGGCGTGGGAACCCCACGAGTTTTGTGGCACATTTGCACAAACACTTCTCTATTTCTAACTTCTGCACACACCCTTATTCTGGGCCTTCTGGCTAAGAAAGGGGAATTTTTTAAATTCCCGGTTGAAGGTCCGGCCAGCATTATGCTGTGAAATCCTTCACTATTTATTTAATTTATTTTTTTTTCACTGTGTGTTTGTCACGTTTTTGCACGTGTGTCCTAGTCACTTGGATTTGTTGGGATACGGTGCCCTATGGGTTCCTTTCCCTGACGGGTCTAGGGGGGGAGTGTGTGTGGCCATCAGGCTCCGCTCCCCCCTGAACCATGGACTCTCCTCTTTCGGGAGGAGAGTCACCAGTCAGAGGCTCTGTTGGAAGCCAACATGGACAATGTAAGTTTATTGGAATCGCTGAACTCCATATTGGATTTTATGAGAGCTGAATATTTCCAGGACTCTTTGATCATATACAGGATTGTGATCCGTTAGGCCAGAAGGTCTGTTTTCTTTTGTGTGAGATAGTAAAGGTTGCATTTACATACAAAAAGAACATTGGTCCTGCAGCCTCCTGGACAATACAGGAATACACATCCTCTGTGGATCTTCAATATAGACGATGTTTGCCAACTAATCTTATCTACATGTGTATACAGCCTTTGTGGATTTGGAGCATTGACCATTGCTGCTCAGGTAGACACCCCGTCTCCGGCCTAAGGAGATGTATATTGCTATACAATGCTTGTGGTGTTTTGAATAATGAACCAATTATGCTTCAGATGGACATCTTGGAACCAGCCAAGATTGAGGTAAACCCATCCTATAGAAGGCTTTCTTTCCTAATACAAGGACGCCATCCGCAGGCAGGTGATTACCACTGCGACCAATAATGTCACATAAGATTGCCACAGAAGATACTGAAGAAGGGCGGAGTCGTGGGTTGTATGTGGGTGTGGATGTGAAATCTGTACTATAAATGGAGGTGAAATCAAGACACTTTCCTCTCTTTTCTACCTTGGACCATGGGATAAGACCATCTACATCTGGCTTAAGTATTGCCTTCATTTCTAATCCATAACTTCCATGTAACTTTTCTCTCTCTATCTCTTTCTATCTCTCTCTCTGCCATGACTATTGATATATAGATGCATTTGTATTTTTCTCTAATTATAGGACATTGAAGATAGGTTTTATTATTATCTTTATTATAATTGTTATTTGAATTGTCTTATTTTCCTGTTATTAAACATCATTATTATTTTTCCAACTTGAGTTATTAATCATATAGGAAATATTCAGGACAGGAGACAGTGCGGGAAATCACATCCAACAGGCTCCTAAGTCCTACCTGGGGTGGCAGCCTAGGTAGTGGTTGGGAGCTAAGATTGGGTCTCTTCTGGCTTCGGCTGGGAGAGGCACTAGTCCCTGACCCTCGCTGTGGCCTTCTGGCTCGGAGGGATGGGGAAGTCCCTGACCCTCGCTGTGGCCTTCTGGCTCGGAGGGACAGGGAATGGTTTTGGGGACCCTTCTCCTAACGGAGAGGGTATCAAGTAGACCAGAATCCTAGTGCGTTTTTTTTGTGGCACATTAGTCACTTTTTTAAGCCCACTCGGGTATAGATTCACAGACTTCGGTTAATCAAATCTCATCTGTTCTTATCAGTTTAATATCTGATACGTCCCCTATCTGGGGACCATATATTAAATGGATATTTAGAACAGGGAGTTGGAAGAAGAGCTTGCTCTGTCCACTCCACGCATTGACAGTACTGCATTACATTGCAGTACTGCCAGGACCGGTGCAACTCTTCTCTAACCCAGTTTACAAAAACAGAATTGATTTTAATTTCCAAATGAGCATTGAAGAAGACCAAAAAAAACAAAAAAAACAAGCCATCTGATGTGGCTGTGGCTTAGTGTGTGGCATATAAGTGCGGGAGCACGCAGGAATAAAGTGAAGATATGCAAGAAGTTTATTTACACATGTACAGACAAATACAAATTAATACAAGTTAAAAACACAGACCAAGGTTAACGTACAAATTGTATCGAGCCAATAGTGCTTATAATAGACCAGCTCCTCACCCAGTAGGTGTACTAAATCGACAGATGACACAGTGCTGTATAACAATGAATCAAATTGTAATAATTTTTTAGTAACTTATATTATTAGTTTTCTACATCTCCACAAGAGATGAGCATCCTAGGCCTTGTTGCACCCTTAGTCCCGAACCAACTCGGGTTATTGCTTCTCGGCCTTTTGGCTAAGATCCCTGGTGGATTTGCCTAAGGCCTGTCTGAGTGTCAGTGCTCGGCCTTGCAGCTGTCATTTTATGGCTAGAGCTGCATGTTGCTATTGGGCACTGACCAGGAGACACGCTTAAGCGATGTGCAGCATTCGATTTGCAGGGCCTACTGAGGCTCGTGTGAGATATGGGATCCGAATTGATGTCAATTCTGACAAGGAAGCCACCTTCTCTCTGGGACATCTTATACACAAGATCCTCTTTGACATCTTGGAGGTAAAGAAGGAAGATGTGCTTTGTCTGCAGGAATTTAAAGGCAAGTTTAACTTGGTCTTGATGTCTATGTCTGCCTGCAATAACCTCTATGACCAGCTGCTCAGGAATTCTGCAAACCCTGCTTTGGATGGATTGAACTTCACCCTCCTTTACTCGGCTGGTGAGTTACCTTTGACTGTTTTCATGTTACTTTAGAAGTCATTTATATTTTTTTGCAAAAGCATTGCACTGTCACTAAGCCAGCTATGAAAGTGATGAATAATGCCGATTTATGGACTAGAAAATATATATTTATGGTCAAATTCCATAAAAGCTTGAGTGATCCAGGGGATCTCCATTACCCACCCTCCAACTTCTCTATTTGGCAGGAGCGAGGTTACCTTTTTTCCAAATGCACCCATATTTTGCAGACGATGCAGGAAATATGGACATAATCGGGAGTCCTGCAGAGTAGAATTTGAGGTTTGCAGAAAATGCAATGGGACTGGCAATCTTACCATGCACTGCAAAAGTCAGATTAGCGGGAAAGGGCATTCTTTCAAGGACTGTAGTTTGCACCTTAGATCCTATGCCAGTGCTGTTGGTAAGAGGAGTGACACTCCCTCTGCACCGGTATCCACAAACCCCTTTTTGGATGAGGATGAAGCTGTGGAAAGCTATAGAAGCGCAGTTACAATAAGTAGCAGGGGCGTATGCAGCTTGCATCAAGACCCTCAAGACCACAGGCCACTTCTGAAGCCTCGGTGGAAAATGTGACCCTGGAAGCTGCGGAAGAAGTCACTAACCCGGAAGGGATGGAGGTTCCTTTTTCAGAAGCAAAATCTGCTCTGCCTGACCTGGCAGTCACTTTGCAAGGGGATGTGGAGTCATCTTCCTCCTTAGCCATATCGCCTGTCCTCAAATGGGAGGCAGAAACATCAGACCTCAATGAGGAACCAGGCCAGAGGGACATCAGTGGCCTTAGTCGGGATGATTCCGAGGAGGAGCATGGTTCCTCGGCAAAGCGGCTGAGATCTGCTTACTCTCCAGTGAGTGGGGGAAGCATCAGCCCTAGGTCGGTGTATCCCACTGCGTTCGATTTTCAGAGTGTTGCTTTTTTAGGGGAAGGAGTGGGATATGCCATCTGCATGTCAGGCGTACCCCCTCCAGATGGACTCGGATGAAGGCTTTATGGAACATGCATCGTAATCTCGTCGTTCAGATTCGGATATGGGTTTCCAAGTTGCTCTTAACATCATATCATTAAATGTCCGGCAGATAAAGTCAGTGCCCAAAAGATCGCCGACACTGGACTTCTTGAGCAACTTAAGTGCTGATGTGTACTGCCTCCAGGAATGCAGGATTTCAGAGACTATCAGAAGATGTATGGCCCCATGGCCAGTGTGTGTAGTCTGGTTCTGTTAGCAATAAAAATAGTGGGACTGGGATTTTAATGGGTAATAGGGGTGTTAAGATTGACAGTTATACTGTAGTAGAGGCGGGGAGGTGTGTGGTGTGTGAGGCGTGTTGTAGAGGGTGGAGGGTAAAAATAGTTAATATGTATGCCCCTGTTGGGAAAGAGGAAAGGCTGGAGCTCTTCGAGAAATTGTATTTTTTGCTATCTCCATGACAGCACCCACCGAGAGAGGGGATCCGCCCTCAAGGACAGGAAACCTACAGATAAAAGGGGCGGTCCCCCTCGCCTCCTCAGTTGGTTTCCTGTCCTTCTGGGAGGAACCTACAGTTAAAGTTTTACCTTGGGCCTGAGGCTGCCATGGAGGGCTGATGGAGGTCCGTGGTGTCCGTGGTATCCGGGTCCTGGAGGCAGCGTCGGGGGAGCCCTGGTGCTACAGTCTCCCTCGTTGTCTGGTTTTGTATGCACGACCCAGTGTCCGGATAGTGCCGCTCTGGGTCGTGCGGGGTGCTGCCTGGGGCCGTCCCTAGTGCTTGTGTCACGACGCAGGGCTGATGGAGCAAGGCGATTTTGCCACCCTGCGTTACCCGCCGGCTAGCTGCCGGGATTCCCGTTGCGCATGCGCGCCGGCCGACGGATGCACCCTTTGAACCGGAAGTGCGCGTCAATTCCGGCGGTCCGGAGGGCGGCGCATCTCCTGGCGGGGAACAGCGCGGTTTCAAAAGGCGGTGCCTGAAGGCTCCAAAGGCTCTAAGCCCAAGGCTGGGTCTCCACCTCCTGAACCGGTACCAGTGTGGGCATTAAGAGTGAGTTATGCTGGTTCTTCCACTCTACTAATTGCCATTCCTCTCTCTCTCCCTTGTTTCTTCTACTAGCCTAAGAAACTCTCTGACAAGCGGAAACATAAATTGTGTGCCTTGTGTGATGAGCCGCTGTCAGATGACTATGATAAGCGGCTATGCCGCTCCTGTATTACTCAGACGCTTGACGAAGAGGCCCCTATACAGACGGCGGACCTTAAGTCCTTATACGGGACGAGATCCGGACCTCCCTTTCCCAGATTCAGTAACCCTGTATGCCTGCTTCTCTCGGACAGTCTCCCTATCAGTCAGAGGGTGATTCCGAGGAGAGGGTCTGGTTCATTCATCCCAGTCAGGCTCCTCGTCGGAAGATGAGGGGGGTTCTTGTTTTGTGATGCAAGCCATGGATAACCTGGTTAAGTCGGTCCGTGCAACCATGGGGATTGTGGAAGCTAAGGAAGCAAGGTCAGCTCAGGATGTTATGTTCGCTGGGTTGTCTCAGAAGAAGAGACGTTTTTTCCGGTCATTGCGGCCATTAAATTCGTAGTCAGATCTGAATGGGAGAAACAAGACTCTAGGGGGGTTTTGCCTTCCTCTTCCAAAAGAAAATACCCCTTTGATGATCCGGAGTTGCTGGCCTGGTCTAAAGTTCCCAAAGTGGATGTGGCTGTGGCTTCCTCTTTCAAATGGAATGTGTTGCCTTTGGAGGATGGTGGTTTGTTGAGGGATCCCTCTGATAGGAAAGCGGATGCCCTGTTGAAAAGATCCTGGGAGACGGGTATTAGGGCGCTTAATCCGGCCATTGCTTCTACTTGTGTGGCCCGTTCCCAGTTGGCTGGTTGGATCAGTTGGAGCAGCAGATTCGTTCTGGGGTGCCCAGGGACAGATTGTTGGCTGCCCTTCCTCAGATCCGGAGTGGCTCCACGTATTTGGCAGATGCTCCTGCAGACTCTCTCCGCCTGGCGGCTAGATCAGCTGGGATCTCGAATGCAGTCCGCAGGTTTCTGTGGCTTAAGGAGTGGAAGGGGGACGCCCATGTGAAAACTCAATTATGTGCGATCCCGTGCAGGGTGAGTACCTCTTTGGCTCCGTTCTTGAAGTATTCTCTCTAAGGCAGGGGAGGTAAAGAAGGGGCTCCCTAACCCTTCTGTTCCTAACTACAGGAGAGCTGTCCGGAAGCGCCAGTTTACCAGGCAGCCGTCCACTCCCAAGTGGGAACCGGCAGGAAGAGGCAGAGAGGTGCTTATTTTCGGTGGTTCCTCATCCTCCAAGCCCCCGCCCAAGCGTAACTAATTCTGACCCGCCTGTCAATGGACGATTGGCTCATTTTTTTCATCAATGTTCCCAAATTTTCAAATAGCCAATGGATCCTCGGCCTTATTTCTTCTGGCCTTAAACTTGATTTTGTGAGGATCCCAGGGGACTCTTTTTTTCAAACAATCCTTTCTAGTCCTTATCAGCAGCAAGCACTGGAATTGGAGGTTAAGGACTTATTGCATAAACGTGTGTTGGTGCCGATCCCGGCGGACCAGGAGGGAAGGGGTTTTTATTCCCCTTTGTTTCTGGTTTCTAAACCGGACGGTTCCTTTCTAACTATTCTTAATCTTCGTAAATTGAACTCCTTCCTCCGCTTCCAGTCCTTTAAAATGGAGTCCATTCAATCTGCCATTCACCTTCTATTCCCTAGGTGCTTTATAGCTGTGCTCGACCTAAAGGACCTTATTACCATCTGCCTATTCATCTGGCACACCAGCAGTTCCTCCGCGTAGGTCTTGGAGGGTCAGGTTCACCATCTACAATTTGCCGCCATGCCGTTCGGTCTTTGAGTGCTCGAGTTTTTACCAAGGTGATGGCGGAGGTTATGGCATATGTGAGACAACAGGATATTCTCATTGTTCCGTATTTAGATGATTTTTTGGTGGTTGGGGACTCTGTGGGGCAGTGTACTTCCCATCTGATTCGTGACATGTCCTCCCTGCAGGCCCTGGGATGGCTCATCAATGTCCCCAAGTCACGGCTCCGTCCGGTTCAGGTCCAGATTTTTTTGGGGCTCCTGTTGGACTCTCTTGCCCAGAAATGTTTTTTGCCGGCGGCCAAAGTCTCTGTGGTGAGGAGCAAGGTGGCGGAGGCCATGTCCACCCCGTCAATGTCCCTGCGTCGGGCCATGTCTCTCATGGAGACTCTGTCATCCTGCATTTCAGCTGCCTGTGGGCGCAGTTCCACTCTCGATGTTTCCAGCAGGATGTGCTCACGGCTGGGGACTCTCTGCAGGGTCAGTTAGAGGGTCGTCTCCGTTGTCCCGGGCCGCCGTTGCCTCTCTGTCTTGGTGGATGGATCCTCGTCACCTGTCTCGAGGGGTGCCCTGGGTCATTACTCCAGACTATGTGGTGACGACCGATGCCAGTCCGTCGGGGTGGGGGGCTCATTTGGGAACTCGCCCGGCTCAGGGTCGGTGGTCTCCAGAGGAAGTGTTGGGATCTTCCAATTTGCGGGAGTTGCGCGCAGTCCTGTATGCACTCCAGTTTTTGCCCCACCTACGCGACTCCCATGTCAGGGTTCAGTCGGACAACACCACCATAGTGACCTACCTGAATCAACAGGGAGGGACCCGGTCACCTTCCTTACTGGCTACCGCAACCTCAATTTTTCAGCTGGCAGAAGTCCATTTTCTCTCCCTGATGGCCCTACATATCCGGGGGGGTCGACAATGTCAGAGCAGACTTTCTCAGTCGCCACTCTCTCAGGCAGGGGGAGTGGGTTCTGAACAGGACAGTCTTCCGAGGGATTGTGCGTCTCTGGGGCATGCCCGTAATCGATCTGTTTGCTACCAGGGGGAACAGGCAGGTTCGGCGCTTTGCTTTCCTGTATCCCTTGGACCGTCCAGAGGTGATGGATGCTCTGCGGGTCCCTTTGGGAAAAGTTTTACGCAGAGGAATTTCCCTCTGTTCTGTCCGCTTCTCTGGTTCTACGCAAAATTAGGGAGGAGGGGGCGAGGGTCATCTTGATCACCCCCTTTTGGCCCAGGAGACCTTGGTTTTTCTGGCTGAGGACGATGTCGGAGTCGGACCCTTGGGTTCTCCCAGGGGTCGGAAGCTGCTCTCTCAGGGTCCGTTTTTTCACCCTCAGGCAGAGGGCCTTCATCTGACGGCCTGGAATTTGAGCGGCGGCTTCTGAAACAGCGGGGGTTCTCCGATGCTTTGGTTAATACCCTCCTCAGCAGTAGAAGGCGGTTACCACTAATCTTTATTGTAGGGTCTGGCGTAAGTTTTTGGACTTTTACTCTGGGGGTGTCACTGACCATGCTCCGATTCGTGCTATTCTGGAATTTTTGCAGCAGGGCAGGACTTAGGCCTGGCGGTCCGTACTCTGCGAGTTCAGGTTTCTGCTCTGGGGGCCCTTTTTAGTCAGAATATCAGGGTGACCGGTGGATTTCCCATTTTTTTCAGGCTTGTGACCGTGCTGCACTGGTGCACATCCCTCGGCTGCCTCCCTGAGATTTGAATTTGATTTTGGACGCCTTGAAGGGACCTCCCTTTGAACCTTTGACCTTGGCCTCCCTTAAACATTTGACCTGGAAGACGGCCTTACTCGTAGCCTTGACGTTGGCTAGACAGGTGGGCGACGGCACGCCTTGTCCATTGACCCACCGTTCCTGTTAGTTTTCCCTGACAGGTTGGTTCTTAAGATGGACTCCTCGTATCTCCCTAAAGTCTTCTCGAAGTTCCATAGAAGCCAAGAAATCGTTCTACTCTCCTTCTGTGACAATCCCAGCCCTGAGGAGTTGACATTTCAGACCTTAGATGTTAGGAGGACTGTGCTTGAGTATATTTATAGGACTCAGCCCGAGAGGAAGTGTAGGGCCTTGTTTGTCTCTTTCCAGGGGCCTCAGAAGGGAGCCTCGTACCACTAAAAACACCATCTCCAGATGGAGCCGGGAGGCTATCTGCTTGGCCTACTCCGCAAAAGGTGAGCAGCCGCCGGCCGGTATTCATGCCCATTCCACTCATGCCATGTCTGTCTCCTGGGCTGAACGAGCAGATGTGTCTCTTGAGTCTATTTGTAGGGCTGCTTCTTGGGTTTCACCTTCTACCTTTTTTCGGTACTATCGCCTTGACCTCTCCTCTTCGTCTGACCTGGACTTCGGGAGGGCAGTTCTTAATACTGTGGTCCCTCCCAGGTGATGGTCTCTGCAAGTCTCTCGGTGGGTGCTGTCATGGCGATAGCAAAATCTAAGATTACTTACCAGTAGTCGTATTTTGCGAGTCCATGACAGCATCCACTCACTTCCCACCCATTCTTTTTCGCATTTTTGACATGATAGTCAGTGGTTGTTCTTTTTGGTGTTTCGCGTGTGGTCACTTGCCACTGGTGGCCACTTATTGCCCGGGGTTTTGTGTGCCCATCTTTTTCACGTCTTGTGGTGCTGGTCTTCTCGTATTATGATTCATTGTGTGTGTATTTATTCGGTGTTGGCGGTTCCTCCACTTTCTCTGTAACCCAACTGAGGGGCGAGGGGGACCGCCCCTTTTATCTGTAAGTTTCCTCTCCTCTGCGCGGATCCCCTCTCTCGGTGGGTGCTGTCATGGACTCCGCAAAATACGACTACCGGTAAGTAATCTTAGATTTTTTTTATCAGGAAGAATACCTGTCATTTGTGTTGGGGATATTAATTGTGTGACAGAAGGGACAAGGGACAAAATGGATGTCACAGGGAAAAAGCTGAGGAGCTTGATAGAGGATTTTTCTTTTATTGATGTTGCTGAATTTATTTTGATAAAGCCCCGCCTACAACTTATAAGGCAGATAGGGGAGTATTGAGTCACGGATTGACCGTATTTTGTTTTCTCAAAATGTTTCTTGTAAGTCTTTTCAACAGGATAATGTTCCTTTTTCCTACCACGTGTGCATGAGAGCACGATTGCAAGGTAAGACCTCCTTTTCGCATGGTGGAGGGGAGTGGAAATTAAATATACGTCTGTTGGAGGACGCAAAAATTGTGGGAGATGGAGGGATAAGAAGCATGGCTTTGTGAATATACTTGAATGGTGGGATTGGGTGAAGCATAAGATATGCTGCTTTTTAAGAAATGGGGCAGGAAGAAAGCCGCCATTAATAGGTCAAAAATTAATGACCTATGCATGAAATTGGAATGGTTAGGGAAGCTGAGTATGTTTGGGGTTAATATTGATGATTTGATGAGTCAAGTGAAGGGTGAGATTAAAAAGTTGGGGAAAATGTGAAGAAAATTATATATGTCGAAGATAGAACATTTGGAGAAAAATGTACACGTTTTTTCTTTAAAAGAGTGTTTGGTAAGAAAGTGGATATGGATGAGGTGACAAATGCAAGGGGTGAGTCTGTGACCGGGAGAGAGGTTGAACTATTTTAAAAAAGAGTTGTATGGGTGTAAATGGATTGATGAGAGTTTGATGCATGATGTCTTTGGTATGCTGGAAGTGCACCTAGATGAAGAAGAGCGTGAGTTGATGGATGAAGAGATTGTGTCGGATGGAGTAAAAAAAAGTTGTTATTTCTGCAAGTAAAAATAAGACTCCTGGAATGGATGGGTTGCCTGTAGAGTTATATGTGAAAGAATGGGATACGATTGGGGATAACTTGGTTGAGGTGCGCCGTTATATGTTTGAGAATAATGTTTTGAGTGAGTTTATGAGAGACGGTGTAGTTGTTTTGATCCACAAGAAAGGTGACTGGAAGGATCTGGGGAATCGGAGGCCGATCATCTTGTTGATTGCTGATTATAAGGTGTTCAGCAAATTGCTGGCAAACAAAATGTGTGCGGAGATCGATCGAGTGATGGGTGAAGACTAAGTGTGTGCGGTACCTGGGAGAAGTATGGCTGAGAACTTAATTTTCTTGTGGGATGTAATTGGTGATTGTCTGAGTCAAAAGCAAAAATGTATGCTTTTTTCCGTAGATTTTGAAAAGGCGTTTGACCATGTTATCACATGTCTTTATGTTTAGTGTCCTAGCTAGAATGGGCTTCTCAAGCAATTTTGTGAGTTGTGTTAGGGTTTGTATCGGAATGCATCAAGTGAGTTTTTAGTGACTGGTTGGTTAAGTGATAAGGTTAGGGTCAAGTCTGGGGTGCGGCAGGGGTGTCTTATGTGCCAGTTTTATTATAAGTGTGATTGAGGTGTTCTTATGTATGGTACGGAAAGATATGGTTATGAGGGGTGTAGTTGTGCCTGGTAGTGGTGGTAAGGATGTGGGTCATTCCATGTCAAGTGATCCAAAAATGAATATTTTTTTTCCCTGACGTCCTCAGATTTTTTTTATTTTTTTTCTATATGAAGAACAACTTTAGTTAATTACAAAAAAAAAGTTTTGAATTTTTTTCTTTATCAGTTAATTTTTTACAGATTTTTAAAGTTTTAAAAAAGTGCGAATTTTGGCCTGGTATGGCTTTACATTTTCTATCAAATCTCGGCTAGAAATAGATAGAGAAACAAAATAAACACCAATCTACTCAGAACTGTGCAGGCTTTCACAGATATGTCACAAGAGCATCTTTGTTAATATTTTACCATGTGATCGCAAGCGCAAAACTTTAAAACGCATTTCCGAAAATTCGGCGCGCTTTAAATATTTCAAAAACTGCCCATGTGTTGCTTTGCTCTTAGCCACATCTGTACCAAATTTCAAGTTGGGATGGCGATGGGATCATATTTTAAATATTTTACTATTAATAGCGTCAATGGGTCTATCTATATCAAGTGATCTAACTATGAATATTTTTTTTTACCTGACGTCTTTAGATTTTTTTTATTCTTTTTCTTTATGAAGTACAACTTTAGTTAATTGCAAATTAAAAGTTTAGAATTTTTTTCTTCATCAGTTAATTTTTTACAGATTTTTAAAGTTTAAAAAAGGGGTGATTTTGGCCTGTATGACTTTAATTTTTTTATCTCAGGCTAGAAATAAGATAATGAAGTGGGAGAGGCATCATTTTACTCAGAACGGTAACAGCTTTCATTTGAGATGTTACAAGACTATGTTTCTTTATATCAAATTCAAACTATTGACGGGCAATTGTGAAAAATGACTGATTGTGTTCTTAGTTATATTTGTGCAGAGATTCAACTTGGGACCTGTCAAATTTATATATTTTTTATTTTATGGTTGTATGAGTTATCACAACTTATTGAATAAAACATTTATATGCAACAAAAAAACAAATCCCATAAGTGCCAGGATAAATACTCTTAATCATCAGAACACAACGCTCAGCATTTTCAACTTGAATGTGTTGAACAAACCAAAAGAAGAAAGGTGATCATATCCTC
Organism: Allobates femoralis; assembly: GCA_033576535.1. Classification (NCBI taxonomy): domain Eukaryota; kingdom Metazoa; phylum Chordata; class Amphibia; order Anura; family Aromobatidae; genus Allobates; species Allobates femoralis. The sequence continues at coordinate 435,227,794 of JARQOC010000006.1, read as the reverse complement.
AAGTTGATTAAACAAGATTAAAGAACCAAAATGTTAACCCTATTAATACATGTAAATTTGTTTTCTATTATATCACTAAACATGTGATTTATGAAGTGTTTATAAGATAGTTCAGTAGTTAAATCATCGTTCTATAAATTATGAACTAATCAAACAATTATAGTATGTTTTTAAAGTGGCATTTTATCAATTTGTCCCTTCTAGTGGGTGAAATGTAATCTTGTCCATAAACGCTTACTAGCAATCGCCATTTCTTGTGTGTCAAAGAGTATGTCCGACCTGTCACGGTGTTAGGCTCCGCCTGAGTTAATATCTGATTTTTGTGCACTTTTAAATGTCTGGCTTTCTTGGATACACAAAGGATGGCGCTGGACCAGAAGGATGCAATAAAGTCAATTCGACTTCTTCATTTTCACAATCTTTGGAGAGTACAGTAGCCAGCCACCAGCGCCAATCATATTCATATTTTTTCAAAAGGATTGCAACGTGTCTATGATAAAATGCTGTTTCTTGAGAAGTAGCAGCCATTGCTGTGTGTGGAAAAATACAGTTAATATTAAGTAAGGAAGATAGGTAATAAAAATAAGATTTACAGTACACTTGAGATAGAACTGTATTACTATAAAGTGAGTGTTAGGGCTAGCGCGCACAGTTTTTTCTGTCTGCAGATACACGCTGCAATTTTGGCAGCTTGTTTTTCTACAAGTTTTTTACCACATATGCGTTAGTTTTTTTAAACGCTAGTGAAAAAAATGGCAGCTTTTTTTTATATAAATGATAAATGCTGCGTTTATTGCAGCGATTAAAAAGTAGTTCAAGCAGTGATTTACTCACTCTTGAGTGTTTCCAAAAACACTGCATGTGGTGAACCCCATAGAAATCAATGGGGCTGTTTTTCTGAATGATGATCCCTAAGAATAGCACTGTGTGTATTGGCCCTTAATAATAAAGCATTAAACTATTAATATATTTACTCACCATATTTTAGTACACAGCCTTGATGGCTTTGTACAGACTATTGTTTGTTCAGGAGTGAAGATGTACAGACATGTCAGGACATGAAAGGTCTGAACGAGCTGTCTTACTTCCTGAATGCAGTGGGTAGACACTTAACATGATTGACAGAGCTGCTGGCCTATCATCTGCTCTGCATTCACTGTCTATCCCTGTGCTTTTTTAGGTTGAGCCCTAACAAAGCTTTTCCTATATGTCCTCTCCTGCTTCTAAAGCTGTAACATATCAAATAATACAGTAATGTCTAAAAATAATGGATTTGATAAATTTTAGACCCCACGCTTTTAGACGACAGGTTGAAACAGATCTGAATTCAAGATTTTTGAATTGGCACTATAATAGTTAAATATTTTAAAATATGATCCCATCACGATCCCAACTTGAAATTTGGTACAGATGTGGCTAAGAACATAAAAGACACATGGGCAGTTTTGGAAAATTTTTATTAAAACGTTTTTTCGGAAATGCGTTTCAAAATGTTGCGTTTGCGTTCGCATGGGTAAAAAATTAAAATTAACAAATATACTCTTGTGACATATCTGGTGAAAGCCTGGACAGTTCTGAGTAGAATGGTGTTTATTTTGTTTCTCTATCTTATTTCTAGCCCAAGATAAAAAAATGTAAAGTCATACCAGGCCAAAATTCACACATTTTTTAAACTTTAAAAATCTGTAAAAAATTTACTGATGAAGAAAAAAATTCTAAACTTTTAATTTGTAATTAACTAAAGTAGTACTTCATATAGAAAAAAAATTAAAAATCTAAAGACGTCAGGTAAAAAAAAATATTCATATTTAGATCACTTGATATGGAATGACCCATTGACGCTATTAATAGTAAAATATTTTAAAATATGATCCCATCGTGATCCCAACTTGAAATTTGGTATAGATGTGGCTAAGAGCAAAGCAGACACATGGGCAGTTTTTGAAATATTTAAAGCGCGCCGATTTTTCGGAAATGCGTTTTAAAGTTTTGCGCTTGCGATCACATGGGTAAAATATTAACAAAGATCCTCTTGTGACATATCTGGTGAAAGCCTGTATAGTTCTGAGTAGAATGGTGTTTATTTTGTCTCTCTATCTTATTCCTAGCCTTAGTTATGAGGAGAAACGTAAAGGCAGGCAACAGCGAAATTCACACTTTTTCCGAACTTTGAAAATCATTTTTAAAAAAAATAAATTTTTTAAAAAAAATTTCTCTTCACATTTTGCATTGTCTGACATGCTATTATCAAATAACAAAATCTCAAAGAATTAAAAATATAGAGGTAATAATCATTGGTTCACTTGACATGGAATGACCCATGTGCGAATTTTAGGTTATATGGATGATGTGGTGATGGTGTGTGAAAATATGGTTGCTGTGAACAGGGCAAGGTTAGTGCTAAGTATGTTTTGTAGTGCATCAGCTTTTAAAGTAAACTGGGCAAAATGTTCCTTCAAGTGCTTTGGAGATGGAAATCTCAGGATGGAAGGGGTGAAGTGTGCGGATGGTGACATTAAGGTGCTTGGAATAAAATTTAATGATGATTTGAGAGGAAATGAAAGTTGATTGTGGCAAGAGAGTGGAGCAGAAGTTGAACTTCTGGAGATTGAGGGAACTAACCTTGACAGGGAAGGTTCTAATTGTTAAGGCAGTGGTACTGCCGATCCTGTTATTTGTTGCCAATGTGTATCCTTCAGCATCTAGGAAGATTAAGAAAACAGAGAAAATTATTTTTACCTTCTTTTGGGGTAGTTGTATGGAGAAATTGAAAAGGGAGTATGTTTATAGGTTGTGTGAGAATGGTGGACTAAATTTTCCGAATATTGAGTTTTTCATAGGTATGGGCTATGTGAAATTGATTGTGGAATGTTTGTAGAAGGGTAACAAGTGTGCCTCCATGGTGAGGTATTCAGCTGGTTGGATGCTTTATAGGTTAAAGTGGACCAAGAGAGATGCTACTATGCCTGTTGCTTTTAAATGTCCTGTGTCGTATGAAGTCATTGCCACTCTTGTACAAAAGCATGATTTGCTGGTTGATTCTGTCACGTATGTATGTGATCTGCCGAGGAAGTGCTATCGATGCAGAGGGGGTCTGGAAATTCAAAAAGTGGAGATTTCTGGTAAAGTATAGATAGAATAACTTTGTAGTGTGCATTTTTCTTAAACATGTTTTTACTTTTTGATAAAATACCAAAAATGATGAAAGGTTGAATACCAAACACAGCTTTGAAGCCGTTATGATAGAGTATTATGCTCCAGCCTATCTGACTTGGTAAAAAATAAGAGCAGATTTGATTTATTTTTTATCAGTTTAATATCTGATACGTCCCCTATCTGGGGAACATATATTATATTTTTAGAAAAGGGAGATGAAAGAAGAGCTTGCTCTGTCCACTCCACGCATTGACCTGGTATTGCAGCACCTCCAGGACTGGTGCAACTATTTCCTAACCCAGTTTCCAAAAACAGAATTGTCTGATTCGGATTCCGGGGTATGTAGTCCAGGACATGCTTGAAAAACTGCTCCACGTCAAGGACAATGAGATCCTTTCCATACAGGATTATCCTCGACGTGGAGATTATAACATCACCTTTACTGCAGAAGGTATTTCAAAGATGTTTTGACTAGAGTTAAGGCAGTAGAATCCAGCCTTTTACTAAAAGGGGTTCAGATAATCGAGCACGTCCTGGATGAGGTAAAGATGGTTATTGTGAAAATTTTTTCACCCTTTATAACAGCACCAGAGGTCATTTCGTTCTTGACAGTTTACTTTAAAAGTGTGAAATGTATCGGGAAACTGTTGAATGAGTTTAACATCTGGACATCCAAATGGAAGTTCCTTGTAAAATGTGAAAGAGACCCTAAAGTCCTTGGTGGTGTGAGACTTCCTCCAGCTCGATTTAAAATAGGCCAAACCAATGGTGATTTTTATTTTCTCAGGAATGCCTCTTTTCTGTACAAATTGTGGTCTTTATGGGCACTCTAAAGATAGTTGTTTTGCCACATGTAAAAATTGTGCCAGTACAGAACATGATGCAAAAGAGTGCCCACAAGAAAAAAAATGCTTCTTTTGTCGGACACCTGGTCATTTCTATTTTTCTTGCCCTCGTAGATATCGGTAAGATAAGCAAAAGCAGAAGTCCAAGATGTCCAGCCATGAACCCAATGATCAGACCACCCCTCAGGAGGAAGAGCAATAACCTGGAGCCTCTGCAGAAAATAAGGGCGCACCCAGTAGTGAACTTTCTCCAGAGTCTATGACAGGTAACCCACCAGTTTCCAAAACCTGGCTGCATGACCAGCAGGAGTCCAAAAGGAGGGCCTATAAAGAACAGACGGGCAATGATGGTAAGACCAAAAGGGATAGGCCAAAGGTCGACGCCGAGGCCCATACCCAGTCTGGGTCTCCTATGGCTGAAGGCGCGAATTGGACATTGGTGGTGTCTAAGAAAAAGAAAACAGGTGGTTCTGAGGAGGCAGCAAGAGGGGAACAGATGGACACGTCTCTGGCAGGAGCATTGGAAGCTGGGCCACAAGGGGTTTTGGTATCCGCTGTTGCAGGTAGGGACAGGGATCTAGCTGCCTCTGAGGACTCAGAAGCTCTGCCTTGTGCTCAACCTCCTCTTCCTGTAAGACAACCTTCTACAAGTTGGGCAGGAGAGGCGGAGCCCCTTGTGGACCTACCAGATGGGGATTTAAATGGCCAGCCAATGGAATGTAAATATATCCAAAAAATGGCTTGTCGACGAATGGAACTTAATATAATCTCTGTATTTCAAAGTTTCAATGGTTTTATTTGAATTGTATTTGTTTTAATTTCTTGTAATCTGTTAAACCTTTAAGAAACTGTTTTATTCCTATGTTAGGGATAGCCTAATTTAAAAAAAAAAAATCTCTTATCATCAGTTTAAAAAGTTTAATATCTGATACGTCCCCTATCTGGGGACCATACATTAAATGCATTTTTTGAACAGGAAAATGGAAGAAGAGCTTGCTCTGTCCACTCCACGCATTGACCTGGTATTGCAGTACCTCCAGGACCGGTACACCCCTTCTCTAACCTTGAAGTTGATTTTTTCTACTCCATTTGGACTTGTTTGTAGGTAATTTGCAATTGAGGGGGGCAAGGTGAAAATTTAATGGTTTTTTTTCTGTCACTGCAGGGGCTGCAGCTTAAGCATTTAGAGGCCACTGTCTTCTTACCACAATCTCCATTGGGCTTGTCTGCAGGAGCACCTTCCTTCTTCTGGACCCACAAACCACCAAAAGCAAAGACTAAACCAGCCTCCAAAATCCAAGCTAAGCTATACTATGCTATGCTATGGCCTTTGCATTGACGATGGATGTCCTTTATGAGCTGTTGTCCTTTATGAGCTGCTGTCTCCCTCTTGTGGATTATTTCTAGCCAGGTCTTTCACGCTGTGAGTTCCCACCACTCTTCCTTTTAGATGTTGTTTAAGGGCATTTTGAGCCTATTACATGTGGCTTAGCCAGACTGGTACCTGAAGTCACTAATAGCAATAGGGGCCCGGCTACTCTGTGTTTGTTGGTGCACCAACAAACACGGAGTAGCCGGGCCTCTATTGCTATTAGTGACTATTTTTTGCCTGAGCTCCTGTGATGACTACAATCCCTATGTCGTTCACCACTTTCGCATTCACGAAAGCTGAAACTACTGGTATTATAGCTAGAACGACAGCTACAGATCCTTTTCTTACAGTCTCTGCAGATGAGACAAGGAACAAGGAGTACGAAAAAGAATTATGAAGACGGACCGCTCTCGAGTTGCATCTTCACACCTTGATAGAGTATCACAAGGTCAAGAGGATCCCACGTGGACTTCGGGTGCATCTAAGACCCACCCTTTTCAGCGATGAGCCCGATTACTGTGAAAAATTCGAGGGCATTTTGAATAAATGCTCAATGGACATTATCGTTCTAACCATAGAATCACTACAAAACGAGTTGGAGGAACTTACAGCTAATATTCAGTCTATAGAAGAACAACTATCCAACACTCTCTCATCTACTGAACTCAGTGCACTAAAAGCCAGGACATCCAAATCTTTGGGAGAATTCAGAAAGAATCTACAAGCCCGAAAACGGGCTAAATTTACAAGGGATCAAGACGACTACTCAAGGGGTCAAGTGTATAGGTGGCGATGTGGCGATACACCAGCAGGCATTGCCCCTCCATCAGGCTATACCTCATCGGACAGCGGAGACAGCAGCTACAACATACCGTACCTACCTTACCCAGTTTATCCACAACAGCGTTTTTTAGGCCAAAGACGCGGACGAGGAAGACGCGGAGGGGACCGAGGTGCCCCAGGCCCACACCGTATGACGACCAGGTCGCAGGTAATGAAAACTTGGTTTTCAACATTTCTTCCCAGTATTTATCACCAACGGAGATGGGGGTCTTGCAGAAGGGGCTCTCCTTCTGCCCCACCCCCACCTTCAATACCTTTACCATTGAACAGGAACTCAATCGCTTTTATAGGACACAGACTTAAATCACATTTTGCAAACACAGGGGAGACTTTGGGGTCTAATGATTTAGCAACTACTCACGCATGTTTTACCTCACATGACTTGGGACTAAGGAAACCTAGTTCATTCATGCCCCCGACGAAATATCACCCTATAGAAACGTACATAGCCTTGGTTAAGGCAGACGTAGACAAGTGGCTGAAAGATGTCAGTAAAGGGGACTCACAAGTCAGACATAATCTCACTGTTGCTGAACGGCAGGCTCTCAGGAGCCTTAGGGACCGTAAAGACCTGATTATTAAACCTGCCGATAAGGGCGGGGCCTTAGTGGTACTAGATAAAGCTTACTATATAGAAGAGATCTTGACACAATTATACGACCGATCGACTTACCTACCCATTGACAGGGATCCTACTTTCTCCATAAAACGGTTGATTGTGGAGAAGGTGGATCACTATCTAACTCAACAAATCATTGACTCGAAGCTTGCGGATTTTCTCGTTAACCATCATCCTATCACACCTGTGTTTTACACCCTCCCTAAAATACATAAGAATTTGTATAGGCCACCAGGAAGACCCATAGTGGCTTCCACTGATTCCATTCTTTCCCCCATAGCGAGAACCATTGAAAAGATCTTATCCCCCCTGATACCATTGACCCCCTCCTTCATTAAGGATACCGGACATTTCCTATCAATACTACAGGATATCCAACCAGTACCACCAGGTTGTTGGCTTGTTACCATGGATGTTACAAGCCTATACACAAGTATTAGTCATACCGGAGGCCTAGATGCTGTGTCCTGGTTTTTGAACAAGTATACTAGTTTCTCTGACATACAAAAAATGTTCTGTACTGACCTTCTGAACTTAGTGTTAACCAAAAATTTTTTTCTTTTTCAAGATCAGTATTATGTCCAGTGCAAAGGCACCGCGATGGGCAGTAATGTAGCGCCACCGTACGCAAATATCTATATGTCAAAGTTCGAGGAGGATTATGTGTACACACACCCCCTCTATAGAACGTATGCGGTACTCTGGCGGCGCTACATCGATGATGTGTTCCTGTTATGGAAAGGTGATACAGATACTCTCATTGACTTCTGCAATCACCTTAACACATCTGTTTCCGGCCTGAATTTCACATTGCATTACCATCAAACCACTATCAATTTTTTGGACACATTGATCTTGATCGACCCTACCGGCAGGATAAGCACTGACTTATATACCAAACCTACCGATAGAAACAGCCTGCTGCATTTCAAGAGTTGCCACCCACCACATATGAAACAATCCTTACCCAAATCACAGCATCTTAGGGTAAAACGGATTATGTCGGATCCGATCAGATGCAAGGATAGACAGGATGAGATGACACGCAAATTCATCACACGAGGTTACCCTCCACGGTATGCTCTCCCACAACTCGCACAGCCCAGAGAATCGGGCAACCAAGCGCCTAGAGTGACCTTTGTGAACACATATCACCATTACAACAAGCCCTTATATGGGATACTCCGCAAACATTGGCCTCTCTTAGGAATGGCTTATCCAGGTATTCCCGAGTTCAGCAATTTACCATTAGTATATTACAAACGTCCCAACAATCTAAAAGATGGACTAGTGCGGGCCGACATAGGTTCACAGAGACCACCACGGATTCAACGTTTTTTGTCAACTCCACGATATGGCACATTCCCTTGCCTGGGGTGTGTCCATTGCTCGAATGTTACCAAAGGCCAATTTTTTACACATCCGAGAACTGGGAAAGCATACCCGATAAAACGATTTTTCACATGTGACACCATTTTTGTGGTGTATCTCATCAAATGCCCCTGCGGTCTCGGGTATGTTGGGGAAACTACCCAGCATGCCCGAGACCGTATTGGGAAACATAAGTCGACAATCCGGTGCAAACAGGACATGTTACCCATACCGCACCACTTCAACGAACACCGACACAACCGTTGCCCAATTAAAGTTCCAAATCATCGAACAGGTCACTGTGGGCAGACGAGGTGGTAATAGGGTCCAAAGACTGAAGGAGCGGGAATCCTATTGGATCCACCAGTTACAGACGTTAGCACCACATGGACTCAACAGGGAACACGATGTACTACTTTCCAATTAAGCTGACGTATACTACTTATTCTGACCGAGTTTTAGCCGGCACCTCCGTCTTAACAAGTGAATATTTCTAAAACAATAATGGAGTTTTTGGACATCCGATCAGTTACACTGCGACCTGGTTGTCTTTAATATCTCATCAGTACATATGTTATTGTAAACATATATCATTGCATGTTTATTTTCACTGTCTATGGAGGCGATGTATACAAGGCACAGGATGGTCAGGTGGGCTCATATGTAAAATAGATATCTATAATACAATAATGCCTTTCACTAGTCCATATCTGTTGTCTGGTCCTAATCATATAAGATCTATACCTTTCTACTGCCTATATTATGGTATATGACCATTCTCCTGCTCCTTGTATTATACCACCATATATCTGTGCACTTAGTGCATTACTTAGCTTTTTATGTAGCCCCTATGCTTCTAAATGCGTGCACTAATTGTCATTCTCCTTTCCCTGGCAGAGATTCTGATGGAGCCGAGCGGGAGTCGGGATCCATGGTCACCAGACACATCACAAGCAACGTCACGCCCCGCGCATGCGCAGTACGGGCCGCTTGCGTTTCAATTCAGATCGCTTCCTGCGTTCCAGTGGCAGGAAGCAGGAAGCGGTCTGTGCACATTATGGCGATGCACAGCACCTGGGCACCCACTATATAGGCCCGCAGTTACAGACACACTATCCCCACCACCCCAGCACGCTGCACAGCCGCTCTGCCTAAGGTAAAAAAGCATGGTTTGGGCATTTAACCCTGACTCTGCCTCTTTTCATTGTTTATGCTTCATTTGCAGGCATTTTCACCCTTCATGTTGCACAGTCCTTGTGGGGCACTGTTAGAAGCCAGGGGCTCACTATCTCTTCTTCTTTTTTAAGGTAGACATTATGCAATATGTGTACAATATGATTGAGATTATTGTTACCAAGAGTACTATAGTGACGTCTTATACTTTGTCCATCCCAGGAAGTCCTGTTAGTGAGATACACATCTAGAGGTTACTGAGAAACTATGTGATCTATAAGGTCTGTCTCTTTAGCTATTTTCCCATATTCAGCATGATTATTTCTCTTGTCTTGGACTATTTGTCACTTTAATGTAGTACTATAATATGCTCATTTGTCCGGACTCACTTTCAGACCACTTATGGGGTACTTAGAACCATAACAGTATATAGATCCATGGACGTAGGCTCCAGGTAAACTTCCAGTGTTTGCTTTTTCTTGTTTTGTAAGTATTTGGATGGCAGAATCTATCCCCTATTGTTTTATATACACAGAGTCCTATTGACTACATTTGTAGAAGGAGCTCACCGTTTTTCTACGTGATTACTATAGAACCAAGTGGAGATCCCCTGACATTCTGATACAGATGACCCTAAACATTGTGCTTACCTAAAGCCCTATGGTGAGCCTAATCATATATGACCCCAACTTTCCCTTCTTTGGGATACTTACTCCCCTTTGTTTCCCCTTTTTTCTCCATTTTTTTCATTTTTTTCTCTCAATGGTCTTCTGTTACGTAGCTTTTTACTCCCCACATGGTATATCTTACCTGAGACAGGACGTATTGTTACATGGATGTACATTCAATTATGTGTTAATAATTGTATGTTTGTTTCTACACACAGAGTTGTGACATTGCTTTCATTTATCCACATTGCAGTTTTCCTCTTAGCACAAAAAATGCACCTAGGTATGCCTAGTCTTGCTTTACTATGATATTTTGCTCGATTTTATGTATCTGTGTTTTTTATTTTTGACTCTTGTATACAATTATGTGAAGAAATATTTCATTGTAATCTGTTATGTGACATTTTTCTGTTATTTGTTTACTTGAATCTAGTTTAAAATCAGTGTCTGAAGAAGGCTATAAAAGCCGAAACGTTACACTGTATTCTTATACACCGTGCTCGACTGCAAGAGAATAAAAAACACAGTTCATTCTTCCTACACCGTCTGATGTGTTTCAATTTTTCTCATTTTACTTTTGAGTGCCGGGTTTTTGTATTTACTATTGGTAACTGAAGTCAACTGAGAAGTGCCAGAAACATGATGGAAATCCTTTCTTGGGGTCATTGGAATGGCTCCAAATGTGTAGTCTAAATAGATGGGGCGGAGTGTTTGAATGTAAATTTTCGTAAATGGGTAGTGTTTGCAATAAGCAGCAATTGTGTGGCTTTTCTTGTGTCTGCTCCCAGCTCATTTTCAACATCTCCACAATACATGTGAATCGCAGGCCTTGCTGCCACCCTCGGTCCAAACCAATTCGGGTTATCGCTTCTTGGCCTTTTGGCTAAGATCAAGTGTAGTATCGTTCGAACGGGTGGTTATGACCGGGCCGCCTTAGTAGAATGATACAATGCTCACTGGAGGATTGCACGTGCTGGCTCACTGGGTGGCTCTTAGGGTCATCTGGGTGCCAGCACACACCCTCCAGGATCGATGCCATTAGGTCGAGTGAGGTTTGAATAACCGAAGTGCGAAGTGCCCCAGGAGTGGTGACCCTGGGGTGCCCAAACTCACTGGGCGTGGGAACCCCACGAGTTTTGTGGCACATTTGCACAAGCACTTCTCTATTTCATTCTTCTGCACAAACCCTTATTCTGGGCCTTCTGGCTAAGGGGAATTTTTTTTAAATTCCCGGTTGAAGGTCCGGCCAGCATTATGCTGTGAAATCCTTCACTATTTATTTAATTTATTTTTATCACTGTGTGTTTGTCACGTTTTTGCACGTGTGTCCTAGTCGCTAGGATTTGTTGTGATACGGTGCCCTATGGGTTCCTTTCCCTGACGGGTCTAGGGGGGGAGTGTGTGTGGCCATCAGGCTCCGCTCCCCTCTAAACCATGGATTCTCTTCTTTCGGGAGGAGAGTCATCAGTCAGAGGCTCCTAAGTCCTACCTGGGGTGGCAGCCTAGGTAGTGGCTGGGATCAAAGATTGGGCCTTTTCTGGCTTCGGCTGGGAGAGGCACTACTCCCTGACCCTCGCTGTGGCCTTCTGGCTCGGAGGGAAAGGGAATGGTTTTGGGAACCTTTCTCCTATTGGAGAGGGTTTCAAGTAGACCAGAATCCTAGTGCGTTTTTTTTGTGGCACATTAGTCACTTTTTTAAGCGCACTCGGGTATAGTATTCACAGACTTCGGTTATTCAAATCTCATCTGTTCTTATCAGTTTAATATCTGATAAGTCCCCTATCTGGGGACCATATATTACATGGATTGCATGAAGAAGAGCTTGCTCTGTCCACTCCACGCATTGACCTGGTATTGCAGTACCTTCAGGACCGTTGCACCCCTTCCCTAACCCTGTTTCCAAAAACAGAATTGATTTGAATTTCCTAATGAACATTGAAGAAGACCAAAAAAACCACAAGCCATGTGCTAGTGCTGTGTGTGGCTGGCGGCAGCTGCTGCATTAAAGCCATGTATCTTTTCTAGAATCAAATTTCCTGCCTTTTTTACCAGGGTGTGAAATTTCACACCTATTTTTTATTTTGTTTTTTTTGTGTTTTTTGGTTTACAAATTCACCAATTCTACTCCATTTTGCCATGTTTTTAGGTAATTAGCAATTGAATAGGTACTGGGTGTTAATTAATGTTTTTCTTTCTGCCACTGCAGGTGCTGCAGCTTAAGCATTTAGAGGCCATTGTCTTCGTACCACAATGCCTTTGTGCTTGTCTACAGGAGCACATACCTTCTTCTGGACCCACAAACAAAAAAACAAGACAAAACCGCCAAAAAAAGACAAAACCAACAAAGAAAAAACAAAACCAAAGCTACTCATTGTCTTTCCAGTGATGATGGATGTCCTTTATGAGCTGATGTTCTTTATGACCTGTTGTCCTTTATGAGCTGTTGTCTCCCTCTTGTGTATTATTTTTAGCAAGACTTTCCAAGCTTTGAGTTCCCACCACTCTTTATTTTGGACTTCTTTAAGGTAATTTAGAGCCTCCTTCCTTTGGTTTAGCCAGACTTGTACCTGAAATCAAGTTGTAGATCTTAGAATCATGATAGAAAGCCTTTTTGGGTGTTGTTGGAATGGCTCCAAAGGCGTCAGGCCCAACAGGTGGGAGGGGTTTAAATTCAGATTTACGAAAGTGGGTGGCGGTTGCAATAAGCAGCAATTCTGTGGCTTGTCTTATGGCTGTGCCCAGCTTCGACATCTCTACAAGAGACGTCCATACTAGGCCTGGTTGCCACCTTAGTTCAAAACCAATTTGGGGGTTATCGCTTCTAGGCCTTTTGGCTAAGAACAAGTGTCTTGCCAGAGGTTCCTGAAGTATATCCCTCTTGGCCTTGCAGCTTAAATGGCTGCTTGCTGCTTTTGGGAGTGATTGAAAAGGGAAACAAGAAGGCGACTCCTGAGGCTCCTCAGGTGTTTCCTAATAGCCATCCTTGGCCTTGCAGCTTAAATGGCTGCTTGCTGCTTCTGGGGGTGGTAAAAAGGGAGACATTTGGTGCCTCTTGAGGGCGAAATCTGGTTTATTGCTGCTACCAGGTGCCTTGGGCATTTACTCTGCAAGAATGGCTGCTATTAGGAACACCATCCGACTAACCATCTCATCTGAGAAGAAGAATAATCTGCAATTATCAACATATTATGGAGAAGGTGATAATGGAGCTGGGCGGGATTGAAATGTCGCAGATTTATTGTATCCAGGAGTTTCCATCTGCTGGTAATTATGACATTTCTTTTTCTCTGGAGGAGGATTGCCTTAACTTTTTCCAGGACCTTAAGAGATACCAGGAACATAAATATATGAGGTACATTGCTTTTTCCCCTTTATTTTCTAAGATTGAGAGACCCCTTACTGTCCACATGTTTAACCCCTTTGTGGATATCAACTTGGTCAGAGCTTTTTTGCACAGATATTGTGCCTTTATAAGAGGTGGTGTCCCCCAGAAAAATATATATGGGGTGTTCAATGGCAACGTCAAATTCTGGGTCCGTTTTAGACCAGACGCTGAAGGGATTGGTGGCATTATGCACCCCCCGGTGAATTTATCAATTGGAGGCAATAGGGGTTTTCTCCACTACACCGGCCAGCCATGTATTGCCGCAGCTGTCTGCGTTTTGGGCATGTTAAAGAGGACTGTAAACAAGGGGCCACATGCCAAAATTGTAAAAAACCAGGGCATGCTGCTGGAACCTGTCCTTCCCCACCAGCGTGTGATTTGTGTGGCTCTGTCACACATACATGTAAAACCTGCCCAAGCCTGCGTGACCAGTATGTACAGGAGAGGGCACGTTTTGACAAAAGACAGACTGTTTATAAAGCCCTTGTTCCTGGGCTGCAGGCTGAGGCTGCTGCTGTGAATCAGCCTGTTTTACCAGCAGCAGCAGGAGTGGACTCCCATCCTCCTCCTATTGCTCCTGTCTCTGCCCCTGCTAATTGTGCACCTGCTGGGGAGAGTAGCTGTGAGCTGCTGCAGCCTGATTGTGAGCTGAAATCAGGTGTGCAGACTGCTAATGATGCACCTGTGTCTGATGTAGTGCCTGAGACTCCTGAGCTGGCCCAGGGGAATGCTGGGAGCAGCAGTGATCTGCATAAGGAGGCGTGTCCTAATATGGATATTACCTGCACAGAGACTGGACTCACTGACCTATCCTCATCTGAGGAGGATTCCACTGAGAGGAGGAGCCATCCTGGGAAGGCAGAACTGGCTGCTGAATTCCACAGGGTGGTGTCTAAGAAGAAGAAGTCTGACAAGAGACAGATAAAGAGATTAAAGAAGGGGCCAGTGGAGGTTCCAAAAAGCTTTTTTTCAGTTAACCCTTTTGATGTCCTTAGTCCTGATCCCATTGCTACAGTTGTGTCCCCCTCTGAGCTCATCAGGGACCCGATATCTCCCAGCATGAGCTTCCTATCCAGTGAGGGGATGGCACAATTGGAGGATCTCCTGCAGTTCAGCACTGACACCTGATTTTTGCATTTTTTATTATTTTCTTTTTTCTCTGTATAATCCATCTGCATGGCTTTGAAACTGAAGATCATCTCTCAGAATGTGAGAGTCTTTCAGTCATTATACAACCCCTGGCAAAAATTATAGAATCACCGGCTCGGAGGATGTCCATTCAGTTGTTTAACTGAGGAAGGAGTTTTTACAACTTTGGAACGTGCATTGGCGATGGCAATCAGACAGGGGATGCAGAGACAGCAGGGGACAAAGTGTGATCCACTATAAGAAGCACTCTGCACCAGGTACTGTTCAGTATATACTTTGAACCTATATCTCTATGTGGTAATAGCAGCTGGACTGCTTAAGGCACTGAGGATAATTTTAGATTATAGGAGGTTTTGAGAATGGTTCTTTGATAGATACAAAAGTGATGGTGCTATATGTATTCACACATAAATAGATTGGTCCCCTATGTATTTAAATGCCAACCCTCTAAAAAGTGCATAAAGGGACTGACTGTGAGCCTAGCTGTATGCAAGGTGATACAAACACTACTTGTCATGAAATCGTATTGTAAAGAATTTTTTATGAAATATTATTTTAATCAATAAAGTGATTTATTTTTGCCAAGAAAAATGTTTGGTGTGCAAATTCACTCTAAAAATATCAATAGAACCCCTTGCAGGGTTATAGAGATATTTTGTAAAGTATATTTGTTTAATGTTGTAGAAAAAAAGCAGATCACAGACATGGCACAAAACTAAAGTCATTTCAAATGGCAACTTTATGGCTTTAAGAAACACTAAAAGAAATCAGGATAAAAAATGTGGTAGTCAGTAAGGGTAACTTTTTTCAGACCAAGCAGGGGAAAAAATTATGGAATGTGAGGTGCCGTGGGGAGAGGTACTGGACGACAGGTATGTTTCCCCTCGGTTCATTTCATATACCTCCCTGTATTGATGGTGGTGCAGTCAGCCTGTGCAAAACAGCACAGAAAAAGCTGGGGAAGTCAGACAGATTTGTCCCAGCAGACAGGTAGTTAATAAAGCCTGTCTATTTCAGGGTAATAGAAAACTGCCTGCTCCTCTCCAGACAGTCAGTCCAGGCTTTGATTCCTGACTGGACCAGCTGCTATAATCAAGGGGCTGGAAGGATTCAGTTGTCTGCTGGCCTGCTGGACTAATGGTGGGGTTACACGTAGCGATATCGTCCCGATATCGCATACAACGCAGCGGGAGCGCGCATTTTGAGAGCACTTTTCCCGATATCGCAACGCCGGTTTACACGCTGCGATATCGGGAAACAACGTCCTCTGATGTGTACGCCCACCAACCCAGTAACGACCATTAACATGGGAGTTAATGGGTGAGGTGCGAGTACGCATCGGAGTTGGGCTGTCACACGCTGCGATGCTGGTACAACGGCCTTGCGATATCGGAGAGTTGAATAGCTCTGCTATTCAACTCCGATATCGTTTTGGCATCGTTCCAGCATCGCGTTGTATGCTACAACAGTACAACGCGCACACGATATCGCTCCAACTCGCAACCCACGTGACTTTTGTCGGAGTTGGGTCGGAGTTGGACGCCGATATCGCGGCGTGTAAACCCACCATTAAGGAGCTGAGAACGTAACGAGACGTGAGCTTTGTTTGTTATTTAGGTTTATTTTGTAGATAGGATTATAATGTTTAGTTAGTGGTCAGACGGCCTTAGACGTTTACTTTGATGTTTTCTGGTGTAACACTGAAGTAAGAAGTGTGCACAATAACCCTGCTGTGTGATTCCTGCCAGTCTGCCATTGTCTACTGTGAATTCACAGCCACTCGCTTGCACCAAAAGCAAAGATCCCAGCTGAGCTATCCCCTCTGCCTCACAAATGGTGTTTCAAAATGCGGGCATTAGTGGCTGTTGGGCTGTGACTGCAGGGAAGCCGCTCTATGGGCATTATTTCTTGTTGATGTCCTGGCTAAAAGCTCCTGTACTACAGAAGAGCCAAGAAACCAGCAATATGGAGGACCTGCTGAAGCAGTTGCTGCAAGCAAATATCCAACTACAGCTGACCAATACTTACTTCCAGAAGGCGCTGGAGCAGCAGCACCAAATGCAGCAAGAGCAGTTAAGTGCAATAAAAGAGGCCTTGGTTCGGCCGCCTCGTGATGTGGAGGATAGTGCACAAAGCGCTGCTAGTGCGCGGAAAGCCGTACAAAAGACCTTACTTAAAATGACGGCTGACAATGATGTGGAGGCATATTTGGCTGTGTGTGAGCGTATAGCTGAACGTAAGCGCTTACCTGTGGACAAGTGGGCTGAAGTAGTTGCGCCATTCTTAGTTGGGGATCCACAAAAGCTTATCATGATTTAAGTGAAGCTGATGCCATGGACTATGTAAACTAAAAGGCGAAATCCTGGCAAGGTTGGGAGTAAATACACATTGTGAGACAGTGGGGGATCATATGCGAGGGGCGCTATGTCTCCCCCAGAATGCGCACTGTCACGTATTGAGCCGTGTAGGGTGTGAGAGAAAGGGACGGTCCGCTCCCTCCGCTCCGGTCTTGCAAGGTCCCGGAAGGAGACACGGAGTTAAAAGCCTGAGCAGGAGGCAGGGCGGGTTCCTTGTACACAGAATTGTGCCTTAGCTGCAAGAGCAGCAGAGACAGACAGGAAGGTCTGGAGTTCCCGGGGGCCGTGTGCTATACTAACACGGCCTAGCCCAGGAGGGCTGGAGGAACTCGAGGTGACCCATAACGGAGGCCTTTGGCCTGAAGGACCCGGTACGTTATATGAACTGTGTCTTGTGTACCCGCTGCGACCCGGATTCCGGCAGACTGTGCCATCGCTGTGTGTATCAGCAATAAACACCGGGTCCTGTTTGAACTACTACCGGCTCCACGTGTTTCCTGACTTGCAATCCAGGCGCTGCCCCACAACATGTACGGGCACAGAGGTACATCTATGGACATTTGTGGAACAGCAGCCAGCCCGTTCACAAATGCACAACCTCATCCATCTGGTGAAAAAATGGCTGCAACCAGAAACTCTGACACCCGCCCAGATGGTGGAACGTGTTGTCTTGGACAAATACCTGCGATCCTTACCTGCCAAGATCCAGAGGTGGGTTGGACAGGGGAATCCAACTAGTGCCGACCAGTTGGTGAATTTGGTTGAGCGTTATAGCGCTTCTGAAAGCCTACTCCAGGGGACGCTAACACCTCGCTGGGGTCCCAGGAAGTCGCCTGACAGTCCAGCGAAAAGTACTCCTTCAAAAGAAGAGAATGTTGCTCCTAGGGGTAGCAGGCTCACAAAGGACCGTGGCGGCAGAGTGGACTCTCAGTAAATCGGCAGACCCCGACTAGGGTCCCCACCTGGAAGGCAAGGGCCTATACAGTGTTGGCGAAGTCAGGGGCTTGGCCACATAGCAGCTAAGTGCTCAATGACTTCGGAGCCGATGGACTGTAAGGCTACGAGGCGTCTTTCATTATATTGCACGGTCTATCTGTGCTGCAGAGGTCCTTTCAGGAACTGAGCAACATGTATGTCGCATTGAAGTCAATGGCTATGGTGTGAATGCTGTCTTGGACTCTGGCAGTCAAGTGACTTTAGTGCATGCCAGCTTAGTGGACCCAGGAGCACTCACAGACTCAACCGTGGGCATAAGCTGTAAGCAAGGCGATACTAAACACTACTCACTGCCTGGGTCACTTTTGCCCCGCCGTTGGGGGCAAAAGACATCAGGCGGCAGTCATACAGTCCATGTAGCATAGTGTAATCCTGGGAAGAGAATTTCCCTTATTCTGGGACTTGTGGTCCTTCAAAAATGGCTTCAACAGACTGGTTGAGAATACCCCCCTGGGCCTGGCCCCGGAGACATTGGAGCAGGACGACGAGGGGGGGCCCATCTCAGGGGCAGCTCCAGAAACTGTGGACTCTCCCTTAGCTGTGTTTGCTGGCGAGGCAGATGAGCAAGAGGGTGTTGTAGAGATGCCAGGCCTTGAAGTGGCCTACGATGGTTTCGAGACCGCTCAACACCAGGATCCTACTCTAACAAGAGCATGGGAAAATGTAAAGGTTACTGAGGGGACTCTGTTGTATCCAGGGGCTCAAAATGAGTTCCCTCATCTGGCGGTGCAACAGGGCATGCTGTACCACATAGACAAAGTCTGAGGGGTGGTGATAGAACAGCTAGTGGTGCCCAAGACCTTTCGTCAGGTGGTTTTAGACCTGGCGCATAAGCATCCCTTGGGCGGTCATCTAGCTGGAGAAAAGACAAAGACCGCATTCTGCAGCGATTCTTTTGGCCGGGTCTGGTGGGAGACGTAACCCAGTACTGTCAGTCATGCCCTACCTGCCAGTTGACCGCACCTATGTTCCATTTTAGAAGCCCCCTAGTGCCCTTGCCGATAATAGAGGTTCCCTTTGAGAGGATAGCAATGGATATAGTCGATCCACTAGTTAAATCAGCCAGGGGTCATCAATACATTCTGGTGGTACTGGATTACGCCACCCGTTATCCCGAGGCTGTACCCTTACGGAAGGCCAATGCAAAAGCAATTTCCAAAGAACTTCTTAACATGTTTTCTCGCACTGGCATTCCGAAAGAGATACTGAAGGACCAGGGGACTCCCTTTATGTCTCGGATTCTCAAGGACCTATGTAAACTACTAAAAATCTCCCATCTGCGTACTTCGGTGTATCACCCACAGACCGACGGACTGGTGGAGCATTTTAACAAAACCCTAAAGGGGATGTTGAAAAGGGTGGTGGATAAGGACGGGAGGGATTGGGATGCTCTCCTGCCATATCTCTTATTTGCCATACGAAAGGTACCCCAATCCTCCACGGGCTTTTCGCCTTTTGAGTTGGTTTATGGGCGGTGTCCCAGAGGCTTGTTGGATATTGCCAAGGAGACTTGGGAGCAAGAGGTAACTCCGTACCGCAGTGTAATTGACCACGTAACGCTTATGTAGGACATGATTGCGGCAGTTATGCCAATAGTAAAAGAATGCTTGGAGCGTGCACAACACGCCCAGAGCAGGGTGTACAATCGAGCAGCTAAGACACGAGTCTTTCAACCCGGAGACCGGGTATTAGTGTTGGTACCTACTGTAGAAAATAAATTTCTTGCCAAATGGCAGGGCCCATATGAGGTGCTGGACAGAGTAGGTCAAGTGAATTATAGGGTACACCAACCAGATAAAAGAAAGCCCCAACAAATATACCACATAAACTTGCTCAAGTCCTGGCGAGACAGAGAGAGTCTGATGGCAGGGGCTACCCTTGATGATGGGCCTAGAGAGGCACCATCATCTAGGGTAACCAACCTGCCAGAGGTGGGTATTGCAGACACGCTATCCCAGAGTCAAATACAAGAAACCAAGGAGTTCATATAGAAAAATGCAGATGCTTTCTCGGAACTCCCCGGCCGTACTCCCTTAATTAAGCACGACATTGTCACCGACCCTCAGACGCGGGTCCGGTTGAAACCTTATTAGATTCCAGAGGCTCAAAGACAAGCCATTGCTCAGGAAGTGCAGAAAATGTTGGCGCTGGGAGTTATTGAGACGTCCCAGAGTGAGTGGGCTGGTCTTATCAAGCTGGTGCCTAAGCCCGATGGGTCTATCTGGTTGTGTAATGATTTCCGCAGATTAAATGAGGTATCGAAATTCGATGCCTACCCCATGCCAAGAGTTGATGAACTTATAGAGAGACTGGGTTCGGCCTGATACATATCCACTATTGACTTAACAAAAGGTTATTAGCAGATTCCCCTCACTGACTCAGCCAAAGAGAAAACAGCCTTTGTTACACCACAGGGGCTGTTCCAGTACCGGAATATGCCATTTGGGCTGCATGGAGCCCCTGCCAACTTCCAACGACTAATGGATGTCGTCCTAAAGCCCCATCTTCGATATGCATCTGCGTACTTGGACGATATCATTGTCTTTACGGATAACTGGGACACTCATTTGTCCAAAGTACAAGCCGTCTTAGACACCCTCAGAACTGCTGGGTTGACTGCCAACCCCAAGAAATGTACATTAAGGTTGGAAGAAGCTCGTTATCTAGGATACGTCATAGGTAGGTGAGTTATAAAGCCTCAGGCGAATAAACGACGCCATACGGGATTGGCCGCGACGGGTCACTAAAAGACAGGTTAGAGCTTTTTTAATGATCGTTGGTTATTACCGGCGGTTTGTCAAACATTTTGCGACCATCGCAGCCCCACTCACAGATCTTACCAAGGGGTCAAAGTCTGTCACAGTGAAGTGGACTGCAGAAGCAGAGGAGGACTTTCACTGGTTTAAAACGGTTCTGTGTGACCAAACGGTGTTGGTTACACCGGACTTTACACGGGACTTCATCGTTCAAACAGATGCCTCTGGTGTTGGCCTCGGCGCAGTGTTTTCACAAGTCGTAAATGGCGAGGAGCACCCAATGGGCTATCTAAGCAGAAAGCTTACAGAGGCGGAAAGGAACTACAGCTTTGTTGAGCAGGAGGCCTTGGTCGTAAAGTGGGCTCTTGAGACCTTGCATTATTATTTACTAGGTCGTCGATTCCGGTGTCGGACCATTCGCCCCTGACATGGATGTCCTGGGCTAAAGAGGGCACAGGGTGGGAGCAGCGCAGGGGAATGCGGATGCGTTGTCTCGGACGCACTGCTTGGTGGCTTGCTGTGTCTGACCCCTCGGGCTCGAACAAAGGGGGGAGATGTGTGAGGTGCCGAGGGAAGAGGTACTGGACGACAGGTATGTTTCCCCTCAGGTCATTTCATATACCTCCCTGTATTGATGGTGGTGCAGTCAGCCTGTGCAAAACAGCACAGGAAATCTGGGGAAGTCAAACAGATTTGTTCCAGCAGACAGGTAGTTAATAAAGCCTGTCTATTTCAGGGTAATAGAAAATTGCCTGCTCCTCTCCAGATAGTCAGTCCAGGCTTTGTTTCCTGACTGGACCAGCTGCTATAATCAAGGGGCTGGAAGGATTCAGTTGTCTGCTGGCCTGCTGGACTAAGGAGCTGAGAACGTAAGGAGACGTGAGCTTTTTTTGTTATTTAGGTTTATTTTGTAGATAGGATTATAATGTTTAGTTAGTGGCCAGACGGCCTTAGACGTTTATTTTGATGTTATACTGGTGTAACACTAAGTGATAAGTGTGCACAATAAACCCTGCTGTGTGAAGCCTGCCAGTCTGCCTTTGCCTACTGTGAGTTCACAGCCACTTGTTGCACCAAAAGCAAAGATCCCAGCTGAGCTATCCCCTCTGTCTCACAGGAATCACTCAATTCTGAGGAAACAATTATGGAATCACCCTGTAAATTTTCATTCCCACAACTAACACCTGCATCAAATAAGATTTGATCGTTATTCTGCGTTGCACCAAGTGGACTGAAATGAATCATGGCTCCGACAAGAGATATGTCAATTGAAACAAAGTAGAGGATTATTAAACTCTTAAAAGAGGCTAAATCATCACGCAATGTAGGAAAAGATGTTGGTTGTTAGTCAGCTGTGCCTAAAGTCTTGGTCCAAATACAAACAGCATGGGAAAGTTGTTAAAGGCAAACATACTGGTAGACCAAGGAAGACATCAAAGTGTCAACACCGGAAACTTAAAGCAATATGTTTTCAAAACAGGAAATGCAGAACAAAGCAAATGAGGAGAGAATGGGAGGAAACTGGAGTCAATGTCTGTGACTGAACTTGTAAGAGACTGCCTAAAGGAAATGGGATTTACATACAGAAACGCTAAACAAAAGCCATCATTAACACCTAAACAGAAAAAACAAGGTTACAATGGGCTAAGGAAAAGCAATCGTGGACTGTGGATGACTGGATGAAAGTCATATTCAGAGATGAATCGCGAATCTGCATTGGGCAAGGTGATGATTCTGGAAACTTTGTTTGTTGCCGTTCCAATGAGATTTATAAAGATGACTGCCTGAAGAGAACATGCAAATTTCCACAGTCATTGATGATATGGGGCTGCATGTCAGGTAAAAGCACTGGAGAGATGGCTGTCATTACATCTTCAATAAATGCCCAAGTTTACATTGATATTTTGGACACTTTTCTTATCCCATCAATTGAAAAGATGTTTGGGGATGATGAAATCATATTTCAAGATGATAATGCATCCTGCCATAGAGGAAAAACTGTGAAAACATTCCTTGAAAGTAGACACAAAAAGGTCAAAGTCATAGCCTGCAAATAGTCCGGATCTCAATCCAATTGAAAATCTTCGGTGGAAGTTGAAGAAAATGGTCCATGACAAGGCTCCAACTTGCAAAGCTGATCTGGCAACAGCAATCAGAGAAAGTTGGATCCAGATTGATGAAGAGTACTGTTTGTCACTCATTAAGTCCATGCCTCAGAGACTGCAAACTGTTATTTAAGCCAGAGGTGGTGCAACAAAATGCAGAGATGTATTGGAGTGTTCTTTTGTGTGTTCGTTTTTCATGATACCATAATGTCTATGTAAGGAGAGAAAAGATATTGGCATATGTAGGGAGCACACCACAATATAATTGAATGTAAAAGAACAAAATATATATTCATTTATAAGGTGCAATGAGATTGGCAGAATACTGTAATAATATAGCAACCACTATACAGGTAAATTATATATATATTGCACTATTCCCAAAAATATTTTTTGCACAAGATAGAATTTGCACACTGTATAATCCATTTACTATTATCTTGTTATCTGTACTGGTGATTGTGGTAATTCCCCTCTGTTATCATAAATTATTTTCCTCGTATATTCTGCTTTGAGGAATGATGGGCCCCATGTCTTTTGTATGTTTATTTTAAGTGATTTTATATTGTGTGTCTCACAGTTGTTTAATAAACTTCGTTGTTCTTTTACATTCAATTATATTGTGGTGTGCTCCCTACATATGCCAATATCTTTTCTCTCCTTACATACTGTTTTTGTTGGCATGGTGAGCACCCCGTTAATATTTTTCTATCATTAGTGGTGCTGCTCATTTTCTACTTTTGACTCAGTGACTCTTTGGACCAGTGGTTTCCACAATTGGCCCTATCCTGAGCATAGCACACCCCAACTATTGTATTGGGTATTTATATTATTACTGCTTGATTTATCTGGCTAAGTGAGTAAAATAGATGGACTGGGAGGCCAGGGAGGCTGGTTGGAGAAATCACTCCGGGGATATCTTTAATGACACCACCCCTGATCCCACTGACCCTATTGAAACTAATTTTTCTACTATCTGCAAAGACCTCACGGCTGCCCAAAAGAAAGGCATAAGGGTCTGGTGGAACATCCGGACCTTAGAGGAATACCTCAAGGCATCTATCCTTCCCCGCGGGTTGAGGGTTCAAATTTTCCCTGCGTGGGAACCCTCACCGGAATTTAAAAATGACTGGGAACAGGGCTTATCACAGTGTTCTAGAATATTGATAAATATACTTCTTGATCACGATCGTAAAGTTCTGATTGAAACTAAAACCAAAATTAGGGATTTGGAGGAGAAATTATCAGATTTCGACAAAGAAACAGTTGTTATTCCATTTTTAGCTAAACTAAAAAAAAACTCTTGATGATTATGAAAAAACAGTAATAGATGGCAAAAGGAAGAAGTTTCTGAGGGACAAGGGTGACTTTGCAAACAAAAAAGTATTCAGGTGGAGTCACAAGGGAAATCCACGAAATCCCCGAAATCCTGCCCCTAACAAACCTATTCTACCGAACCCTCCAGTACCCACAGTTCCCCCCGCTGTACCGTCTAACGTCCCTACTGATTCATCGGATGACAGTAGCAATTTTTTAGACCCGGACGAAGATACCGAAAGCGAACCCGACGGGGTGGGAGGAGGGGCAGGAATAGGCCCAATAATACCACCCAAAGGTGGGAAAGGCCGTGGGAAGGGAGGGAAAGGTGGCAGGTATCCCAGACATTGACCAACAATAAAGTGACTTCATCTGATGAATTATCCTCTGCTACGTCACCCATTAAATTACAGGTAATAAATCTTTCTAATTATCAGTTGTCTCCAATTGAAACCTCAGTTCTTGAACGGGGTCTTACTTTTTGTCCTATGAAAAAAATGGATAAATTTACTGTTATAAAAGATCTTTATCTCTTCTGTCGGAAATTAACTTTTTCAGTAATTTATCATCGACCAGATACTATCCATTCCTTACCGGAAAGAGAACAAAGAACTATACGTGACCTCCTGGACCTCTTACAGGATACTGGACCACCTACAGGTAGGGTACCATTCCCTCATAGAAACAAATCCCTGAAAGCTCCACCCCTTTCTACCATCCCGGCTGTGAGTTTATTTTTTATGATCTGTCAAGAAAGACATTGACAGATTATGCATTAACACTGTTAGGGATAAGAACTTGAATAGGGATGAACTTAAGGCTGTACGTGATCTCAAAAAGAATCCTGAGTTTATAATCAAGGAGGCCGACAAGGGAGGCAACATTGTGATTTGGCCCAACAGTATGTACCTTGAAGAGGCAAAAAGGCAATTGTCTAATACGAGGTTCTACTCTAAGTTGCCCTCTGATCCAACCCTTGTCTTTCAGGACAAACTTTACAGACTTTTGGAATCAGCTTTTCACTATGGAGTGATTAACAAACAAGAAAAGGATTTCCTCTGGGTACCGGAACCGGTCATTCCCACCCTATACCTACTACCTAAGGTACATAAAAACTTGGAGATACCTCCTGGTAGACCAATTGTGTCTAGCATAGGCAGCCTCTGTGAAAAGGCAAGCCAGTATGTGGACTTTTATTTACAACCACACGTACTCAGGCTTCCTTCTCATATAAGAGACAGTACCCATTTCATTATGGCTATACAAGATCTCAAACTCCCTTCAGACACATTAATTGTAACCTGTGATGTGGAGTCTCTTTACACTAACATTGCTCATGAGGATGGAATGCAAGCTATTACATTCTTCCTGGACGGTCAATCCGCTTCAGATCGCATGCATGATTCCTTCCTCATTGATCTGTTAGACTTCACACTCACCCACAATTATTTTGTATTCGATAGAACCTTCTATCGACAGATCTCCGGTGTGGCGATGGGTGCTAAATGTGCGCCTTCCTTCGCCAATCTATTCCTTGGTTGGTGGGAAACTACGGTCGTATTCCAGATGGAGGCCTTTAAGAACAGGGTGAGTGGGTGGTACAGATTTATTGATGATGTCATCTTCTTTTGGAAAGGCACTGAAACCGAAGCCTTGGATTTCCTCTCATCCTTGAACCAGAATGATCTAAACATCTTTTTGACATTTTCTATCTCTGCCAAAAGAGCTATCTTTCTGGATCTCGAGGTGATTAACAATGAGGGAATCCTATCCACTACTCTGTATCGAAAACCCACTGCTACTAATGGCCTGTTGAATTTCTCTAGCTTCCATCCTTATCATTTGCGAAAAGGGATACCAACAGGACAATTCCTGCGGACCAGACGCAATTGCACTGCGGACAAGGACTTCAAGTTCCATGCAAAAGCATTAACTACCAGGCTCCAAAATCGTGGATATCCGAAAAAGGTGATTTCCAATGCCTATCAACGTGCTAATCAGCATGACCAGACATCACTCCTGAGACGAAACCCACGAGAACCGGATGGGAGAATTCGGATGATTACAGATTACCACAACCAGTGGTCAGAGGTGGGTGACATCCTTCGGAAACATTGGGGGATTCTTTCTATAGACCCCAAAATAAAACCTATAATTGAAGATCACCCACTTCTAACTGCACGAAGAGCTCCCAATCTACGTGACCAACTTACTTCTAGCCATTACTCGAGACCCATTAGATCCACCACGGGGGGAACTAGATTAAAGGGTTCCTTTCCTTGTGGCTCGTGTAACATTTGTCAACACATGGTGCCCGTATATGATCAATTTATCAATCCCCATGACTCAAGCATTTATCCATTGAGACAATACATCAATTGCAAAAGCACTAATGTGATTTATGCTCTCATTTGCCCGTGTAACAGGGTATATGTTGGTGAAACCACCATGGAACTCCGGAAAAGAACACAGAAGCATTTATCGACCATCAACTGTGCATCTACGGATAAGGAAAAGGGTAAGACCTTGATTTCTGTTGCCTCACATTTTTTAACCACCCATCGCGGTAACCCCCGAGGACTCAGAGTGATAGGTCTGGATCGGGTACATGTCAATATACGAGGAGGGGATGTCACCAAAAAACTACTCTGTCTTGAAACTAGATGGATCTATCATCTTAATTCGATGTCTCCCACAGGTCTAAATGAAGACTTTTCATTCACGGGCTTTCTTGGATAAACACCTGACCATCTGGATCAAGCTTTGAAGACAATTGGACAGATATTGAATACTGGATCACGACTCTGGAAACAGTCCTTTGTTTATAAGTCCTTTGGAACTGGATCAACTTAATACTTGGACATTTCTTTAAATCCCCTCAAAGACCCCTTTTTTTTCTTCCCCATGATGACTTTATTTCATCCACATAACCCTGTGTGTACTTTTAAAATTCTTATGGCAGAGTGGCACTTTGTGTTCAATGGTTCCCAAAATTTATATGCGGGAGTAATAATATCCATAAATACTATGTGACAGTTCAACATTTGGCTACTGTTGCCAGTTTATTTGGATATATTTATCGCCTATTCCTTTGCATATTTTACTACCTTTTGTCCCTGGTTCTCGATTTGTGGATTTATTTGATCTGCTCGACCTTGTATAATTGAGTATTAATACTTGGTAATTTAGATATTTACCTAACCATCCAAGAGTATATTATGGAATATACATCCAGTACTCTTGGGTTTGGTGGCATCGGACAGGGGCATTGCCTCTTAGTCCGGAGCCCCTTATACATAGGTACGCGCACCTTCTATCCTTATACTAGGTAATGGGTAATATTTGCATATAGTAGAATTATCCTGAGCAAATATACCCAGGGACATTCTTGGGGGGTTCACAGGGTGGTACTCCGACATTCGTAGTTGTGCCTCTTTATAAAATGTGTTCTCGCAGAGCTCTTCCTTGGAGCTACGTGTTTATGTGGGAATACACATGGGGATTTGCTGTGGGATTCATTGTTGATCTGGGTGTTTGGACATATAGACTTTCTGGTGCAATCTACCAATGGCATGGGTATGGACGATATCATACTCATAGTCCGGTTGTCCTTATTTATGACCTTGTATTCTGTAAATTTATAACCCCTATGGGATCATGTGGGGTCTTGTACATATTGTATATAGAGGGTTAGTTACAATTGTTTTCGTGCGAACCATACTCTTTAATGCACCTTGTGCATCCTCTCAACAATCTCATCTATTAGTGCTGGACCTCATTTGGGAATCCTGCTAACATTCTTACCAGTAATTTGTAGAATATAATACTAACCATCGTGTCATTTTGTGTGTCCTATGAACTATATTCTGGTTCTTAGTAAACCATATAGTGGCATAGTAAAACATCGGGTACTTTGTTTGTGTAGCACTATGAATTAGAATCAACATATAACTTCTATTGATTGCTGGGTATACTCTTTTATATCTACTTCTAGTCTTGCTACCTCTCTTGCCACTATTGGACGGACTATATGTCCATCACTGGTTTCTGGACTACAGAATGATGCAATTCCGATGAGTCATATCCTCAGTACTGGTATAGAGCCTCTGATTGGCTTCCATCGCTGTCAATCATGATGCTGTTACTGTCTGAGGACTACAAAATGATGTAATTCCTGTTTTACTGGTAAAACACTTCTGATTGGCTGTTACCACTGTCAATCAAGTAGCTTGAGACTCTTACTATACCAGGAAGTCATAGCACTTCCGGTCTGGCGTTTTTTTCACTCATTAGCCTCACAATAGATTCAGAGGAACTATAAAAGGTATTATTACACACTGTGATACCTACCCCTGACGAAGCTGCACCCCTTTAGCAGCGATACGCGTGGGGAGGGCGACGTGGGGGCCCCCACTTGACTCTGACTTTGACTGATGGGATTCCACACTTCACTGGGTTAGGTGATGTGCCAGTTTGCAATATTTGTTCTATGAAATGTGCTTCTTGTGCCGCTCATTACTCTTGCTGCACAAGCTATTTGAGTTACTTCCACATATGGTCCTGTGGATTTATATGATCAGATCAACCTCTAGATTGTCTGACACCTATGTGGATCAGTGTAAATCTTCCCCTGTAATTGCATACACATTTTCATAGACTACTGATACTAATGTGTTACCTTGGATGGTGCCACAGACCTAACTGTTGGTTTATTTATCTTGTGCATAATATTGTGTGCATCTACTAATCTCCTTTGTAAACTGTGCATAATTGAGCAATTATGTGCATATATTAATCACTGACAGGTCCTTCTACACACCTGGCTGTCACTTTAGTTATTTTGTTCAGCTACCCCCCCTTGCTTGGTTTTGATTCCCTTGATTACGGTCATACAACAACTACACCTATTGTTATTTCTCAACCATACTTGGGAATAGTGCAATATATATATAATTTACCTGTATAGTGGTTGCTATATTATTACAGTATTCTGCCAATCTCATTGCACCTTATAAATGAATATATATTTTTTGCACAAGATAGAATTTGCACACTGTATAATCCATTTACTATTATCTTGTTATCTGTACTGGTGATTGTGGTAATTCCCCTCTGTTATCATAAATTATTTTCCTCGTATATTCTGCTTTGAGGAATGATGGGCCCCATGTCTTTTGTATGTTTATTTTAAGTGATTTTATATTGTGTGTCTCACAGTTGTTTAATAAACTTCGTTGTTCTTTTACATTCAATTATATTGTGGTGTGCTCCCTACATATGCCAATATCTTTTCTCTCCTTACATACTGTTTTTGTTGGCATGGTGAGCACCCCGTTAATATTTTTCTATCATTAGTGGTGCTGCTCATTTTCTACTTTTGACCATAATGTCTATGGTCATGCTGATAAGAATCTCAGACTTGCTTTATTTGAAAATTTACGTTTTTTCCTGCATGGAAAGATTCCTACTTTTGTTGTCGGTGATCTAAACTGTATCCTGGATAAAAGGAGCAGAGCCGGCTCCACTGAGTCTAAAGTGGATGTGACCGGCAATTTCTGGAAGCGACTGGTAAGTGACTTTTCTCTAAAAGACGCTGTGGACTCTAAGCCAGGCCCATTTACTTACCATGCCGATGACGGGCAAACCGACTCCCGTCTGGATTATTTTTTCTTTTCTTCCAATGCCGTAAAATGCATCAAATATGTGCAGGAAAGGGTCGGATTCTCTGATCATGAGTGTTTGGAGGGTGGTTTGAGATAGCAGATTTACTCTATGGGCGCAGGGTATGGAAGATGAATGTGAGCAGGATGAGAAGTTGAAGAAAGAGTTTGCTAGGAAGTATGCATGGTGGGCTCGGAGGAAGACATGCTTTAGAAGCTTGTTACTATATGGTGGGAATGGGTGAAAGAGAAGATTGGTGTGTTCTTCAAGAGAGCTGGGTATAAGAAAGCGAAGAAAAGAAGGGTTCGGTATATGTGGCAGAATAGGAGGATCTCCTACCTGCATAAGTGTAAGGCGTTGGGATTGGATGTGAAGCACGAGATAGAGAAGACGAGAAGAGAGATGAAAGAATGGTTTACAGAAGAGGGTAAGAAAATTATCCTAAGATCTAAGATTGAAGTGAGAGAAAAGAATGAGAAGTGCACCAGCTTCTTCTTTAAGAAGATGTGTGGAGGAGGCCGTGAGATGAATGTCATGTTGGATAAGGATGGGGATGAGGTGCATGGGAAGGATGTGATTGGAGTGGTGGCTGATTACTATAAGACCTTGTATGATAGGAAGGAGTGTGATTGGGAATTTTGTACCTGCGTCTGAGTTTCCTTTTCTGTTAAGTGACATCACAGAGGATGAAGCAAGAGATGTCATCTGTAAGGCTGCTAAGAACAAGTCTCCAGGTGGAGATGGAATCCCCTGGGAGTTCTATGTTAAGTATTGGGAGATTGTTGGAAACAATATATTTATGATTATGAGGCGTTTGTTTTCTGGATGTAAGATGACTGACAGTATGAAGGAAGGTGTGGTTGTGTTGTTGTTTAAGAAGGGTGATAGGCGTGTGGTAGGTAATTGGCGTCCAATTACGCTACTTAATGTTGACTATAAAATCTTTGCCAAGCTTTTGGCTAATCGTATGAGAGAGGTTGTTGCGCATGTGGTTATGGAAGAGCAGGTGTGTGCGGTGCCTAAAACAAAGATTCATGAGAATGTGATATTTGTAAGAGATATGATTGGTGACTGTATGGCAAGAAAGAGAGGGGTGATCGTAGCTGTGCTTCATTTTGAGAAAGTGTTTGATAGGGTTGCGCATGAGTATTTGTTTTGTGTATTGAAGAAGATGGGATTCCCTTTTCCTTTTTTTTAGACTGTTGTATGGATTTTATGAGGGTGCAAGAAGCAAGATTCAGGTGAAAAGCATATATAGGACTAAGTGTCGCTCGATCCGCTCTGCTGCCAAAGAAGACCAGAAGACTGGAGTATCTGGATGAAGGTGTATGTTTAATCCGACACGTTTCGGAGCCAATACCCAGCTCCATCCTCAGGGGATCTGTGTTAGGTGTCAAGAATTAAGCTTCTAGTTAATTTATTTTGCGTTGCATCTGGTTTCCGAATTAATTGGCCTAAAAGCAAGTTAAAAGGGTTTAGTATGCAGAATGTTGTGAGTGATGCTGATATTGAGTGTGTAAGTGCGAGTGTTAGAATACTGGGTATTGATTTTGATGAAGATTTAAAGGGTAAGGACAGTTGGGAGCAGGAGCTGGCTGGCTGCTCTTGCGCTGGGTGTCAGTTCTATTTCTACAGCCAGGGGCCATGTGAGGATGGGGGGGGGTGCTGCTGGGGCCAAGTGATGAACGGGGAGGAAGTGTACTGCTGGAGCCGAGGGCGGAGTGGGGGGGTTGGGCTTGGCTCGCCAGCTGCCTCCCCTCCAGTCCCGTGAGTGAGTGCAGCGAGTGCGGCTGCAATGCGCCGCCGTGCAGCTGCTCACACTGTCTGGGTGGCCCTAAACAAGGACTGAATCACCAGCCTGGGGGGCAAATGCCACCCTGTCACTTGGGACAGTCCACCCCTGGTTGGGAGGAACTTGGGAACATAAATGTTAAAAAGTTAGAAATTTGGAGGCTGAGGGACTTGACGTTTTCTGGGAAAGTTCTAATTGTTAAGAGTATTATTTTTCCTATCATTTTGTATGTTGCTTTGGTTTTTCCCCCTCCTGGTGTAACTTTAAAAAAAGTAAATAGGGTTCTTTTCCTGTTTTTGTGGAAGTGCAAAATGGAGAGGGCAAAGCGGGAAATTTTAATCAAGAAACCAAAACATGGCGGGTTAGATTTTCCTAATTTAGAAACCTGCATAGGTATTAATTATGTTGCTCTCTTTTGTGAGCTCTTTTTCAAAGAGACCAAGGCAGCCTGTATGCTGCGGTATCTGGCTGGATCAATGTTGGGGCATTTGAAGTGGTCGGTGCAGGATCGGAGAAAGCCTTTTTCTTTTATTTGTCCTGAATGGTATTTGTATATATTGTTTGTGAAAAAGTTTAGGCTTGAGAGATTTACAATGGTTCAGTTTGTGAGAGAGAAGAGAATGTTGAAGAGGATGTGTGTGGATGGCTTTGCATGCGGTATAAATGGTTTGAATTCGACTGAGTCTGAGGAAGCATGGGACACATAGGGTATGCATGAGATTTCCAACAAACAAAAAGAACTTTTATGTCTTTTGTGGCATGATGATCTGCCAGTGTGTTCTGGCCAGAACAGGAGGGATTTGGTACCCTTAAGTGCCCTAGGTATAGTTGTGGTGAGGATGAGGATATAGAACATGTGTTTTGGTCCTGTAAGCATGCGAAGGATATTTGGAACAGTTTGGGAAGGTTATGCTTGGAATTGACTGGAGTGAGAATGTTAACGGCAAGAATGGTGATGTTTGGTTTATGTACTTTAGCTAAGAAGCAAGAGAGAGTGTTTTGGTTGTTTTTGGCATGTGTGAAGGACGTTTTGTGGAATACTAGGAATTTGTATGTTTATAAGAATGAAGCTTTTGAGGTGAATGATTGTGTGGGGATGGCTTTGGATAAGTTGTATTTTTGGTACAGGTGGGATTATGAAAGGGGTATGGATGCTGAAGGTGAGTTCAAATTATTAAAATGGAAGAACTGGGTGTAGTGCAATATTCAGGTCTGGATTTCTGGTAACGAATTATGGCTTACTGTGTATGTACACAATTTAATTACCCATTAAATCCGAACGACCATGATGATGAGTTTTCGTTACGTCTAGAGAAATGGTATCGCCTCTCAGGGCAATGCTTTTAATCCTGGATGTTTACGTAACCTGAGTGGTTTTAAAAAAGAAAAAAATATATTTTCTTATCAGTATAATATCGGATACATCTGGGGACCATATATTAAATGGATTTTTAGAACAGGGAGATGGAACAAGAGCTTGCTCTGTCCACTCCACGCATTGACCTGGTATTGCAGTACCTCCAGGACCGGTGCACCCCTTCCCTAACCCTGTTACCAAAAGCAGAAATTGATTTCACATGAAAGAATAGCCAACAAACCATGCCATTTGCTAGTACACTGGCTTATTGGCTTGCAGCATTAAAGCCATGTGCTTTTTCTTGATTCAAATTTCCTGCCTTCTTTTGAACGTGTGAAATTTCACATGTTTTTATTCAATTTATTTTTTGTGTTTTTTAGGGGGTTCCTGTGTGTTTTTTGGGGCTTTTTGGCTTTTCTTTCCAAAATGACCAATTCTACTCCATTTGGACTTGTTTGTAGGTAATATGCAATTGAGGGGGGCAAGGTAATCATTTAATGTTTTTTCTTTCTGTCACTGCAGGTGCTGCAGCTTAAGCATTTAGAGGCCATTGTCGTCCTGCCACAATGCCTATTGGGCTTGTCTACAGGAGCACCTTCCTTCTTCTGGACCCACATACCACCAAAAACAAAGACTAAACCAGCCTCCCCAAAAAAAGACAAAATCCAAGCTATGCTATGGCCTTAGCATTGATGATGGATGTCCTTTCTGAGCTGCTCTGTCCTTGAGGAGCTGTAGTCCTTTAGGAGCTGCTGTCTCCCTCTTGTGGATCATTTTTAGCAAGACTTTTCAAGCTGCGACTTCCTACCACTTCTTTTTTTGGGTGTCTTTAAAGGGGATTTTGAGCCTTTTACATTTGGCTTAGCCAGACTGGTACCTGAAGTCAACTAAGAAGTGCCAGAAATATGATGGAAATGCTTTTTTGGGTCATTGGAATGGCTCCAAATGTGTACGCTGAATAGATGGCGGAGTTTTTGAATGTAGATTTTCGTAAATGGGTAGTGTCCGCGATAAACAGCAATTGTGTGGCTTTTCTTGTGGCTGCTCCCAGCTCATTTTGACATCTCCACAATACATGGGAATCGAAGGCCTTGCTGCCACCCTAGGTCCAAACCAATTTGGGTTATCGCTTCTCAGCCTTTTGGCTAAGATCAAGTGTGGTGATTACCTGTTGCTGCACTTGGTTGAGGCCGGAGG
This sequence comes from Allobates femoralis, assembly GCA_033576535.1. Classification (NCBI taxonomy): domain Eukaryota; kingdom Metazoa; phylum Chordata; class Amphibia; order Anura; family Aromobatidae; genus Allobates; species Allobates femoralis. The sequence goes on along the minus strand of JARQOC010000006.1, from coordinate 435,193,675 downwards.
TGTCTGGGGTACCCGACTCGTTGGCCTGGGGGATCGTTTTTGGACTTCACCCCCCCTGCAGCTTTTGGCAAGCGGCTTAGTCCCCAGACAACGAGGAGTGATCAACCTTGCAGCCATTCTTGGTTGCAGAGGTTCGTATTTGGTGGATGGCGGAAATGGACCCGGAGAAGAGAATTTTGGTTTGGCTGGTGTTATGCCGTCGGGAGGAATACTGAAGTCGGAGAAAATCCGGGATGCCCTTCGCTTTCTTGTGGACGATGGCTGCAGAGTGGAGAAGAAGCTTGGTTGGATCGTGGATCTGATCTTGCAGGATATGAAGATTGAGAAGAGAGATTTTGGCGATTATCGACTTTCCTAAGAGAGGTCTTTATGAAGTGGTATTTGAAAGCGGGAGAATTTGCACTGCTGCGGAAGTGAAGTGGTTTTCTTTGAAGTCGAAAGCAAAAATGGTGGGGGTGACTGTGACTCATTACCCAAACAGAGAGAAAATTGTCACTGTCAGAATGGCGTCTCTTCGTGTCGCTGTGAAAGACATTAAAACAGTTTTGTTGCGTCGCAGTGAAGCTGTGGAAATTAAAGGCAAGGTAATGAATGAATTTGCTATATGGACAGGGAAGTGGAGGTTCCTAGTTACTTTCTACGCGGATGAGGTAAGGGGAGGTTTAAACCCTCTGCCTACGAGGTTTCGTGTCGGTGGAATTTGGGCTACGGCATTCTATGATGGATTGGAAGACCGTTGTCGGAAATGTTTTCAGTTAGGCCACTTTTCGAAGGATTGTACTACAATCAGATGCAATCAATGCTATGATCTCGGTCATGTTGCTAAAGGGTTGTCCAGATGAAAGGTCCTGCAATTTTTGTCGCAAGATTATAAATTTAAGGATTGTCCAAGTAGATGGAAGAAGCCGGATGCATCTGAGGATGTACCGAAACCTGGAACCAGTGCTGCAGATGTGAATTTGGAGGAGTTTACTGAAAAAGAAAAAGAGAATTTTGATGATAAAGTGAAGTCTGTGAGGAAGTCCCTAAAAGGGATTCACCTTAAGAGGATGAGGGTGAATATTGACAAAAGTTTTCGAAGTCATTCTAAACGATTTTGTGAGGTTTATAAGATTCCTGTAGTTATGACTGTGAGGGCTTTGAAATTGTTTGCAAGCGGAGATGTGATGGTTTCAGACGAGTGGTTGGATTTTTTTTGTATTTTTGGGCCAGTAAAGCGGGTTTCAAAGTCAGGTCTTTTTGGTTTCGTAGGATGAGTTTTTTGTATAGATTGAATATGTCTTGCTGATTGTGTTTTTTTATGCGAAATTTAATTGTTTTATAAAAGATTCTTGAATACGAGTGATGAAGACGTTTGGCGACATTTGTTGGTCAAAATGAATCTGTTCCCGTCACCTGACGCATTCAAAAAACAAAAATCTGTTCTTATCAGTTTAATATCTGATACGTCCCCTATCTGGCGACCATATATTAAATGGATTTTTAGAACAGGGAGATGGAAGAAGAGCTTGCTCTGTCCACTCCACGCATTGACCTGGTATTGCAGTACTTCCAGGACCGTGCATGCCTTTCCTAAACCTTTCCAGAAACAGAATTGATTTGAATTTACAAATGAGCATTGAAAAATAGCAAAAAACCCAAGCCATGTGCTAGTGCTGTGGCTTAGTGTGTAGCAGGAGGCTACTGCAGCTAAGCCATGTGCTTTATCTTGATTCAAATTTCCCGCCTTTTTGCAAGGGTGTAAAATATAACACCTTTTAAAGGGGGGGGTTGAATTTTTTTGTGTTTTTTGATTTACAAATTCATCAATTCTACTCCATATTGCCTTGTTTTCTTAGGTAATTAGCAATTGAATGGGAGCTAGGTGTTCATTAATGTTTTTCTTTCTGCCACTGCAGGTGCTGCAGCTTCTGCCTTAAGGGGCCATTGTCTTCTTACCACAATGCTTTTGTGCTTGTCTATAGAAGCACCTACCTTCTTCTGCAGCCACAAACCAACCAAAAAAAGACTAAACTAACAAAAAAAGACAACACCAAAAAGAAAAACAAAACCCAAGCTACTGATTGTCATTCCAGTGATAGATGTCCTTTATGAGTGTTGTCCTTTATGAGCAGTTGCCTTTAGCAGTGTCCTTATGAGCTGCTGTCTCCCTCTTGTGGATTCTTTTTAGCAAGACTTTTCAAGCTGTGAGTTCCCACCACTCTTCCTTTTGGCTGTTTTTAAGGGGATTTCAGCCTCCTTCATTTGGCTTAGCCAGACTTGTACCTGAAGTCAACTGAGAGATGCCAGAAGCATGATGGAAATCCTTTTTGAGGGTTGTTGGAATGGCTCCAAAAGCGTAGGCCATACAGGTGGGCGGGGATTTGAAATATGGATTTTCATAAATGGGTAGCGTCCGCAATAAGCAGCAATTGCGCGGCTTTTCTTTTGGCTGTACCAGAGATGGGCATCCTATTGCTTGTTGCACCTTAGTCCCAACCAATTTGGGTTATCGTTTCTCGGCCTTTTGGCTAAGATCAAGTGTAGTGTCTCGGCCTGCCAGGTGCGAGGGACTAGAAGCGATCAAGATTTCTGTGGTAAAGAAGTACCAACAGTTTTGCTGAAGATGGTTTTCATAAAGAATAAGATCCGGATGAAGGTGGATGTGGATGACCGCAAAAAGAACATCATCGTGTTCATCATACGGGACCTCCTGGAAAACAAGGCGGGGATGATGCGCACAGACATTTTTAGTGTTAATGAATTCCCACGCCAAGAACACAATGATTTCGCTTTTGTAGAGGGGCATATGTATGTGACTATCTTAGAGTGGTTCCGTGTGCATGACAAAGATCTGATTATGACTGGAGTGAGATGGGAACTGCTTTTCGGACTCCAAAAGAAGCAGATTCCTTGTGACCGCCTATAACCCTTATACAGACATTGCTCTGTTGAGAAACTTCCTAGCTGAGTATGTGAGAGAGGGAAAGAGACAGAAAAATTTACTGGGCATTTTCAATTGCAAATATGTCTTTACTGCAGGGCTGAAAAGGGATATTACATGCCTGGGTGGTTTCTCCCACCCCCCAGCTAACTTCGATTGCTGGTAACAGGGAATTCCTAACCTACCCTGGTAGGCCCCTGTACGGTAGGAAGTGTTTTTGCTTTAGACACGTGCAGGCAGACTGCCTTAAACATCAGTGCTCTCGGAACTGTGGACAGGAGGGACATGTTGCTAGGGATTGCCCTGCACCCAGAGTGTGTGATCTGTATGGGAGCAGGGATCACATGTGTAAAGACTGTCCCTGTACACACAGCACTTCCAATCATTTTGATGAAAGAGCAGACCATGAGGGAAGCTGGAGAACTGAGGAGGGCACTGCTGAGAGTGGCCCTGGAGCCTCCGGATGAAAACTAAGAGACAGGATCCAGAGCGGAGGAGGGAGACAGAGAAGATCACTTTACGAGCACATGTGGAGACGGAGGGTAAGGTAGAAGCACAACCTGCTGCTATGGATGTGCCTATTAAGCCTGGTGGAGAGGGGAGGTGAGGACTGGAGTTACACAGTTTGTGTCTGCACCTGAATCCCAGCCTGATCTGCATAAAGGGGAGCACATGAGCCAGGAGCAAGTGTGGTGCCTCCCACTACTCAGCCCGAGGATATTGTACTGGGACCACCTTCCTACTCTGAGGCAGTGTAGATAAGACAGGCTGAAGATAAGCACTTTAATATATTAGTGGAAAAAGAGAAGCACAGACTTTAGATGGAGAAGAAAAAGCTAAGATAGGTGAAAACTGACATTGCTTCTCAGACGCTGCCTGTGTCTACTTTGGAGGATGAGATAGATGCTCTAACACCATCAGCTGTCATTGAGGAGATGGAGTCAGAGGAGAGTGTTGTGCAGGATTCTGACCTCAGTAATATTGTTGATCTCACTGCACCCGAGGACCCAGGGGTAGAAAGTGTCCCAGGAGGGTGGTGGGATCAAAACGCAGGAGGAAGGATGTGAGGGCTCTGCTTCTAAGAAACAGAAACGGAGCCAACGTTTTGAGCCCCGCGGGCCACAGGCTGGCGCCCACGTTCGGGGTACACGTTAACGCATGGGAACACTGGTTAAATACACAAAAACCTTTGCATTAGCCACTGTTTTGTCCCTTAATTTTTTGGGACTTGTAGGTTTTGGCTATTTTTTTCTTTTCCCTGATATAGCTATGGCACATATATCATAGGCTAGGTTCACCTGAGAATGTTTTTGGCATGAAAAGTACATTATTGTACTTCGTGCATATCATGATGCAAAACATGTTTTGATCTTTTGCAGATTTCAGCATCATAACATGAAGTAATGGGTATTAATATAGTATTGCAAAATGTGCGGGACTTTAAAAGCAAAGTGAGGAGAATAGCAATTTTGGATTTTTTAGCGATGCAAAAAGCTCATATTTTTTGTTTACAAGAATGTGGCATTGTGGATGTTGTGAGTGAGGATGAATGGAAGTATGGAACGTCTGTATGGTCGGGGCGTGCAAATAATAAAAATGATGGGGTGAGAATATTAGTTAAGGGGAGGGAATGTGTACTCACTGATTATTTGGTCATTGAGGTGGGGAGGTGCATTTTGGCTAATTTTGTATATAAGAATGTAAAATGTTGCGTGATTAATGTTTATGCCCCTGTAATAAGAATGAGCGAAGGGTCCTGTTTGAAAAAATCAAATTTTTTATTCCAGGGAGAGTGCCTGTTGTGCTTGTGGGCGATATGAACTGTGATGTGGGACGAGCGACTGTGGATGTGTCTGGGATAGTATTGTTAGATATAATAAGTGATTTTCAGTATGAGTGACCTTCAGGTGCATATCTCCCGTATTAAACACCTTCTTCTCTGAGAATGGGAGAGTGGAGTCTAAACTGGATTACTGTTTTATATCAAAGAATGTGAAACCGGTAAAATATAAACAGGAGTCGGTTATGTTCTCTGATCATGTTTGTATGTTGTATGAGGTAGAGGTGAAGGTGGATGGGGTTTTTGGAAGAGGTTTGTGGAAAATGAATACCTGTTTGTTAGACAGTGAAGATGTGCGAGAGGAATATGCGAGATGATATGAGAGCTGGTGTCAGCGTAAGAGTGAGTTTGAGGATGTTTGTAAGTGGTGGGATTGGGTTAATAAACAAAGTCCTTTTGCAGAAGGTGGAGAGCAGGTTTGCAGCCATTAGGAAGAAAACTTTTATAATTTTAAATGCTCGTTTAAGTTTATTATATAAGTTACGAGAGGGAGGAGTGGATGTGGGGGAGGAAATAAAGGAGGTAAGGAAAGAGATCGATGGGTTCCTCACTGAAAGAGGAAAGAGTATCATCTTTAGAGCAAAAGTGGATAAGATGGAACATGATGAGAAATGCTCGACGTTTTTCTTTAAATAGGTGTTTGGCAATAAACAGAGTATGAATGTAGTGTTTGGGGCAGAGGGGACAGAAGTGTATGGGAATGAAATGTGTGAAGAAGTGGCAAAATTTTATGAGGACTTGTATGCTGAGAAATGGAGAGATGACAATTTGGAAGATGATGTATTGAGTGTGGTGGAAAATAAATTGAGTGAGGGTGAAAGGGAAGGTATCATGGGTGAGATAACTCAAGCAGAAGTATGGAAGGTGGTCAATTGCATGGCCCTTGCTAAGACGCCAGGAGAGGATGGAATTCCCATAGAGTTTTATTGCAAGATGTGGGATTTGATTGGGAAGGATGTAGTGGCTGTGTGTAAGAGTATGTGGGAAAATGTGAAGATGGCAGATAGTATGCGGGTGGGAATGGTTGTATTGATTCCAAAGAAAGGTGAATTAAAAAATGTAAAAAATTGGCGGCCAATCACATTGTTAAATTGTGATTATAAAATCTATGCTAAACTGTTGGCGAATAGGATGTGTGATGTGGTAGGAAGTGTGATTGGGGATGAACAGTGTTGTGCGGTGCCAGGTAGAAGGATACATGATTGTGTGTGTATGTTACGGGATTGTTTGCGGGATTGTATGGATCGTCAGAAGGATGTGTTTGTGTTGAGTTTGTACTTTGAGAAAGCGTATGATCGATTTTTGCATACTTTTTTGTTTAAAGTTATGTTGAAAATGGGCTTCCCATCAGATTTTGTGTGGCGAGTGAGAAGCTTGTATGCTGATATTTTTAGTTGTATCTTGATAAATGGACATGTGGGTAGGAGTGTGAGAATAGCATCGGGTGTACAGCAAGGGTGTCCCTTATCCCCTGTAGTCTTTTTTGTGCGACTGAACCTTTAATATGTATGATGAGGAAAAATAAGGTTATGCGTGGGGTGCAAGTGCCAGGAGGTGGGGGTGTGGAATGGAAGGTGAGTGGATATATGGATTATGTATGTGTGTTATCTGATTCTGAATGTTCTGTGAGGCGTGTGAAACTGTTAGTATCAATATTCTGTAGTGTGTCAACGTTTAAGGTGAATTGGGACAATACTGAATGTAAAGTGTTTGGGTCAGGACGGGTGAGTAGTGATATATCGGGGTGAGTGTTGTTAGGGGACCAATAAAAGTCTTACGTTTTCGGGGGATTTGAGGGGTGATGAAAGTTAGGAGAAAGTGAAACGAAAGGGAAGGTGGAGCAAAAGTTGGTTTTCTGGAAGTTAAGAAGCCTAACCTTTTTTGGTAAAATTTTGGTTATTAACCCCTTAAGGACCGAGTCACTTTGCAGCTTAATGACCAGACCATTTTTTGTAATTCTGACCACTCTCCCTTTATGAGGTAATATCTCTGGAACGCTTCAACGGATCCTAGCGATTATGAGATTGTTTTTTCGTGACATATTGGGCTTCATGTTAGTATTAAATTTAGGTCGATAATTTTTGCGTTTATTTGTGAAAAAATAAAAAATTTGGCAAAAATTTTGAAAATTTAGCAATTTTCAAATTTTTAATTTTTATTCTGCTAAACCAGAGAGTTATGTGCCACAAAATAGTTAATAAATAACATGTCCCACATGTCTACTTCACATCAGCACAATTTTGGAAGAAAAAAAAAAATTTGTTAGGACGTTATAAGGGTTCAAAGTTCATCAGCAATTATTCATTTTTCCAGCAAAATTTACAAAACCATTTTTTTAGTGACCACATCACATTTGAAGTCCCTTTGAGGGGTGTACATGACAGAAAACACCCAAAAGTGACACCATTCCAAAAACTGCACCCCTCAAGCTACTCAAAACTATATTGAAGATTATTAACCCTTCAGGTGCTTCACAGGAACTAAAATAATGTTGAAGGAAAAAATGGACATTTTAATTTTTGTAACAAAAATGTTCTTTTAGCCTCAATTTTTTCATTTTCACATGGGCAACAGGATAAAATGCATCCTAAAATTTGTTGGGCAATTTCTCCTGAGTACACCGATGCCTCATATGTGGTCATAAACCACTGTTTGGGCGCACGGCAGGGCTCAGAAGGGAAGGAGAGCAATTTGAATTTTAGAGCCAATTTTCCGTTCAAAAAGTGAAATGGCGCTCCTTCACTTCTGAGCCCTGCCATGCGCCCAAACAGTGGTTTATGACCACATATAAGGTATCGGTGTACTCAGGAGAAATTGCCCAACAAATTTTGGGATGTATTTTATCCCTTTGCCCATGCGAAACTGAAAAAATGTAGGCAAAAAGAATTTTTTTGTGAAAAAAAAAGTGTTTTTTTAATTTTTATGAATGAATTTGTGAAGCATCTGGGGGTTCAAAGTGCTCACTATGCATCTAGATACCTTCCTTAGGGGGTCTAGTTTCCAAAATGGGGTCATTTGTGGGGGAGCTCCAATGTGGAGACACACAGGGACCCTCCATACGCGACATGGTGTCCGCTAACAATTTAAATGGAAAATGAGCTCAAATTGTTAGCGGACACCATGTCGCGTTTGGAGGGTCCCTGTGTATCTCCACATTGGAGCTCCCCCACAAGTGACCCCATTTTGGAAACTAGACCCCCGAAGGAACGTATCTAGATGCATAGTGAGCACTTTGAACCCCCATATGCTTCAGAAATTCATCCGTAAAAATGAAAAAGCACTTTTTTTTCCACTAAAAAATTATTTTTTCATTATTACGGATCAATTTGTGAAGCATCTGGGGGTTCAAAGTGCTCACTATGTACCTAGATATGTTCCTTTGGGGGTCTAGTTTCCAAAATAGGGTCACTTGTGGGGGAGCTCCAATGTGGAGACACACAGGGACCCTCCAAACGCGACATGGTGTCCGCTAACAATTTGAGCTCATTTTCCATTCAAATTGTTAGCGGACACCATGTCGCGTTTGGAGGGTCCCCGTGTGTCTCCACATTGGAGCTCCCCCACAAGTGACCCCATTTTGGAAACTACACCCCCAAAGGAACATATCTAGATGCATAGTGAGCACTTTCTACCCCCAGGTGCTTCACAAATTGATCTGTAAAAATGAAAAAAGAAAATTTGTGTGGAAAAAAAAAGTGCTTTTTCATTTTTATTGATGAATTTGTGAAGCATCTGGGGGTTCAAAGTGCTCACTATGCATCTAGATATGTTCCTTAGGGGGTCTAGTTTCCGAAATGGGGTCACCTGTGGGGGAGCTCCAATGTGGAGACACACCGGGGCCCTCCAAACGCGACATGGTGTCCGCTAACAATTTGAATGGAAAATGAGCTCAAATTGTTAGCTGACACCATGTCGCGTATGGAGAGCCCCTGTGTGTCTCCGCATTGGAGCTCCCCCACAAGTGACCCCATTTTGGAAACTAGACCCCCAAAGGAACATATCTAGATGCATAGTGAGTACTTTGAACCCCCAGATGCTTCACAAATTGATCCATAATAATGAAAAAATAAATTTTTTGTGGGAAAAAAAAGTGCTTTTTTCATTTTTACGGATGAATTTCTGAAGCATATGGGGTTCAAAGTGCTCACTATGCATCTAGATATGTTCCTTTGGGGGTCTAGTTTCCAAAATGGGGTCACTTGTGGGGGAGCTCCAATGTGGAGACACACGGGGACCCTCCAAACGCGACATGGTGTCCGCTAACAATTTGAATGGAAAATGAGCTCAATTTGTTAGCGGACACCATGTCGCGTTTGGAGGGTCCCCATGTGTCTCCACATTGGAGCTCCCCCACAAGTGACCCCATTTTGGAAACTAGACCCCCAAAGGAACGTATCTAGATGCATAGTGAGCACTTTGAACCCCCAGGTGCTTCAGAAATTCATCCGTAAAAATGAAAAAGCACTTTTTTTCCACAAATAATTTCTTTTTTCATTATTACGGATCAATTTGTGAAGCATCTGGGGGTTCAAAGTGCTCACTATGCATCTAGATATAATCCTTTGGGGGTCTAGTTTCCAAAATGGGGTCACTTGTGGGGGAGCTCCAATGTGGAGACACACAGGGGCTCTCCATACGCGACATGGTGTCCGCTAACAATTGGAATTGTTAGCGGACACCTTGTAGGATATGAAGAGCCCCTATGTGCCTAAACATTGGAGCTCCCCCACAAGTGACCCCATTTTGGAAACTAGACCACCCAAGGAACGTATCTAGATGCATAGTGAGCACTTTGAACCCCCAGGTGCTTCACAAATTGATCCGTAAAAATGAAAAAAGAAACTTTTTGTGGAAAAAAAACGTGCTTTTTCATTTTTATGGATGAATTTGTGAAGCATCTGGGAGTTCAAAGTACTCACTATGCATCTAGATACGTTCCTTCGGGGGTCTAGTTTCCAAAATGGGGTCACTTGTGGGGGAGCTCCAATGTTCAGGCACACAGGGAGGGGCTCTCCATACCCGACATGGTTTCCGCTAACAATTGGAGCTAATTTTCTATTGAAATTGTTAGCGGACACTATGTCGCATATGGAGAACCCGTGTGCCACCAGCACAAGGGCAACTGGTAGAGTTGGGGTACAGCACCAGAAAATGCCGCCTCTAATGAATGCGCTATTTTCTTGGGTGGCTGTGGGTTGAAATTTGCAGCGTGGGGGACCCACAACATTTGAGTCTCTCCACGCTGAGGATTCCAGTCAGCCAGCTACCAAGTTGTACATGGCTGGCTACAAATACAGCAAAGGCTTTATTTTATTTCTAGAACTAATTCTAGAAAAAAAAATGACGTAGGGCTCCGCCATATTTTTGGTCCAGCCAGGTACAACTTGGCAGCTACAGACTGCCAGCAACCCCAGCTGCCTCGCTGTACCTGGCTGCAACCAAAAATACAGCGAAGCCCATTTTTTTTTATTTCTAGAACTAATTCTAGAAAAAAAAATGACGTAGGGCTCCGCCATATTTTTGGTCCAGCCAGGTACAACTTGGCAGCTACAGACTGCCAGCAACCCCCAGCTGCCTCGTTGTACCTGGCTGCAACCAAAAATACAGCAAAGCCCATTTTTTTTTATTTCTAGAACTAATTCTAGAAAAAAAAATGACGTAGGGCTCCGCCATATTTTTGGCCCAGCCAGGTACAACTAGGCAGCTGGGGGCTGGAATCCTCAGCATGGAAAGGCCCAAGCGTTCTGGGCCCCCCATGCTGCGAATTGCAGCCCGCAGCCGCTCCAGAAAATGGCGCATTCATTGAAGCGCCATTTTCTGGCGCTGTACCCATGCTCTTCCAGTTGCCCTGGTGCCGGTGGCGAACTGGGTAATAAAGGGGTTAATGCCAGCTTTTTATTGGCAGCTGGCACTAAGCCCGAGATTCATAATATAGGGCCAATGTTAGACCCGCCATTAGGAATCTCTGGTAAATAGTCAGAAAATACACACATAGAAAAATCTTTTTATTTGAAAAAAAAACACAAACAAAATTCGGACTCCATCTTTATTATGAAGATCCGACGTAGTCCACAACGAAGGTCCCACGACGCTCGATTGCCTCCGACGTAGTCCACAACGAAGGTCCCACGACGCTCGATCGCCTCTGCTCAATCCAGAGACTGCAGCAAGGGATCAAGTGTCCTCTTCCTACAGTCTCAGGGGTCAGAGTTATGGTGCACTGTATGACAATGATCAGTTATACAGTGCACCATGACTATGATCCCAGAGACTATAACAAGAGGACACTTGATCCCTTGTTGCACCCATCCATCCACCTATGCACCCATCATCCACGCACGCACATCCACGTATGCACATCCACGCATGCACACAACCACGCACGCACATCCACGCATGCACACATCCACGCACGCATGCTGACATCCACGTACATCCACACACACATCCACGTACATCCACATCCACGTACGCACACTTCCACGCACGCACATTCACACACGCACATCCACGTACGCACATCCACGTACGCACATCCACGTACGCACATCCACGTACGCACATCCACGTACGCACATCCACGCATGCACACAACCACGCACACACATCCACACATGCATATCCACGTACGCACATCCACGTACGCACATCCACGTACGCACATCCACGTGCTGACATCCACGCATGCACACAACCACGCACACACATCCACACAAGCACATCCACGCACGCACACATCCATCCATCCATCCACCCATCCATCCATCCACCCACCCATCCATCCATCCATCCATCCACCCATCCATCCACCCATCCATCCATCCATTCATTCATTCTTTCATTCTTTCATTCATTCTTTCATTCATTCATACTTACCCAGCGATGAGGAGGAGGAGCCCCTGAGAAGAGGAGGAGCCACACTGCAGAGGAGGCCCGACGGTGCGGGCGGGTGCACCGAGCGTGCAGCCCGCCGGGAATCGGGATAGGTGAGCGGGGCTGGGGACCCGGGATCGGGGGCTGGGGACCGAGTCCCGGGGGCTGGGGACCAGCAGGGAGGAGGAGGGGGCCCTGCAGCTTTGCCGGCGGGCGCAGAAGCCCGCCGGCAAACAAACTGTGCAAGGTGGAGGGCGGGGATGGACGGGAGACAGGGGGGGCTGCACAGGGGACGGGGACAGGACACAGAGGGCTCAGGACACATGGGGGGGCTACAGGACACAGGGGGCTCTGGACACAGGGGGCGGGGACAGGACACAGGAGGGGCTGCACAGGGGACAGGGACCGCACACAGGAGGGGCTGCACAGGGGACGGGGACAGGACACAGGAGGGGCTGCACAGGGGACGGGGACAGGACACAGGGGGCTCAGGACACAGGGGGGGGGCTACAGGACACAGGGGGAGCTGGACACAGGGGGCGGGGACAGGACACAGGGGGAGCTGGAGCATCAGCTCATGGCCGGCGGCTGCGGTGCAACCCGCCCGCAGATAAGAGTGATTGCGGTGGGGAGGGGGGTGAAGGGGTTAACAGGGGTGCCCACACCTCTGCCCCTAACCCTTGACTGTCACTGACAGCTTTTAGATTTGAGCTGTCACTGTTCGTTTAGGAGCAGTGACAGTTCAAAGCCATGACGAGTATACTCGTCATGATGCGGGAACTGACATCTTTTCATGACGAGTATACTCGTCATTGGTCGTAAAGAGGTTAAGAGCGTAATATTACCAATTCTTTTATATGTGGCAGTGGTGTTTCCACCAAATTATATGTGGATGAGAAAGATGAATAGAGTTCTTTTTGTGTTTTTTATGGAACTCAAACATGGAGAGGGCAAGGGGAGGGAGGTATTAGGCAAAAGTCTGAAAAATGGGGGTTTAGAGTTCCCAAATTTAGAAGTTTTCTTTGGTGTGAACATTATAGTTTTAACGTTGAGAGTATTAAACATGGATACCAAGTATGCGTGTATGAGCAGATTTTTTTTGGATCCTTTTTGTTTAATTTAAAATGAAGAGAAAGATCTTAGATGACTGGTTGCTTTTGATGTTCCAGTATGGTATGTGTGGATATATAAGTTCCTGGTAAAGTATGAACTGTGTGATGTGGAGGTGAGGATGTTGTCAAATAAAGCTGCCGTTTATAGGATGTTTCAATGTAAGGATATGGTGAGTCCGATACATTTTGTGAGAGGGTGTGATGTGGAGAAAGTATGGAAGAGAGTGGAAATGGATGGTATATCGAATAGGCAGAGCAAAATTGTCTGTCAGTCATTACAAGGGGTTTTGAAAGAATTTCAAAAGAATAGAGGATTGGTGAGGAGCGACTTGTGCCCTAGAAGTGGTTTTGCTGGAATAGAGAATGTAGCCCATGTCTTCTGGAATTGTTCGTATGCACGGGAAGTGATTGGTAAACTTGGACCGTTATGTAAAGAATTGTGTGGAGTGAATAAGTTGTCTTATAAAATGTTTATGTTTGGTTTGGGAATGTGTAATGGTGTGAAGGAGAGAGTGTTGTGGGTGATGCTTGCATGTATAAAAGAAGTGTTGTGGGATGTGAAGAATGTGTATGTATTTAAACAGAAAGAAATTGATGCAAATGGTTGTGTCAAGATCATCTTGGGAAAAATATATGTGTGCTATTTAAGGGACAGAAGAAGGAGAGGGGAGGTAGATGCGGAAGGGCCGTGGAAGATGATGAAGTGGAGGGATATTGTTAATACTGTTTAATTTTTGTGATCTTGTATACCCTGCTTAACCTGCATTGCTAATATTTTTTTGTTTCTGAAAAAATAAGACCATGCGCCTTTGGTGGCAGGTAATGAACACCATGTATGTTTTTATGTCTTGGTACAACTTGTGTTGTTGTACTGGTGTTTTGTTGCCTTTTAAGAATAAAAGTATGGAGACGGATGATGATGACGTAGACTGACATATTGCTGCGGAGTGTTGGCTATTGTATGTCCCATCACTGACGAGTTTTAAAAAAATCTGTTCTTATCAGTTTAATATCTGGTACGTCCCTTATCTGGGGACCATATATGAAATGGATTTTTAGAACAGGGAGATGAAAGATTAGAAAACAGGTATTCAGCTCACCACGCATAGGCATGGCGTGCACGGGTTGGCGTCCTGAACAGCCAATGATTAGTAGAAAGAAGAAAGTGGCCCAGCTTCCGTTTGATGACGCGTTAAAGGACACTTTGTCCGAAACACGTCGCCCACCAGACGCCCACACCCACCTGCCACGTCATCTACCTTCTGATCCATGTAACCATGTTGTAATTTGGAAGGTACTGGGAAATTAATAAAGATTTGTCGATATTCATCAAACAGAAGCTGGGCCACCTTCTTTCTAGATGTCCTTTATGATCTGTTGTCCTTTATGAGCTGCTGTCTCCCTCTTGTGGATTATTTTTACCAAGACTTTCAAGCTGTGAGTTCCCACCACTCTTTGTTTTTTTTTTAAGGGGATTTTGAGCCATCTTCATTTGGCTTAGCCACACTGGTACCTGAAGTCAACTGAGAAGTGCCAGAAGCATGATAGAAACCCTTTTTGAGGGTTGTTGGAATGGCTCCAAATGTGTAGGCCACACAGGTGGGCGGGGATATGAAATGTAGATTTTCGTAAGTGGGTAACTTCCGCAATAACCAGCAATTGTGTGGCTTTTCTTGTGGCTGTTCCCAGCTCGTTTTCGTCATCTCCACAATACATGGGAATCGTAGGCTTTATTGCCACCTTAGTCCCAAACCAACTCGGGTTATCGTTTCTCGGCCTTTTGGCTAAGATCCCTGGTGGATTTGCCTAAGGCCTGTCTGAGTTAATGCTCGGCCTTGCAGCTGTCATTTTATGGCTAGGGCTGCATGCAGCTATTGGTACTGACCAGTAGACACAAGGCTGTCTGAATGTGGCTTTTCTTTTGGCTGCTCCCAGCTTGTTTTCTACATCTCCACAAGAGATGGGCATCCTAGGCCTTGTTGCCACCTTAGTCCCAAACAGACTCGGGTTATCATTTCTCGGCCTTTTGGATAAGATCCCTGGTGGATTTGCCTAAGGTCTGTCTGAGTGTCAGTGCTCGGCCTTGCAATTTATTGGATTATTTATGTATTTTAATATCATTATTAAACTTGACAAAGGTACCCAACCAATAAAGAATTTTTAACCTATATATTATACTAGTCTGGTTCTTTTTAATATTTTATAATTATATATTTATTAGATTTTTGTTTTAGTAAAAATGGGCATTATGACCTCATGAAATGGCCACACTACATTTTAATGGGGGCATCATGAGGGAATATGCCCTTTATGTATTTCTAGAGTGAGTCAGGTTGTGAGGTAATTTATTAGTACTATATGAAACATGTGATGGCGGGTTTACACGTTGCGATATCGTAGTACGATTTCAATGAAAAGTCACGTGGTTCGATCGTTGGAGCCGATATCGTTCCTGCGTTGTATGGTGTGAACGTCCAATACGATGCAGGAACGATGTCAATGCGATATCGGGGATTGAATGAGCGTGCTATTCAATGCCCCGATATTGAAGGGAGATTGGAGTCGGATCGTGCTGTGTAAACGTCCAACTACGATGCGATTTGAAACGTCACCCATTCACTCCCATGTTAAATGTGCGATCCTGGGTTGGGGGGCGTAGACATCGCACGGACGTTGTATTCCGATATCGCAGCGTGTAAACCTCCGATGCGATGCGGGAGAAACGTGCACTAAATGCGCGGTCCCGCGCAATTGAGTTGCGATATCGCAACGATATTGAAGCGTGTAAACCCACCATTAGAAGTAGTATAAACTTGCCTGAACCGGTTTGTAGGCGATAAAAATGTGGAACAGCTAATTGGTTAAAGGGGGAGGGAGTGGGGGCTATATACCTATATAAGGTGACAGCTGTCAGAGCTGCCAGTTACCTCAAGAAGCACCACCCTCCCACCCCTGTTATTTGTTTTTTTGTTATACTGTTAAGGCCACTTTACACACACCAACTTCTGTGTCCAACTTCTGAACAGATCTCTGGTTGCAGTGAAACCATGGACACATTGTTCCATTTTGTGGCTGTGTGCAAATGTAACAATGTGTCCATCATTTCACTGCAACCAGAGATCTGTTCAGAAGTTGGACACAGAAGTTGGTGTGTGTAAAGCGGCCCTTAGGTTTGGGTACTTTGTCAGAGGATGGGTCACCCACATATTTGGGTGGATCCGTATGGAGGTAATTATTTAATGAATTATTTATTAAGTTATTTATTTAAGTATGGAGAATTTTAAAATTAATTTATTGGATTATTTATGTATTTTAATATCATTATTAAACTTGACAAAGGTACCCGACCAATAAAGAATTTTTAACCTATATATTAGACTAGTCTGGTTCTTTTTAATATTTTATAATTATATATTTATAAAATTTTAGTTTTAGTAAAAATGGGCATTATGACCTCATGGCATCGCTGTTGGGGTTTTGAGATACCCCAGCGGCGACGCTGCCTGTGAGATTGCCGATGCGTCGCCGGAGGTGTCGCCGTATGTAAACGTGCGACGGCGACGCTGGCGGGGCGCTAAAAACGTGCGCACTCCCACCCGTCGCCACCAATATCTCCGGCGACGTCACCTCGTGTGACGGTACCCTAACAGGTTAGTGCAATTAAGCTACAAATATTTCTTCCATAGGTAAGACCCTATTTTGCGCTTTCTTTCAGTTATTCCTGTGATGGAGAGGTGACAACTTTTTCTTACACTGAACATTAGGAGCCACAGACAGGAGAATACACTTGGAGCTTCTGCAATCATCTGCACCTGGTGGCTTTCACATTTACTAATGGGCTAAAGGGCAAATCCAGGTGAGATCTGCTGTATAGGACATTACTGCAGGGAGAGGGAGGGGAGGAATGGTCAAAGCTTAGATTTTCAGTCTACTAAAATTATTATTATATATATATTATATATATATTATTACTCCAGTTCTGATCTAGTAGATTATTACACTTATGGTTTTCACCATTAATGATTCTAAACTGAAGTGCTCTATATAACTCACACTATCCCTGATATAAGGTACGCTCAACTAAACTGACTCAGTGCAAACTCATAGTCTGCACTCTGAACTCTCCAACAAAGTAGTAGACATTTATCTGCAGCTCCTGAACTCCCCTACAAGTAGTAACACATTTATCTGCAACTCCTGCATTACCTACAAAGTAGTAACATTTATTGCAGCTCCTGAACTTCCCTACAAAGTAGTACACATTTATCTGCAGCTCCTGAACTTCACCTACAAAGTAGTACACATTTATCTGCACTCCTGAACTTCCCCTACAAAGTAGTAACACATTTACTGCAGCTCCTGAACTTCACCCTACAAAGTAGAGCACATTTATCTGCAGCTCCTGAACTCCCCACAAAGTAGTAACACATTTATCTGCAGCTCCTGAACTTCACCCTACAAGTAGTAGCACATTTATCTGCAGTCCTGACTTCCCTACAAATGTAACACATTTATCTGCAGCTCCTGACTCCCTACAAAGTAGTCAAATTATCTGCAGCTCCTGAACTTCACCTACAAAGTAGTAGCACTTTATCTGCAGCTCCTGAACTTCCCCTACAAAGTTGAACACATTTATCTGCAGCTCCTGAACCTCACCCTACAAAGTGTAACATTATCTGCAGCTCCTGAACCTCACCCTACAAGTACAAACCATTTCAAGAATGCAGTGTCTGCCTGGTATTTATAGGTGAAGCTCCACCTCCTCCACAGTGGGCGGGGTCATCTCAGTAGTCTGTAACCCTTTCCTAACCACAGACTTTCACCATATACAACTCAATTAATTCTCTGCTGTAGATTTTGTTTCAAAACTTTGTGACATTGAAATCTAGGTTGCTATTTTTTCGCTTTACATAATTGAAGCAGAAATATATATGTTCCATTGTTAGTTATTGCAGCGGTTTTCTGCCCTAAAGGTATGAAAAACACATGCAAAAAAGATTAAAAATATACTGCAAGTACGCAGTGCATTATTAAGCCAAGAGATGTAGATTTGGTGCAGAATTTCTGCAATTAAATACTCAATGGACGAATACACCCTGAGGCCACAGGCACAACATTGTGTATTTGGGGAGTTTTTAACCTCAATATTTTACCTCAGTATTTAGTATGTTTTTTACCTCATGATTTTACCACAGCGTTCAGTGAGTTTTTTACCTCAGTATTTGTAGCCAGAACCAGCAGTGGGTGATAAATACAGAAGTGGTGACATGTTTCTATTATACTTCTACTCTGATTGTTCCCCAAATACTCAATGTGTGGTATTACAGTCAAATATCCTGAACTATCAGGTGAATTTGAACAATCTACAATAGGATTCTGCCCAGAGCCATTTCCCACAGCTGCACAATCAGTGAGCGGCTTAATAGCATCAGATAAGGGAGCACAGGATTCCCCATAATATCCAGCAGCTCCCTGTCACACGGTGCTGCACAGCCATCAGAGGGGTTATCACAGGGAGTATAAAACATAGGGGCTGGACAAAGACCACCATTACATGCCTGTACTGTGTATAGATAGGAGCTCACAGCATGAGGATAGATAAAGGCCTAATGTGACTGAGGTGGACTACTCCACTGCTGATGTACCACAGAATGAGAGTGATAGTCTCAGTGTATGAATAGAAATCCCAGATTCCAGGATGTACTGACCTGTTATAGTGACTGGGAATTATACATCTGTGATAATCAGCACAAACAGCTCCACAATAGCTCACACAGTGACAGCAAGCAGAGGTAGAATAACTCCCCTCACAGCAGATTATACACTAAATCTGAATTCAAGGGTGTCTTCAATGAAAAAGTGTGATCCTTGTGCTTAGAGATCCGACATTTGTTTTTTAAAACCAAAATCTCCCAAATGATAAACCTTCAACATAAAACTATGTTCACACATGATGTTTTTGCAGGCCGCAAATGCAGCTGTGCGTTTTTCGCTGTTCATTGCTCTCAATTGTGAAAAAAGCTGCAAAAATCCTGCAAAAATTGACATGATACTTTTTTTTTTTTTTAAAGCAGCAAAAACCAAGCTGTTTGCTATTTCAGGCTGCCTTCACACTTGCAGATGCTTGCAGCGTTTTGCAGATGCATCTGCAAGTATCAGCATGCAGACCGCGCCCTATGGGTTATAATAGGCGCACGCGGTCTGAAAGCTCTCATTCATTCCTATATGTGAGCGTTCGCAGGCGGATGCCTGCTTACAGATCACACTCTCCCGCCCGCACCATGACGCGAGATGTCCGTCATGGTGCGGCGGGAGAGTGGTGATCTATAGCAGCATCCGCCTGCGGACGCTTCACATATAGGAATGAATGAGAGCTTTCAGACCGCGTGCGCCTATTATAAACATAGGGGCTGCGGTCTGCATGCTGATACTTGCAGATGCATCTGCAAAACGCTGCAGATGCATCTGCAAGTGTGAGCAGCCTTAGTCAGAAAAAGCAGATGTTCTGTGTGCTTGAGATTC
This sequence comes from Allobates femoralis, assembly GCA_033576535.1. Taxonomy (NCBI): domain Eukaryota; kingdom Metazoa; phylum Chordata; class Amphibia; order Anura; family Aromobatidae; genus Allobates; species Allobates femoralis. The sequence continues at coordinate 435,174,405 of JARQOC010000006.1, read as the reverse complement.
CTGGAATCTCATGGATTTGTGGTACTGTAAAAAGCAGCTATTATTAGCATGATTTAGGGTACTTCACACACAGCAATTTGCTAGGCAATTTGTCAGATTCATGCAACAGCAATTGCTGGAAATTGCATGCAATGTTGCGACGTGTAACAGTACCCTTACAAGTACATAAAACCAGTGAAAAAACACCCTGTGTGACCATATTCCTTAGGATATATTCACACATCATTTTTGATCCAACTTTTGCATCCATTTTTGCAGTGAAAGTGGAGTGAATGGATCACTGAAATTGAATCCCAGCAAAGTCAAGGGGTTTTCACTTTTTGCCATTCAGACAGGGAATTTTTGATGTGATACATTTTTTCCCTTGAAAATTGATCCGTCCAAGTGAAAGGGCATGTTAGTTATTTGTGGCATTTTTCTCATCCACTTTTCCCATAGGGAACTGTGGCACCCCAGAGGACGGGATGCCACGTAGGGGTACTGCACCCATATAAGAGTGTGTAGTAGGGAGGATCCAGTCCCATGACAGGAATGAGAGGGTAGAAAAGTGTGTGGGTGGGAAGAGAGTTAAGGGCCCTTTACACGTAACAATATCGCTAACGATATCATTGCAATGTCACCGGTTTTGTGACGTTGCAGCGACCTCGTAGCGATGCTGTGCGTGTGACATGTACCAACAACCAGCGATAGCTCACTGATCGCTGGTAAATGGCCAGGACCATTTTTCGATCGTTGGTCTCCCGCTGGGTGGTCAGCATTGGCGTGTGTGACAGCCGCACAGTAAACGCTGGGACATGGTAACCAGGGTAAACATCGGGTAACTAAGCGCAGCACTATGCTTAGTTAACCGATGTGTACCCTAGTTACCAGCATTCTCTCTGGTCGCATGGTGTGTCTGCCTGTGTGACAGCTCACCAGCGATCATATAGCGATGTCCCAGCGATCTCGTTCGTTGGTCGGATCGCAGGGACATCGCAGCGTTTAACGGGCCTTTAGTGCACTGAGAGAGTGAGTTCAGACTGCGTGCAGAGCACGATTGGGGAGTGAGGAGTGCAGGACGGTGGAGAAGCGGTCGCAACAGAGGAAGATCCTAGGGGCACCAGGTAGTGCGGTGTACCCAAATCCGGATCCGGTATGACTACCGACCGGAAGGATCTGGTCCCAAGACAGAGAACCAGCTCTGAGCACGATGCGGGAGTCTAACCCCTAGCTGTCAAACTGCGCGCGAAAGCACTTCAAGGAAGACAAGAGAAAGCACAGTGAGGGACTGGATGGAACGGCAGGCACACCACTGAGGGTCCTAAGTGAGTCATCCCGGTTCCCTGGTGACTACCCAGGTCAGAAAGACTCGAAAGACCGTACCATCTGTAACCTGCCTGAAGTACTGCCAGTAAACCGTCCAGAGTCGTACTTTATTTGCTGTGCATGATGAGCCGCACACTTGCTGCAGTGAAAAGGGCAAGTGATTGTGCTGTGTGGTAAGCTGCCTCCTTGTGTAAAGATTGTAAATAAACTATAACATTCACAACTGCCCCGGGGACTCCACTCCACCTACAGGGAGCTTAACCATCTTGCTGCTCTACCATCACCCCGGAGAACTGTCCCGCAGCGCCAGTAACATTACCAGAACCGTAGGTAGCGTCACAAAACACTTTTATTTTATTTTTATTGACTGTTTTCCCCCTTTTTAAGCGACTCCCAAGGCCACGGGATTGGGCACAGGCCCCAGTGACATCCCTCATGAACTAAATGCCCAGTTCCGAGTATCCCATACCCTGGGGCGGGTCAGAACCATTCTAAATGGCGGGAAAAGAAAAGCAACACCAGAAATGGATAATCCAATTTCAGGGTGTTTTTTTTTTTGTAAAAGCTGATCCAGTTTTGCAGCAGAATAAGGCTGCATTCACACTGCATTTTTGGTCTGTTTTTTCTCATGAGTTTTTGTAGCCCAAACCAGGAGTGGAACAATCAGAGAAAATATATTAGAAAGACGTCACCACTTCTGTATTTATCACCCACTCCTGGTTTTCACTGCAAAAATAGGCTCCATTCACACTGTATGTTTTTGGTTTAAGGCTGGAAACACACTGGCAAGTGAAAAAACGGTCCGATTGACATATCCGAAAGTAAGACGAGTGTTGTCTGAGTTTTGGTCCGTTTTACATTTAACTGCTATGCGACTGTCTGACATTTTTCTCAGATCACATCTGAGTGGTGTGTGAGTGCAATCCGTTGTTTTGTTTTTTTCTACCCAGCAGCCATTACTGTATAATCATACTGTATACATGTATAATCATTTACAGGAACATTTTTTACAGTTGTCTGAGCTACAGAATGATAATGTATCAATTAAAAATCGGATCTGAGTCGGATGGTCCGTGTGCAGTCTGAGTGTGATTTTGTCAGACCCATAGGCTTGCATGTTGTGACTGACTCGTCATCAGTGAATTGGATGAGAAAAAAATGACCGACACTCGCAAATGTGCTCTTGGACATTAAATAACATTGGTAAAACTCACATTGCAGTCGTCCGAGTTTTATGCCAGTGTGTCCAAGCCCTCAGAGAGAAAAACGCACTAGAAAAAATGGCGCAAAATGATATGTGTGAATGTAGCCTAAGGGTACCATTACACGTCGCAACATTGCATGCAATTTCACTTGCAATTTGCTAGTTGCAGTGAAATCATGGACACATTGTTCTATTTTGTGGCTGTGTACAAATAGAACAAATTGTGTCCATAGATTTCACTGACCAACCAGCAAATTGCAAATAAAATGTGTGTGTGACGTAGTAACGGTACCCTTAGGTACCGTTGCCCATACCATATCGCAATGCAAACATCTACAAAAAGTCTACGTGTTGTACAGTCGTTGCAGTTGATATCGTTCGTCGCGTTGTGTCGTTGTAATAGGAGTGGGAAACAACATGTTGCGATGACGTGGCGCTAAAATACATCTAGCTACTGTATATATGCGGGTAAGACTAGGACCTACGTGCAAAGCATGCCCTCAAGTCAGGTAGCCGTGATGATATTTGTGTTAATAAGTCATGTATCTGTGGCTATATGATCTGCGATTGTGCTGTGTGATGGCGCAACTACGATTTTGATGCGATTTCACAGGCTGCACAAGTAAGGCCGTAGGCGTGACTGTGGGTTGTGTTTTCCACGCCCCACCTACGTTGATTGGTGGCTATTATTGTATGCCGATTGGATGGCCCTAGCAAAGGAGCCATATTGGATATCTGTGCGTACGCCACTTCATTCATTCACTTCTGCATCTCCTCAATTTACGAAAATGCATGTATACAAGGCCAATCATTGTCAAACACCTCCTGTACTATTCATGAAGATGTTTAAGGCGCCTATTGACGATGCTACAAACATAGCGTCGCCAAAATCAAACTACTGGGCAAAAGTGCCATGTCAGTATATTAAAGGGCTCTTTGATGGTAGCTCTAATCTCCGATCCCACACGTGCACATCTCTGAAAATGATATCCAAAGTCTACCCACTTATTGCAATAGTAGCCCACGTATGTGTGGCCATGTGCGACGCATAAGCTTAGCAGTTTTCATATTATGTGACGCTGTGGCGTTCACTGTGCTCATCTACTATGCGTGGGCGACTCCTTTGCGGATGGAGAAGTTTAGGTTAGACATCATCAATACTCTGCGCCATGACGTCATTTTGCAGCAGGCCCTGCCTTCTAGGTGCTTTACAGTCCCCTGCATAAGGATGGCTGCCACACAGCGCTCTGCAGCACGGGGAGAGCCAGAACTACTCCTGCTCTTTGACTACTTGGACAGGCTGGACTACTGGTGTGAGTAACTGTATCAACATCCCCGGCTGCATAAGATGCGCATTGTGCGCAAAGTCCAGCGGGCCCTGCACAGGAGACTGCAAGTTGAGTAGACACGGAAGCAGATAATCAAAAAGGTGGCGGACATGAAGTACAAGGCGAGGGACCGCATGGCCGCTATCCGCGCCCACATCCAGACTCTGCGTGGTGCGTATGATGTCAGAACACATACACACATGTTCACTCACAACACAATAGACATGATTTGGCCTACATGAAAGTCCACCCTGTCAGTGTGGCCGAACTACTGATGCTGATGGGTGTTTTTTAATGTGTTGGCCCTGCAGAGAAATGCACAAGGGCCATCACACAGTAATGTGTGTAGCATGCCATACACTCAAGATTGTGGTGACCAATTAAATTACAACACACATAGGTGTGACTCCAACCTTGAAGTCAGCATGTGCACATTGTCAGTGATGTCATGGACCACAGCCCACAAAATGTCACATTGTCACACAACCCTTACATGTCGCAGCAATACCCTTCTGGTTGTTGGACACATAAGTCTACGCCCCATAACTCCCCGCTTGTGTGGCTTTGAGCCAACCATACACACAGTCACTGTAACATCATGTTGATAACATGTTGTGGTCCACTTAAAGAAAGGATGCATTGCTATATGTTGATAAACAGCCTGTCAGTGTGTGGCTGTGCTTGTCGTCCAATGTGTATGGTTAAGGGAATGTCCTAAAGTGCTGCGGACAATCCTTCCTGACCCTATTGTGTGGCACAACAACATATTTATGCAACATTCCAAACATGTGGTTGCTGCATGCCAAGGACAACTTGCTTCTTTACACATATACATATATGAAGCTGCAAGCATTGTGCAGATGATGTAGCAGTCCTCTTGTACCCCAGCTTTAAATGTCAGCCACATGATGTCATAGGTACACAAAGGCCATTAGCCATACATCAGTGTATGTGCATATCACTTCATACATGCCCCACAAATGCTACCTTTTTAACCAACAGATGCTGATGAGCAAGATGAGGCCTCCCCACTGGCCTCCCCTGCACCAGGGCAAGCCGCCTCACCAGCGCAATCACCACCAGCCTCCCCTGCACCAGGGCAAGCCGCCTCACCACCGGCCTCAGCGTTACACTCACTGATGGTTGAATACACCACCTCACCCACAGACTCCCCAATTGACCCTGCTGGCTTGGCTCTGTCTGGTAAGTGTGCGAGCCCTACAAACATTGCTTGTGATGTTTGCTTTTGGATCACCAATGTGTCCAATAATACATACATCACATCTATGTTGTACTATTCTCTCTGTGTAGGCACAACAGCTCGAGCTCTGGGTTGGGCCATAAGCCACTCACCCTCCCGGAGAATGGTGGCTCTGCTGTAGTGGGTACGTTATGTTGTGTGACACCAAAAACTAAAACAATACACGTGTTAGCTTTTTACAATGATGCCTGTCTTTCAACACTATAGGTGTCCCATCTTTTATGGACCTGATACAGGCCCACCAAGAGGCCCAACGCCAGCTGCGTCAGGACACGACACAACTCCAGGTGCTTGGTGCCATGATGCAGCAGTTCAGCACCAGCAACGCCATGGGCCTGAGGGCCAACCTCATTGATAGTGGCGGACTACACATTTTTACAGTTGCCATTCAACCCAAGTTATTTATTGTCATGTTGACAAGTTTTTTGCTGCTGTGTAGTTTCACAGCCTGTTTTCAATTTGTGACACAATGTGTCCACGTTGAAGGTCTTACAAAGCCTGTGTTAGGCTCCGGCCTTATACGTTTGTTCAAAAACATTTTACCAACAAAACAACAGAAAAAAAAAGAAAAAATTTTCTCCCATTTCCAACAAAAAAAACAAGGGATGTTGCAAAATAAAAGTTGCAACCATCCCACAAGCTGTGCTTGTGTAATTTACCATAATGCCACTACTTAATTCTAGCAAAGTATATGTTAACACCATGTAGCAACCAAAAACGAGTGACCTGTCTGTATTGGGGCCCCAAAACCAACATACAGTTAGGACCAGAAATATTTGGACAGTGACAAAAGTTTTGTTATTTTAGCTGTTTACAAAAACATGTTCAGAAATACAATTATATATATAATATGGGCTGAAAGTGCACACTCCCAGCTGCAATATGAGAGTTTCCACATCCAAATCGGAGAAAGGGTTTAGGAATCATAGCTCTGTAATGCATAGCCTCCTCTTTTTCAAGGGACCAAAAGTAATTGGACAATGGACTCTAAGGGCTGCAATTAACTCTGAAGGCGTCTCCCTCGTTAACCTGTCAATGAAATAGTTAAAAAGTAGGGGGTGGATTACAGGTGTGTGGTTTTGCATTTGGAAGCTGTTGCTGTGACCAGACAACATGCGGTCAAAGGAACTCTCAATTGAGGTGAAGCAGAACATCCTGAGGCTGAAAAAAAAGAAAAAATCCATCAGAGAGATAGCAGACATGCTTGGAGTAGCAAAGTCAACAGTTGGGTACATTCTGAGAAAAAAGGAATTGACTGGTGAGCTTGGGAACTCTAAAAGGCCTGGGCGTCCACGGATGACAACAGTGGTGGATGATCGCCGCATACTTTATTTGGTGAAGAAGAACCCGTTCACAACATCAACTGCAGTCCAGAACACTCTCAGTGAAGTAGGTGTATCTGTCTCTAAGTCAACAGTAAAGAGAAGACTCCATGACAGTAAATACAAAGGGTTCACATCTAGATGCAAACCATTCATCAATTCCAAAAATAGACAGGCCAGAGTTAAATTTGCTGAAAAACACCTCAAGAAGCCAGCTCAGTTCTGGAAAAGTATTCTATGGACAGATGAGACAAAGATCAACCTGTACCAGAATGATGGGAAGAAAAAAGTTTGGAGAAGAAAGGGAACGGCACATGATCCAAGGCACACCACATCCTCTGTAAAACATGGTGGAGGCAACGTGATGGCATGGGCATGCATGGCTTTCAATGGCACTGGGTCACTTGTGTTTATTGATGACACAACAGCAGACAAGAGTAGCCGGATGAATTCTGAAGTGTACCGGGATATACTTTCAGCCCAGATTCAGCCAAATGCTGCAAAGTTGATTGGACGGCGCTTCATAGTACAGATGGACAATGACCCCAAGCATACAGCCAAAGCTACCCAGGAGTTCATGAGTGCAAAAAAGTGGAACATTCTGCAATGGCCAAGTCAATCACCAGATCTTAACCCAATTGAGCATGCATTTCACTTGCTGAAATCCAGACTTAAGACAGAAAGACCCACAAACAAGCAAGACCTGAAGGCTGCGGCTATAAAGGCCTGGCAAAGCATTAAGAAGGAGGAAACCCAGCGTTTGGTGATGTCCATGGGTTCCAGACTTAAGGCAGTGATTGCCTCCAAAGGATTCGCCACAAATATTGAAAATAAAAATATTTTGTTTGGGTTATGTTTATTTGTCCAATTACTTTTGACCTCCTAAAATGTGGAGTGTTTGTAAAAAATGTGTACAATTCCTACATTTTCTATCAGATATTTTTGTTCAACCCTTCAAATTAAACGTTACAATCTGCACTTGAATTCTGTTGTAGAGGTTTCATTTCAAATCCAATGTGGTGGCATGCAGAGCCCAGCTCGCGAAAATTGTGTCACTGTCCAAATATTTCTGGCCCTAACTGTATGTGTTGTGCATCCCTCAAAAGACACACAGACAAACATAACACAGTGGCTGCCTGCAGTCCCACATACCCAATGGTCATGTTTGCTTTCTCCCGCCTAATGCCAAAACATATGTTTACACCACAGTTCAGCAATGGCCAAGGGCTTAATAATACACTTTGGTCCGTGCTTGTGTTTCAAATTGGTTCACCCTCGTATTTAGTACGTAACATCTCCCTTAACCTATGAATGGCACACATAACTTAGCAATGTAACATCATTCATATACCTAACCATGTCGTAATGTTTGTGCGCGGGCAAAACATGTGAGACATCCGTCTCTTCCCTTCCAAACATTTTACCATTTTTGAGACTAATTACCCATTAATACGTGGCCAATAAGACGCAGGCATATTTTTCACACAAATTTTAATTTCTAAAAAAAAAACATCTTGACCAAAAAAAGGCCCTCTACAAACACAAAACACGGTGCTAAAGAGCACTGGCACATGAACAATTGTTGGTAGGGTCCCCAATACTGTGGATAATCAGCTGCAGGATCTGACGTGGCAGCTTACACCACATCCCTTGCGGGAAGTGGGTGTGGTCGATGCTGAGGGAAAGCTCTTCCAGGATCAGTCGGCACCTCAGGATTCAGTCCAGGCACAAACATAGCCAGCGGCGCCGGCTGATGGGACACTGACGGCTGCTGGGGGGGCTGGGTCAAGATCGTCTCTGAGTTCAGTTTCTCATTCTCAACGCCTCCAGGGCTAGGTAGATGACCCTCTCGAGGTCCATGCGTTGTTGATGGCCCAGCCGGGACACCTGTTCGCTAACTAGCTGCCCAATGCCAGTGCAAGGTATTCTCTCCATGCTAAGCAGCACCCTCTTAGCCCAGTCGCCCAGCTGGGTAGGGGGTGGCAATGGTCTGCTATGCCTCACCCCCTCACTGGGCCGAGGGTGCTGCACGCCTGCACTGTGATCAGGCTCCACAATCCCTCCAGATGTTGTTGGGGGGCCTTCGCCAACAGGTGCCCCCCCCAGGCTGGGTCCAACGTCTTGAGGGTCCTGTAACAAAAAAAACACATAATCAAAACATGTATACATTCAGATAGCACCAATGCATTACTAACAAACATCTATTTGTAGTGTTGGTGTGTGAAATTAAGATTTCAAGGTCTGCCCATTACACTGGTCTACAGATATGGCTATGTGTAACATGACACAGTGATTACTCTACTCACCTAAGTAACCACCATGTAGAATATCTAGAGGGTTGAGAATGCGCAAAAATAGGGTCTTATCCTTTATAGACAGTTGTAATGCGGAAAAAAATCAGATTTGCTCTCCTGGTACGGTTGTGTAGTACACAACCAGCGTAATCGCTCAAACAATGCAGCTGCTGCAGGGACTGTACTTCCACGGGGTGCGGTGCTATAATCACAAGTTTTTCAGACAAAGTACCTTTGTGTTCGCGCTGCTGCCAAGATGATAAATACACCAACGACACTGGACGTCTGGGTACTCGTGTTATAGGTTTATTTCCAACGCGTTTCGGAGCCACGTACCGAGCTCCTTCCTCAGGATGTTCCCTGAGAAAGGAGCACGGTACGTGACTCCGAAATGCGTTGGAAATAAACCTATATCACCAGTACCCAGACGTCCAGTGTCGTTGGTGTATTTATCTTGGCAGCAGCGCGGACACAAAGGTACTTTGTCTGAAAAACTTGTAAGTAACCACCATGGACACGCATATGTGTTCACACAAGCACACAATCTTTCCAATGGCACAAATCGGTGCAACAACACCTAAACATACTGTGTACTGTCTTAAACACGACACGCTGATATGTTTGTCAAGTTAAACACACCACAAGTGTAGCCAACCACCATTGAACACAAAGACATTATTAAGTACCTCTTGTGGCGGAGCAGGGTCTTGGAGAGTGGCTGAGGAGGCTTGTGCAAGGTCCCTGCTGCACAGTGTAGTCGGAGGGAGATGCTGGTCCCGGAGGAAATGGAGGAGGTTAAAGTACCACAAGCGTGGCACATAAACCTCCCCCGTTCAACTCCCGGACCGCCTAGATTTTTTAACTTCATTAAGCTCCCTCTTATACACTGTGCGCAGGTTCCTTATCTTCTTTAGCATAAACCTCTGATCTACCCTCTCCCCAGGGTGGTGCTGCTGGGAGAGGGTGATGAACTGGTCATACGCCACTCTCTTCACATGATTGTTCTTGTAATCGGGTGGTGTTGTCCGCCACAAGCACTCTAGCTCCTGATACTTGGCTATGAAGGCCTGGACGAAATCCGGTTGTCTGCCATCTGCAGAATGAAAAGTATGACATGAACACACACACATGTATGTATCATGTTGTTTCATGTGTGCAAAGGGGGGTACATGTGGTCGTGTGCACACATCAATTGGGTAGCCAAAATATCTGTAACAAATTAAACACCGTACCCAGTGTACTAAACACACATGACACTAAATGCCACAACAGTCCCTACATAGGCCAGTATGGTCATGGAGGAGGATAATGTGAACTGCAGGTTACTTGAGCAAAGGCTCACAGGCAAAGGGCATTCTTGTAGGTATGATGGTTTATGTCCGACAAACTGACCCATGATTGGGGTTGACATACTTTAGAAGCACATGCCCTTTATACGTATATGCATCAATAGTGTGTGGCGCAACATATATGATGTTTACTCTGGTAATGTACATTCTAAGGATTATGTCATTAAGGAGATGCTGATAGGACCTATGTACACTACATGGCCCATTAGGACACATATGTAGTATAAGTTTACACCAACAACATGACCACATGGTAGAGGAGTGACTGCAAATCGCAGCCCATACAGAAAGAAGAGATGAAGACGACCCAGAGTCATCAATACATACCGTCAGTCCTACAGTGCCAGAAGAGGAGACGCTACCATATTATGATTCAATGTGCAACAGGCCGGATGTCCCCCATCCATCTTTTAAAGGGCGCTCAACCAATGACATTGCAGCAGAGTCATCCAATCAGCGACGGCGGGTGTGGTAACGGCAAGTCAAGATCCAATTGGAAGACGCAAGCGGGTTGGAATTGGTGGCTTCACACATAAAAATCGGCCACAGCTGAACGATGTTGTGTTTGCTGCCCAGAGCCATTGAGTAAGTAGTGCTGTACACAACTGTTTGGAGAGATTCTGGCATCTTAACTGCGTGTTGTAAATATTCCTGCATGGAGACTTTGCACTAAGGACCACCAGGAGCTCCTTGCTCATTCGCCCACTGGTACCACTTCCTTTTAGGCTATATGTGACATAATTGGGACTGTGTGGGTGGTTGCAACATGCTGTTTTTTGGTTAGTCAGTGATCTTCCTTTTTTGGTGACTAGACCGGTGTTGACAAGAAGAGTGCGTTGGTTTGACAAAATATGGACTGTTGTGAAATGGCACAAAATGTGGGAGCACCCGTTGGCCACACACATTGCATGCTAACTTATTCCAGGACAGGCAGCATTGTGGATTATACATCTGTCAGTTATATGACTACACAATAATGCATCTGCAAGCATTACCCTCTTGTGATGTGTAATGTATTTGACCCAATTCAGTGTTTTTGTGGCGTCCAACATACTTTATTTACATACATTATGCTTGTTGGCAGCCATGGGACACACATTGGTGTTGTACTGGCTTTCTGGATGGCCATAACGTGACGGCTGTACATGAGGAGTACTATGCGTTCACATATGTGTCGTAGGTGTTATGTCAAATGTCATACTGTAGTGTCTTCAATAACCAAGGCTGACAAGCATTAGATGGTGTGTAACACAACAGGGCAACCATGTAAGTGTGCATTGGAGGCGTCTGACAGGACTATGTACATGTGCAAGTTGACGAAGTTTGTTAATGTTAGGCCTCCATATGCTTATACTTGTTATTTTTCCTTTCTCATTTGCAGATCCTTGCTAACAGAGATTGGACGTCATGCATCGTGCAGCAATGGCAGTAGTGGCTGTGTCCATGGTTGAGAATGCCTTGTTGACGGATGAGAGGACTGATAGACTGCGAAGGTGTAGACGACGGCGTGTGTAGTCTCAGGACTGGCTCCTGCAAAAGCGCCACTTGAGTCACATGGGCCTTGTCTGTCAGCTGGAGGACAGGAATCCGCAGGACTTCAGGGACTATCTCAGGATGACCAAGGCCTCTTACAAATTCCTCTTGGACTGGGTTACACCATATATTGCCCGTGCGGACACTGTAATGCATCGAGCTGATCCAGCAGAGGAGCGGTTGGCTGTGACTCTGCATTTGTGGCTACAGGGCGCACGATGACTGACCTGCAGTATACTGCTGCAGTCTCACGCCCACTGTTGAGCCGCCTAAACCCTGAGACGTGTGAGGCCATTGTGAGGTGTCTCTTCCCAACCTATATGCCGTTTAAAACAACCCCCGCAAAATGGTTAGAAGCTGCCACTGACTTCCAGGAGAGGTGGCAATTCCTAAACTGCAGAGGGGCCTTGAATGGCAAGCATGTGAGGATCACACAACCCCCCCAACAGCAGGTCGTATTATTTTAACTACAAACGTTATTTCAGTGTGGTCCTCATGGCCCTTGTCAATGCCAACTATGAGTTCCTCCTTGTGGATGTGGGGATGCACGGGCGTGTGTCTGATGGGGGTGTTTTGGCCCAGACCTCATTTGGTCGAGACCTTGTGAGCGGGCGGCTGAACTTACCCCCAAATGATGACACCACTGAACATCTCAACTTTGCCTTTGTGGGGGATGAGGGTTCGCACTTCACGCAAACCTACTACGGCCATATCCCCAGAGGACTCTGACCCCTGAGCAACGCCTTTTCAATTACCGGCTATCCCGGGCACGTCGTGTGGTTGAAAATGCATTCGGGATCATGGCCAATAGATTCCGCGTGTTTTATACTGCTTTAATTATGAAGCAGGAATCTATCAAAATGGTAGTGATGGCGTGTTGTTTGCTGAAAAACTTTATGCGTCGTAGGGATACTCAATCATACACGCCAGCAAGTTATGTGGATAGTGTGGACCCCACAACTGGGGAACTCATGCCAGGTGAGTGGCGTGCTAACGACCCTGGCATAGCGCCACTCCAGCCGTTGGGCCAGGGCCGACATCAGCAGGATGTCAGGAGCAGCAGAGACAGCTACTGCTCGTATTTCAATGGCCCTGGGGCGGTGGTCTGGCAGGACAACCAGATGTTAAGGGGTGTGTGATGGGTCCACACTGTCCAATGTGTGGTTATTGATATGTTTTGGTTGCACATAGTTTGTGTGTTTGTTGTTGTTTTTATTTGTGTGGCCACAATTTGTTTTAGATCAGACAAACGTGTGATTCTTTTCTTCGTAGCTGACTACCGTATATCACATCGAATTTTATGGTGTGCTCTGAGGTGTGAGACAACTATGTTATTTGAGGGTCTCTGCACCATTGTGTGCACAGGTACAAGACACGTGTGGCGGGTTGCAACACACTGTATGGTGTTTGTGTGTTTCCCTGTCCACATTGGTGGATGTAGACATGGGTATGTGTCCACACACATGGTGAGTTATATATTGTCAGATTGAGACATATGTACTTATGTGCAAACACTTACTTACATTTGCCAGCCACATAGTTTTGATAATGCTATGTAATGTACATACACATGTCCATACTTCGTGTGTGTAGCTCACGAACTTGTACAGTATACGGCCAGTATGTCCATACATTTAGCGGAAACACACTGCAGTACACTAGCGTGCCTGAGTGCCTGTTTGGCGACGCAGCAGTGTGTTGCTGGAGCTGACACTCATCACATATTACATCATTATCCAGATGATATAATGGGCAATAGCATCCATGTCGCCACCATGTTATCTGAGATGGCTGACCAATGGTAGCGCTATTTCGCCGTCTAATTGGTGTGTTCTGGGTGCGGTTTAAAAGGTAACTCAGGTATGCCTATGTCCTGAGCTGTGTGGAAAGTACGCCCACATTGCTTATGTGGTTGTGCTGTGTGGCGGCGCAACTACGATCTGAGAAATCGGCTGCCCGATTTGGCGCCGACTTCCGGGACGCCGGATCGTCGTAGTTCGGAGGTATGATTGCTACGTGTAACATCTACTATGCGATCTTGGACAAGTGCCAAAAACGTGTGCGCTCCCGTGAAATTGTATGCGATATCGGAACGATATTGCGACGTGTAACAGTACCCTAAGTCTTCACCTACTGAAATCTGGCTGAAGATGTATATGATTAGTTGAACTCTCTTCATTCCTCCAGAATTCTGCTATTAGCCATGTACACACCACCAGAGTACAGCGGCCTTGTTTGGGGCAAGTGACCCGACCTACATTTTCTTGTCCCATCCGATATTGTAAAGGCAGTTGGATATTTTTTTAAGTCACCCAGTCATCATGCTGCCTTCACTTCAAATTTTTCACGGTCGCAGGGGTCAAGGCTGCAACGGGGCCCGGACCTATAAGGGCCCTGCACTGCCAACCGGCCCCTGCACCCGCCGATCCCAGCGCCTGCTTCCAATGGATGTGCGTCTCTGAGGATGTACATCCATGTCACTGTGGGCAGCACAAGCTGCTATAGGGTCCGTGTGTCAGGGAGAGGAGAGGAGGGGAATGGAGCCTCCTGTTTCCTACTGCTGCCACTCCTCCTCTTGCTTCCTCTTACCCGCATTCTAAGGAGGAGGCAGTGACTCCCTGCATTACACCGTGGAACGCATATAGCAGGCTGGTGCTGCCTCCTCCATACTAGGAGTAGGGGGCACTTTCTGCTTTATGCTTACCTCGCTGGAACGCAGGCAGTCACCGCCTCCTTCTCATCAGTCTTCTCTTTAGTTGTTTCAAGGAGACCGTACCAGCGAGAAATCGGGGAGAGGTGAGAATAGATTTTTTTTTTAATAATAACTGAGTGCAGGGTGGCCATGGAAAGTCCGCTCACCAAATCTTGGGGGGAGGAGGAGGAGTGCATTTTACTATATGGAGATGCTATAAGGCTGCATATAAGCTGCACTACACCATGTTCCAAATTATTATGCAAATGTTCTTTCTCTCTGATCTTCCTAAATGGACGGTGCAAATGACAGTCAGTGTAATAAAAGTCATCACCCGTTCAAGTATACATCGAATTTTATTGAAGAAACCTCTCAATGATAACAGTATAATCTTCAAGATTAAAAAAAACTCTAAATGCACTGTTCCAAATTATTAGGCACAGTAGAGTTTCTAAACATTTGATATTTTTGAAAGAACTGAAAATGCTCATTTGTTGAATTTGCAGCATTAGGAGGTCACATTTACTGAAAAAAAAGGTATTTAACTCCAAAACATCCTAACAGGCCAAGTTACATGTTAACATAGGAATGTTCTTTGATATCACCTTCACAATTTTTACATCCATTGAACTTGTGAGATTCAGGAGAGTTTCTGCTTGTACTTCTTTGCATAATGTCAGAATAGCCTCCCAGAGCTGCTGTTTTAATGTGAGCTGCCTCCCACCCTCATAAATCTTTTGCTTGATTATACGCCAAAGGTTCTCTATAGGGTTGAGGTCAGGGAGGGGAAGATGGTGGCCACACCATGAATTTATCTCCTTTTATGCCCATGGCAGCCAATGACACAGAGGTATTCTTTGCAGCATGAGATGGTGCATGGTCATGCATGGAGATGATTTTGCACCTTAAGGCACATTTTTGCTTTTTGTACCATGGAAGAAAGTTCTGAGTCAGAAAATTATATACTTTGCAGAGGTCATTTTCACACCTTCAGGAACCTTAAAGGGGCCTATTATCTGTTTCCCAATGATTCCGGCCCAAAACATGATTCCTCCACCTCCTTGCTGACGTTGCAGCCTTGTTGGGACATGGTGGCCATCCACCAATCATCCACTACTCCATCCATCTGGGTTGCTCGGCACTCATCAGTAAACAAGACTGTTTGAAAATTAGTCTTCATGTATGCCTGGACCCACTGCAACTGTTTCTGCTTGTGAGCACTGTTTAGGGGTAGCCGAATAGAAGGTTTATGCACCACAGCAAGCCTTTGAAGGATCCTACATCGTGAGGTTCGAGGGACTCCAGAGGCACCAGCAGTTTCTTTTTTTTTAATCAGATATATTTTATTAATGAAAAAGCACAAATAACAAATTAGCACCAGCAGTTTCAAATATCTGTTTGCTGGTTTATAAGGCCTTTTTAGCAGCTGCTCTCTTAATCTGATGAACTTGCCAGGCAGAAACCTCCCTCATTCTGCATTTATCTGCACAAACACGTTTGTCCTCAGAATCAGCCACAAATCTCTTCACAATACGATGATCACGCTTAACTTTTCGTGCAATATCTAATGTTTTCATCCCTTGTCCAAGGCTTTGCACTATTTGCTGCTTTTCGGCAGCAGAGAGAGCCTTTTTCTTTCCCATGTTACTTGGAAACTGTAGCCTGCTTAATATTGTGGAACACACAGTTTTCCTTTTATTCGGCTCACCTGCCAAACTAATTATCACAGGTATCTGAGATTGATTTCAGTGATCCAAAGAACCCTTAGAAACAATACCATCAATGGGTTTCATTGACAAATAAACTCGAATATCCCCTAAGACACTTAAAACCAATTTGCATAATAATTTGGAACATGGTGTATATAGAGATATAAGGCTGCAGTATATGGAGTGCTATGAGGCTGCATTACACTGTATGGAGGGATATGAGGCTGCATTAAACTATATAGAGGGATGTGAGGCTGCATTATACTATGGGGAAAGTTGTGAGACTGAATTATTCTATATGGGGGATAATGGTGGTGCCTTATAATAATTGGATGACTGTTGGGCCTACCTAATGAACGGGGGACTATGGGCTGCTTTATAATATATTGAGGACTATGAGGGTACATTATAAAATATGGAGGAATAAAGGGATGTATTATAATAATTGGAGGACTATGGTGGCGGAAGGAAGAGGACCTTATATACCATGATAAGGGCCGTATTCCAGAAGGAGGACCATATATAGCAGGATGAGGGACATTCATACACAATGAAGGGGAAGAGGGGTCAATTTGTGAGTCTATAAAGTATTTAGAACCTTACACGGAGTACATACATTTGACCGTCGTGTGTGTGCATGCGCGCAAGGGGGGCCCAGATCTAAATTGTGCACCGGGGCCCACCAGACTATGACCTCGGGCGTAACTATAGACCACTCTGCACAAGTCTATACAAAGCTTGTCAGTCTCTCGGCCGGAAGTCCTAACATAGCTGGGACCACGCCAGCCCATGAACTGTACCGCCGGTATGTTGAAGTTGTCCACGGTCCTGCGGGCCGCACAGTAAAGCCCCAGGAGCTGCATGCGGGCCGCTTGTTTGAGACCAATGTGTTAGAAGCTTATATACAGTAATTCCCCATGATAAAGGATTGGAAATGATGTAATGGCTGTTGACACAGTCAGCAATTCATTAGAATGTTATTGATCTCTGTATTGACCTATTAAAATTAGTCCTTTATGATAATTATTTTCCTTTTTACTTTTTACCTCCAAACACAAAGGATAGCTATGGAGTCCAATGTGGCCCCCCATGCGCAAATTGTTACATGGCATTTTTTTGAGGAAAAGTGTGTCTATGAAAATAATCTTTTCAAATCCCATTGTAAATTGTGGAAATGGTATATTGGCGACATATTTTGCGTATGGGAGGGGTCTACGGAAAGTTTCCATGAATTTGCCATTTCCTCAATCATTCCTGGCCTTAATTAGAATTTTCATTAAACTTTGATTCTAGAAAAATTTATTTTTTTAGATAAGTTTATAATTAAAAAACCAGATGCTACTTTAACATCAGGTTTATATACTAAAAAAACAGATCTAAATAATTTGTTACACTACAAGAGTCAACACCCGTGTGCCATGAAAAAAAGCCATTCCCATAACCCAATTTGAAAGGATAAAAAGGGTGGTTTCTGATACAGCCACATGGGACGCACAACTTAAAGAAATGGAGAACAAACTTAGTGAAAAGGGCAATCCTAAACACATTTTGCAAAGATGCAGATCACATGTCTCAAGGGACAGGTAACAGACAGCAAACCGTATTCCCTTTGTGCATACCTATCAGGACTTTATGTACAAGTTACATAATTCAATAAGGAAGCACTAGTCCTTGCTATCTGCTGGCTATCCTAATATAGCTGAATTCAAGCAACAGCTACTTCCCTGCTTCAGAAGACTTCAAAATCTAAATAATCTCCTTGGACGAGCCAACATAGGGCCCTCATGTCTGATGCAACAAAAATTCCTTGGTACACCTGAGCATTGAACTTTTCCATGCTTACATTGCTTTCAATGCAATAATATACAGAAAGGGGAATCTTTCTTTAATCTACATACAGGGAAGAAATATACTATAAGAGGTTTCTTTACTTGTGACACATCAAATGTGATTTACATTATCAAATGCCCTTGCAGTGTCTTGTATGTTGGTGAAACCACACAACATATAAGAGATCACACATCTAAACATAAGTCACCTATCAGGACCCGCAACTTGCTTCTACCGATACCGCAATATTTTACTTCCTTCGGTCACAATATTGCTCAGTTGAAATTTCAGGTGATTGAACAGATTAATCCCCCTAGAAGTGAAGGTGACCATATTTGTCTCCTCAAAAAGAGAGAATCTTTTTGGATTCATGAATTAAACACTCTGACACCTTAGGGTCTTAATCGTGAGTATGATCTATACTCCTTTTGAGTTGATATGCCTTAATAACCGCATTCCAGTTTTTTTGCACTGCACCTTTAAAACAATTTAAAAACAATCTAACTATGTGCCTTAGCTGTTAGACAGTCACATACCTGAGAAACTTGTAGAATAAAGTTATGTTAAAACCAAGCACAGCATTGTTTTTCTTATGAAATTCTCAATAAGTTTGATTTGTCACAACCCTCTTCCCATTAAAAAAAATAAAGTTGGATCCAAAATGGCCGACTTCAAAACGGCCACCATGTTACCACCACCATCTGGAAAAGTTTTCCCCCTCCCATACACTAATGTGCCACAAACAGGAAGTTGTTATCACCAACCATTCCCATTTAATGTAGGTGTATCTGTATAAATGGCCCACCCTGTAGTAACAGAGGAGACACCTTCTATATTTCAAGATATTACTTCCCCTTTAATTAAAGACTTAACGGACACAGTGAGATGAGAGATACATCTTTATGGTCCTCCCCCCCATGTTACTGATACACAGCCACATTCATCAGGTGGTAGCTGCCAGGAGGGAAGATTGACTCGGGAGGGGCAGCAATCACACACTGATTCCTCTAATCTATCTTCATCAGAGGAAGAAGTTGGCCATTCATGCTTCCCAGGTGAAGACATAGGCAAATTATTAAAGCTTGTTTAAGCTACCATGGAAATTTAAACCCCTAAAGAGCAGAGATCGGTGTAGGATGTAATGTTCAGTAACCTGCAGGATCGTAAGAATTGAGTCTTCCCAGTGCATGAAAGTATTTTGTTTGTTTTTTTATTTAAAAGGAATGGAAAAAAACTGTAAAGAAGTTATTTGTATCTCAAGTACTAAAGAGGAAATATCCCTTTGCTGAAGATGTTTCTCAATCCTGGGAGAAGTCTCCAAATATTGATGCAGCAAGGGAGTATAATTTGAGGAACAGGGTGTGCCAATGAATATTTGAACAACAGAACAACTAAATAGGGGGGCAGATTATTAATTTGTTGTCCTATGAGTTGAACAAAACAGAGTACGATATCTTGAAGATATCATTTCTTCCTATATGTAATTACAATTCCTTTAATTGGGTGAAGGATATACATTTATTTTGCAGAAGACTAAAGTGGAAAAGTTTCACACTCTTCCTTGTTTGTCTTGGTGAAAAAGACTTGTTATAGAATCTGACGATATTGAATGCTATTGGTCAATGTCAGACCTAGTTGAAGTACGCAATGGGAACAATGAGTAGGCATGGGACCCTTCATCAACCACAAGAAGAACATTAAAAAGATGCCTCCAAACGGTGAAGTATCAAGTGTTGATTTCTTCGTTAGTTTAGTCGAAAGAGATCTAAAGAAAATGCTGTGCGAAAATAAAGAACTGTGCTCGAATTTGAGCCTGGAGGAGCTAGAAACATTGAACAAACTGGAAAGGGAAGAGGTCCTTATCATTAAAACATCTGATTAAGGGGGTAATCTGGTCTTTATGAACCACCAGGTTTATCGTGAAATATATTAGATGATAGGGAGACCTACAAGATACTAAAAGAGAATCCCACGCAGAATTATGTTGATGACCTGTGTGAAATTCTGGAATAAGCGATGGAGGGTGGCCTAATATCAAAAAATGAAGACCATTTTCTAAAACCAACATACCCCATTATGCTGACTTTCTACGCACTTCCTAAAGTGCACAAGGGGCTGGAACCACTAAAAGGTAGACCCATTGTTTCAGGTGTGCACTCTTGCACTCAAAACTGTGGTATCTATATTCACACCATGTTACATCCCTTCAATCCGGCCCTCCTGACGTTTACACGAGACAGGGTGTGGTTCCCATGGACTGGGAGGCTAGAGAAGCCACTTGGCGTGACAGATCCAACAATATTTTTGCAACCCCGGGTAATCCCCCACAGGACACAACCTTCTCGGCCCTTTGTAAGGAATTGACTGTCAGAAACAGGGCATACGTACATGGTGGAACATCCGCTGTCTTGAGGAGTACCTCAAAAATAACATAGCCTCGCGGGGCATTAGGGTGCTAATTTTCCCAGCTTGGGAACCCTCTGCTGATTTTAAAATCACTTGGGAAAATGGACTCCTCCATTGTTCCACCATTTTGATTCAAATGCTCTTGGAACATGACAGAACTACTAGGACCAAGATAAGGGAGTTAGAAGAAAAACTAACCTCCAGTGGAGACATCACTGTAGTTGCTTCCTTTAGAACGAAACTAAAAGAGACATTGGACAAGTACGAGGCAGATATTATAGAAAAGAAAAGACAGAAATGTCACAGAGACCATAATGACTTTGATAGTAATCATGCGTTCAAATGGAGACACAAGGGGAATCCCCGAGGGGGTCAAAAGCCCAAACGACCTACACCGGCCTCCTCAGACCCAACACCGGACCCTGACTGGACTTTCCAGGGATGTTCTACGGAAGACCAGAATTCAGGTCCCTCTGATTTTTTAGACTCTACAACCAGCGAACCCGACGCAGAAGGGGCCGAAGGGGAGGTAGGAGCCGAGGGAGAAGGAGGAGCAGTGGGCATAATAACAGGGCAGACAATACCTCGCCTGACACCCGGGGGGGAATCGCGATCCCTAGGCACCCTGGCCCAAAGGCCCGAAAGCTCCCTACCCCAGGATGGGCAGGAAGAAAGGACCCTAACGTCACCAAGGAGTGGACCACGGAGCCAGAGAGGGGATCGGGAACCAAATAAATTGCAGGTAATTAACCTGTCTACTATGCAATTGTCCCCAATGGATATATCCCTATTAGAACGAGGCCTTACCTTCTCACCAACACAGGGCCTTAATAAGTTCAATACGGTCAAGGATCTCTATCTTTTCTGCCGCAAAATTATCTTACGGACCATTTATAACAAACCAGAACTGGCTACCGGACTACCTCTAGAAGACCAAGCAACCATGTGGGATCTTTTATCTCTACAGGACTATGACCCACTACTAGGGAAAAGGCGGTTTCCACACAACAAAAAGTCAGAGGTAACCCCTTCACTTTCTCTGGTGCCAAGTGTAAAAATATTCTATGACTTGGTAAAAAAAAGATCTGACCGAGTTGCATGCTTGGGGTAGACCAAGGGGTAATCTCAACAAAAGGAACAACAGTCTTTGAAGGACCTCCAGGAAAACTGCTCCATTATCATAAAGGATACTGATAAGGGAGGTAACGATGTCCTCTGGCCGGTTAATATGTACCTGGAAGAGGTGAACAGACAATAGGGTAATAATAGATTTTATACCAGACTACCCTCTGATCCAATATTGGAATAATTTCAATGGGGGAAAGGCATTATCTCATGGTGGACAACCTTGTGGTCCCAACGTGTTACATCCTACCGAAGGTCCACAAGTGTCTAGAAAAACCGCCTGGCCGACCGATAGTGGCAAGTATAGGGAGTCTAAATGAGAAATCTTGTGTGCACCTCGACTTTTTTCTACAGCCCTTTGTCCTGGACCTCCCTTCTTACTTGAGGGACACATCTCATTTCATCTGTACATGTAAGGGGATCAAATTGGAGGAGAGGGACTTCCTAGTCACATGCGATGTGGAATCGCTCTATTCCAATATTGATCACGCCCATGGTCTTAGTGCTGTAGCTTTCTTTCTAAAAAACAGACGGGGTCTAACAGACTAGACGACTCATTTCTACTTGATCTTTTGGAAAATGTCCTAAAGCACAACTACTTCCTCTTTGATTGGAAGTACTACCGCCAGGTCTCTGGCCTGGCGATGGGGGCGAGATGTATACCAGCAGTGGCTAATTTATTTCTGGGCTGGTGGGAGGAGACGGTTGTCTTTCCATCCAATGAGTTTAAAGAACATGTTAAAGTGTGGAAATGTTACATAGATGACGTGTTTTTATCTGGACGGGTACGGAACAGGAATGTAACAATTTTCTTTCCTGGTTGAATTCAAATGATCTTAATATTTTCTTGACGTACTCTGTATCACAGACCACAGCCACCTTTATGGACACCACTATCAGGAGGGATGGAAACACCATCTTGACGGACCTTTATCGCAAACCTACAGCAACTAACAACCTGATGGAATTCAGGAGCTTCCATCTTCCACACACAAAACAGGGAATTCTAACAGGTCAGTTCATTCATGTGAGACGCAACTGTACAGCTGATAATGACTTCATCACAGCCTCACAATCTCACTACTCGTTTTAGAGAGCGAGGGTATCCCAGAAAAGTTATCTCGAGGACCTTTCAACGCTCAAGGGACAAGACTCAGGATGATCTTCTAACACAACGACCAAGAACTACGGATGACTGGCTGCGCTTTGTGACTGACTATAATAATCAGTGGTCCAAGGTGAGGAACATTCTGGGAACCCACTGGGAAGTCCTGATCAGCGATCCATCCGTGGCCATCATGGTCGGCGACAATCCAGCTATGACAGCAAGGAGAGCTCCCAACCTGTCAGATCATCTCATAAGAAGCCACTTTCAGAGACCAACAGTGAGGCTCAACCGAGGAATACAACTTTGAGGTACCCTGCACTGTGGTGAGTGCAACATCTGTCCCCTTATGACCCCAACACGCAATCATTTCATCAACCTAATTGATGGTAGAGCGGGTCTTTAATAAATTGCAAAACCAGGAACATAATATACGCTCTAATCTGCCTGTGGTACCTGTTTTATGTTGGACAAACTTCACAGGAATTTAAAAAAGAGGATACAGAAGCATGTTTCAACCATCAATCTCGCAGCATCACATCTCGCCAAGGGCCTGGACATCATGCCAGTGGCTTCCCACTTCCTGGATCACCATTCGTGCAGGGGCGATTGTATACGGGTGATTGGACTGGACAGAATAAAAGGTAATGGTTGCTCCACTTATTTTCATAAAAGACTGTTGCAACGGGAATCAAGGTGAGTTTATAACTTGAATACAGTAATCCTAATGTACTCAACGAAGAATTACTCTTTATAGGGTTCTTGGAGGAATGAAATTGTTTGTTTTTCCCTATTACAGGATTACCCAAATGATACCCCTTACATGTCTTCTTCTCTACACATAGATTTGGAAGCACCATGTGGTCTTCAATTAGGAAGCTTACTTCCAGAACATTGGGACTCCGGACTTTCGCTATGATCAGAAGTCTATACCAGCTGAACTTTGACGTTGGATCCTTAGCACGGTTCATTGCACCTACCAATGCCGCCCATTGATAAACGTTCTATGACATTATGGATATATGGAGGTTATCAATCTCAGCTTAAACAAAGAAGAGACAGATACTTTTGTGGAACTTGCACTAGGCCACCATACAGGGGCTACACCAGAGGGATTCTATTATACCCCTCAACTCGCGATAGCCCTGCCTATACAAGCTTACGATAAGGCAGAACTACGCTACCCACGCCCTTATACCATTACTGACAACACAGAGGCTAGAGATGTCACACAATATGCCCTTGTCATGGGTGGGATTGATTGACCACTATATGCGAGTGTGTCTTTTCCATAAGATGGGTGGTAAGAGAGGGTTCTTGCCAATCCCTCAAAACATCATAAATCGAGGTATACTGTGTAAGCTCTATAATATTGGCTTACATGGGGACTAGTGGGTTCCATCTCTTGGACGTGAGATAGGGGATGGTTACAGCCAATCTCTTATTAAACCCCAATCCGAGGTGTGTTTCATAATATTTATGGTACTGGCTCTCAAGGGGACTATAATATCAGGGGTCTTCCTAACACACACCCCTCCTTCTTACCAGGCTCTCTGAACCTGACGGGAGGAGGTGGATTTTCCACCTACTGTCACATTGACCCATATGTATCAGGTCAGCCATAATATTCATGCTATATCATAATGGGAAATATGGTGAGAACTGGTTCTTCACAGATATCTCAATCCCTGACACAGTCCATTTAATCCATCAAAGCGGATTTGGCTTCCACCTACTGTTACCTTGAACTGGAGTATGGTTGCTTGGCTGTGTCGGTACCATTTGCATGTTATGCATCATTTGCACTATCCATAGACCATAAGTTTCTTGATTTAGCTCAATCCTTATTAAGGTGACCTCCGCCTTATCATACTGTGTATCATGAGGCATATAGGCCACACCACAGAATTGCTGCCTGGTGGCCTGTCTGATGGTATAAACACTTTGGTTGGTTCTATCGAGACGCCCGGTCGTTGGGCAGAGGGGATGCGTGTGTCGGTAGGCAATGTTCTTCTAACATATATTTTAATACCACACTCCTTGGTTGAGCCAGCAGTAATATGTTTGCCTCCCCTCTTTTTGATACCAGACACCCTGGCTTCTGGGAATCTTTTTAATTCCCAAGCCAATGGGGGGACTCGTATCAAAGACTGCTGCGCTCCCATTTATATTTAACTATGATGATTGGGGGGGGGGCGGAGCTAAGCCGGCAATGTAAGTGGTCGCATCGCGGAGCTCTCCCGCCTGAGACTCGGCGTATAGACCGCAGCCGCCGGCTGGCTGACACACAAAACCACCCAAGTGCTTACCGGAGGATCCCTGGACCGGAGGGCCCTGCTTTTAGGGATCCGTGAGGAGGAGATGCCGCACAGGAGGCAACGGGACGCCGGGACCGCAGACGGCAACAGTGTCCAAGATGGCGCCGCAGCAGTGAAGGAGGCTGTGAAGGAGAACGCTGCGTGCGCGTCCAGGATGGCAGCGGCTGCAAAGTTAGCAAAGTTCACCGGGTTGGAGGGGAAAGGGGAGCAGGGGAGGATGGAGGACACTTCGGGGGCTGAAGACACGGATGAGGACCAGGAGCGTTCACAGCAAAGCAAAGGGGTGGAAGGTACAGCAGCGGCATGGAACACGCAGGAGATGCAGGGTGAGGGCAGTGCTGGACAAAATGTGTGTGATGTAGAGCCCACCCTGAAGGACTGTTACTTATTGCAAGGACACACTGACCACCCTAACTAAACAAAAACATGGTACACAAGATGAGATTGGTAGCATGAAAAGGGCCATGCAGAAAGCAGACATCAGAACGGGTGCTGTTGAGGATAGGGTCAGTACTGCAGAGGAGGATATAGTGAAGATGCAGAAAGGCCATAAGCAATTTGCGAAACAATTGGAGGAAGTCATAGCCAAAAATGATGATTTGGAAAACCGCTCCAGGCGAAACAATATAAAGATTGTCAGGGTGCCGGAAAAGGCAGAGGGATCTCGCCCCACTGAGTTTATTGAAAACTGGCTGTTGCAAAAAATTGGAGCCGATAACCTCTCTAAGGTATTCGTAGTGGAGAGAGACCCACAGAATCCCCTTGCGTCCAGTGGCCCCTGGAGCGGCTCCCCGAGCAATGTTGGCTAAAATTATGAACTATAGAGACCGGGATCCCATACTAAGAAGAGCTAGAACCACTAACGACATAACAATTGATGGTCAGGACATATCCATCTACTCTGACTATTCCCCAGCTGTGCAAAAGCTTCGCATGAGGTTTGGAGAGGTTAAACGCAGGCTGAGGGACCTAGGAGTGTGGTATTCTGTGCTATACCCGGCCAAATTACGGGTCGAGGCGTTAAACAAGGTCCAGTTTTTTCAATCCCCGGAAGAGGTGGATGAGTGGATGGAGCGAAATAATAGGAAACTGAGAGACAATGGAGACGGTTGAACACTTTGTATCTGTACGGGAACTGAATGTGCTGGAATAACCCGGATCCTGCTAATTTTTGAAGCGGGGAAAATGTTTCTTACCCTTCGTCTATTTTTTATACTTTTTTTAAGAAGGGTCTAGTGTTTCATGAGTGACTCAGACTGTTGATTTGCTATGTTTTCTATTTTACTTCTACCCTCGGGGGGGGGGGGGGGGTGAAATTATTTACGGGGAGGTGCTGCAATATAGGACGAAGCGGGGGGATCTGGGGTAGTGAGGGGGGTGGTGCAGCTGTGGTGGCTGCTGGTCTATGGGATAGTTGAATAGATTGTTACAAAAAGGCGGGAGAGCAATGTGGGTGGTTGGTGAGATGCCAGAGTGGTGTGTGTGGTGGGAGGTAGGAGGCCGGAAACTCTGTTTTGCCCATTCTCGGTGGAGATCAACAAAGAGGGAAGGAGGAGGGGGTATGTGGGTGTGGGGATGGGGGGCACTGGGAGGGATGTTTATTTTTTTGGCACGGTCCTGGATGGTTGGGGGACAGAGTTGCTTGGTCTGTGAGGGATGAGGAGGGAACAGTGTATCATGCACGAATATGGCTTCTAAAATTAAAGTGATTACTTGGAATGTGAGGGGTCTGGCTGACAGGGGAAAGAGGGCAGTAGTATTTCATCATATAATGTCTTTCAAGCCATCAATAATCTGCCTACTTGAGACTCACTTGGTTAGGGATAAGGTGGGCACGTTGGCTCGGTCATGCATCAGACATTCGTACCATGCCACGTATTCAGAGTATGCCAGGGGAGTGTCAGTGTTGGTGCATGCCTCGGTACCATATGAGGAAATTGAAGTGAATGTGGATCGGGATGGACAGTATGTGTTTGTGGTATGTAAGGTGTACGGATGTACGTTGTGTCTGGTGGCGATGTATTTCCCTCCTCCATATTCGGACAAAAAACTACAGGAAATTATGGACTTGGCCGGGCGCAGAGTTGGGATCCCGCTGCTAGTATTGGGAGATATGAATAATGTGTTAAACTGGGATTTAGACCGGGAAGGGAGGGGCCAATTAGGGTCTAGGAGGAGTGGGGAGACGGCTTTTGCTAGACACATCCGGGAACTGGCATTAATTGATTTGTGGAGGGTGAGGAACCCTGAGAAGTGTTTCTCGTGCTTCTCCGCCACACATGGGTCGATGTCACGGATAGACTTAGTGCTGGGAAATGCTTGTATGAATACACTGATAGGTAAAATTGATTATCTGCCGAGGGTGGTCTCAGACCATAAACCTGTAGAAGTCAGTATTTGCATGAAAGATAGGACTATGGGATACTCTGTGGAGTGGAGACTGCACCCTGCATGGTTGAAATTAATTGACGTGGAGGGTATTGGGAAAGAATTAGAAATATTCTTTGAAGAAAACGAGGGGAGCGCCACGGTTGGGGTGGTGTGGGATGCCATGAAGGCCTTCCTGCGGGGACTGCTGATTAGAGAAATATCCAAGTGTAAAACAAAGACACGTCTGGAGGAACAGCTGGCTGTAGAGGCGGTGAGAAAGGCGGAGGGAGAGGCAATGAGACTGCTCACACCGGAGTCGCAGAAAGCTTTGAGGGAGGCCCAAGAAACTGTGGACAGAGTACATACGTGCCTAGCGGAAAAAAAGCAGGAGTTCCAGAGGATCTCCTTCTTCGCTGAAGGGGAGAGGGTGGGACACTTGTTGTCAGTAGTGGCGTCGGCTCAGAGGGACTCTTCATACGTGTATGCGGTGGAGGATGAGGAAGGTAGATTGGTTGATGAGACAGCGGATATATTGGCTGTTTTCAGGAGATTTTACTTGGACCTGTACACTTCTCGCTTGAGGGTGTCGAGGGATGAAATGACAGACTACTTAGCAGAAACAGAAATGAGGAAGATTGGGTTGGCTGGAAGGGACTCTTTGGAGCGGGATCTCTCAGTGGAAGAATTAGAGGAGGCATTGGCTTTGATACCGAATGGCAAGGCCCCGGGGGGTGATGGCTTACCGGTGGAGGTGTATAAACAATTAAAAGACGTGTTGTTACCCAGGTTATTGGTGGTGTTCCAGGAGGCACTTGTAGAAGGACGGCTGCCAGAATCCATGAGAGAGGCTACTATTGTAGTGTTACCCAAGGAAGATAAAGAGAAGACGAAGACTGAATCATATAGGCCTATTTCACTGCTGTCAGTGGATGCAAAATTATTAGCTAAAGTTCTGGCGAATAGACTCTCGGGAGTGGTGATGGATGTGATTCATCCGGATCAGTCTGCATTTATGCCAATCAGATCGACTGCTGTCAATCTGAGACGATTATACTTAAACTTGCAGCTACCAGCGGATGTGGGTTGTAGGGCGGTGGTTTCCCTGGATGCCAGAAAAGCATTTGACAGCGTGGAATGGGACTATTTATGGATGGTAATGGAGAGGTTTGGTGTTGATCGGTCTTTTATTGCCTGGACACGATTGTTGTACTCTTCACCGGTGGCCAGGGTGAGGGTAAACGGAGGAAGGTCGGAAAGGTTTGCTTTGACCAGGGGGACGCGTCAGGGTTGTCCTTTGTCACCTTTGTTGTTTGCCCTAGCGATTGAGCCTCTCGCTATATGTGTGAGAAGCACCGGAGAGGTTAAGGGGTTTAGGTTTGGCTGTTTTGAGGAGAAGATTGCGTTATACGCAGATGACATCCTATTATTTCTCCAAGACCCGGGAGAATCATTGGGACAAGCGGTCAATCTGATAGAAAGATTTGGAGATATGTCCGGGCTGCAGATTAATTGGGACAAGTCTAGTATGATGATGGTGGACAAGGGGAGTGTGGGGTCACTTGAGCCGGTGGGCTGCACGAAATTAAAATTAGTTCAACAATTTAAATATTTGGGCTTGTGTATTGCTCTGCCTGTCACAGACTTCATAAAGCTTAATATGGAACCGTTGTTGGTACGCCTCAAAGACAAAGCCAGAACTTGGAGCAGAATGCGGCTGTCGGTGGTGGGCAGGGCAAATTTAATAAAAATTATACTCATGCCGAAACTATTGTATCTGCTACACAACTCACCGGTGTGGATATCAGGAAGTGTGTTCAGACGGATTAACTCCCTGTTTAGAGACCTGGTCTGGGGGTGCGGCCAGCCTAGGATAAAGCTGGAGATCCTACAACGGCCAAAGACGGAGGGTGGGATTGCTCTGCCCAACCCGTGGGTTTACTTCCTGGCGGCACAGAGTCAACACCTAAAGGGATGGGTAGACGGGGAGAGCGGATCCAGGAGTAGGAAGATCTTAGAGATCTTAACGGGTAGGATCTTCATTGTAGGAGGAGTGGAGGCTGGAGACATTGGCCGGCTGTGTGGCGGGCTCCCCACTCTGGGTCTGGTCCAAAAGGTATGGGATAGAGTTAAGCAAATAAGAGGCATTTCTGGAGTGACGGAATACACCCCCTTATGGATGAATAGAGTGTTACCGGAATTTTATAAGTTGGGGGAACAAAAGAAATGGATGCATGAAGGAATTGAGTGTGTGGGCCATTTGGTTGTGAATGGTATGTTGAAATCCTTCGCTGATCTGAAAAGGGAATTCCGGATTCCGGAGACGGATGAATATTTGTATCTCAGAGTGCAACATGCCTTTGGACGACAGAAACGTACTAAGGAGTTAATAATGCAAAAATACATAGTTGTAAATTTTATTTGTGTGAAAGGATGCACTCGAGAAGCCATATCGACGGTATATAGGGACATACTGCATACCTGGTTGCTGAAATATCCGATAAAATCCAGATGTAGATGGGAAGAGGAGATTGGGGAGATTGAGGATGATACCTGGGAGCAGATTCTGGAATATATTCCCAAACTATCATTAAGTGAACCGGCCAGATTATCGCAGTTGTTTCTGATACATAGAACCTACAGGACCCCGGAATTCCTGAACAGGATAGGTGTAAGAACCACGTCTGAATGCCCAAGATGTGGACAAGAGGGAGCGGGATTACTGCATATGATGTGGGAGTGTCCGAGGCTACAAGGTTTTTGGTTAGTGGTTATCAATTTAATTGAAGGGTGGTACGATTGCAGGCTACCAAGGAGCCCACTAGTGTGTGTGTTGGGATACGTGGAGAGTGTGGAGGTTCCTAATGCCCAGAAGGTCGCAGTGGCAAGACTCCTATATATTGCGCGCAAGGTGATAGCCAAGAGATGGATTAAGACGGAGTCACCCACTAGAGCAGAATATATACAGCAAGTCAGGTATATTGTGCGTACCGAGGAAGGTATATATCGAAGGCGTGGGAATACTAAGTCCTTTGAGGTAATGTGGGAACCATGGCTGCGGGCAAACTAATGCGGGTACAAGGAAGGCTTGACGGCCGGGGTACACGGCCGATGACATAATTGGTGTTTGATAGATACACGTTTTTTTCCCTATGCGTAACTAGAGCTATGCTCGACCCAGGGTCTGGAAAGGGCCAATCCATTCCAATGTTGAAGATATTGACAGAAGCAGATACTGTCCGAAATGTAATACCTCTTATATGAAAGGCAAATACGCACCTAGACTGTCCAGGTGGGAAGGGGGGGGGGAAGGGTGGGATGGAGGGGTGTTGGACAGGGGGGGAATTTACTTAAAAATGGTAAATTGTTGTTATTGTAATGTTTGACGAATTTTTCTAATAAAAACATTTGATTTGATTTAAAAAAAAAACTATGATGATTATATAAGCTCATTCTGACACATTACTTCTACCCTGTCGCCGGTTTGTGAATATAATGTAACCGCTTTTTTCAGTTTCATCAGCAGGACAATGCTCTTTATACATATATTGCCTCCCCTCTCCCTTTTTTTTTTTATTTTGATACCAGACACCCTGGTTTCTGGGAACCTATTTGATCCCAATTTCAACAGGGGGGACACATATCAGGGGCGGCTGCATTCCCACTTATATTTAACTAAGACGATTATAGAAGTTAATTCTGATATATTACTTTTATCCGGCTACCGGCTTGGAATATAATGTAACCTCCTTTTTCTTTTAATGTCAACAGGGCTATGTTCTTCCAATACATATGTTAATACCATACTCTTTGGTTGAGCCAGCAGAAATATATTTTTGCCTGCCTCTCTTGGATACCAGACACCATTGTTTCTGGGAATGCATCTGGTCCTAATACCAATAGGGTGATGGGAGTAATGGTGTGTCACGGTCCGCGCTGCTTCAGGATTCAAAAACTCAACAAAGGAGCCCAGCAAACTTTCATCCTCTTTATTCCAACGCGTTTCAACGCCACAACCCGGCGTCTTCCTCAGGGATATCCCTGAGGAAGACGCCGGGTTGTGGCGTTGAAACGCGTTGGAATAAAGAGGATGAAAGTTTGCTGGGCTCCTTTGTTGAGTTTTTGAATCCTGAAGCAGCGCGGACCGTGACACACCATTACTCCCATCACTTTCTTGGAATTAACCACGATCCAGTGGTAGGTGGAGGTCCTGCAGCAGCTTGGAACATTGATTCCTAAACGCAGTTAAACCAGTTGTGGGGACCACAACTGGATCAGGTGAGCGGCCACACAGCACCACCATATACATACTAGTGTCACTAGTGATAGGGCACTATTGCGCCTCTTGTCCCCTCCCTTTATATTTTGCAGTTAATACCAATAGGGGTACACATATAAGAGGCTTCTGTGCTGCCACTTATAAGATGATGATAGAAGCTCATTCTGACATATTAATTCCATTCTGTCGCCGGCTTGGGAATATAATGTAACTTTTTCTCATATTTATTATACTCCTTATGACAGACTGTGTAGCCTTGGCTGACAGGCTTTCCCTAGCCCGGCTGCCTTACTATGTGACACAGGCTTCAAACGTAACGTTGTAAGCCCCCAAAAATTCCATATAGTTGTATATATCTGGCATGGGGAGATCAAAATGGATGGGCTGTACATCCTGGATGGTCCCACCATTCTGAAACCCTTCAGCTGTCCGGGTTACTTGTTAGCCCTATAATAGCCGAGCACACAGCTGCAGCTGTAGTGCAGTGTATGTCCCACTGTGGACGAAGTGTTTACACCCCTAGGCCCGCCGCCACCCCACTGACAGTGTTTACAAAGGACGGGCGTTGCTGGGCCTGACTGACACTTGGCACAGCTGGCCCCCTTCATTCGCCTCTGATCCTCACCGCGCAAGTGATCATATGACGTTGACGTCAGCAAACATGGCGTGACCCCGAGGGCGGACACCGGGAGACTCCGTGGAGAGGGAGGCATTGTGCACTTACCACTAAGGTATAAGAAAGGGGTGAGGAGTGTACGTCTCTGCTCCTGACGAAGTCTCTTGTTAG
The DNA here is from genome assembly GCA_033576535.1 of Allobates femoralis. Taxonomy (NCBI): domain Eukaryota; kingdom Metazoa; phylum Chordata; class Amphibia; order Anura; family Aromobatidae; genus Allobates; species Allobates femoralis. The sequence continues at coordinate 435,142,191 of JARQOC010000006.1, read as the reverse complement.
GCGATATGCGTTGGGAATAGCTGTTGCCCCACCCTGCAGGGAACAATGGCGGTTCCCTGCTGGGTCTATTATTGGTGACAGTAAGTAGGAAAATTGGGGACCCATAATTATTGATAGCCACTTGACAGGTGGCCGATGTGATTTGTATGTGATTGGGCCCTCTCATCTTATACAAGGGTGCACTTATGGGCAATAGGGGAGGGGCGGGAGACTATACAGGATTGGATACTGCCCTAAGGGAAACTACCAGGGCTCTGTAATTTTCATGTACTTCATGCTCTTTGTATGGTAAGTATTACATAGGGTTTATGGTTACAGTGGACTATATCCACCTGTGGAGCCCCAGTATTGGGCCCTGCATATCCCCCTGATATTTTCCATCATTCCTCTCTTCATCTTTCCCCCCTCCCCCTCAGCCCACCCGTTACATGTTATACATTTTCCTCCTCTGTCTGTTCCATATTATATGACCAACTGGTCAGGTCCTACTGTGTTTACCTCATCACATAAGTGTGGGAAACCAGCTTGTTAAAATGGTACTCTGTAACTTGTTTTAATTGTTTTTAATTTGTATCTCCCAGACCCAGATACTCATCCTTAGTTATATTTTTTTTGGGGGGCACTTTTATGAAGTTCAATAAAAGTTGAGTTTCACTGCAATTCCTGTGTGTGCCCCTTTATACAGTAGTTCTTTTCTCCCAGTTAGCGTTTACTCCCTACTGTTGTGGCAGCACCTCGTACACTTTAAGCTGTTGCACCCCGTTCTCTAGTTTGCACTATACACGAGACACTGCAGACCTTCCAGGCAAATTGAATGGAGTCCTGATTGACAACGACACCATTTTGGCCTCTATTGATCTAAAGGCGTTGTGTGGCAGCATGCCCCATGATCTGGGAATATGTGCAGTGTAGTATTATTTGAGCACCAGAGCAAACGTATGTAGGAGTCATAACATCTTTGTCATAGACCTACTTAAAGGTGTTTGATACAACACAAATGTATCTTTGACAGGAAGTACTTTTACCAGCTAAGGGAACAGCGATGGGGAGTTCCTGTGCCCCATCGTAAACAAATCTGTTTTTTAGTTGGTGGGAGGAAACCATTGTCTTCTGCGACGGCAAAAACTGGTGGGAACCAAACATCCTACTGTGGTCCAGATACATAGTTGACATGTTTGTCTTATGGTCTGGACTAGTAAAGGAGTTTGAAAGGTTTGTGGACTGCCTAAATATAAAAAAAATTGGGCAACATTTTACATCAGAGAGTAGCCCAAAAGAGCTGGCTGTTTTGGATGTTATAGTGAAGAGGGAGGTGGGTTGAGCTCTATCAACTTGTACTTATCGAAAACCCATATTTACAAATAGTTTGTTGAGATGGGAGAGTTACCACCCCGCCCCTATGAGAAAGGGAATACTGAAGGGCCAGTTCTTACACCTCAGATGAAATTGTTCAAAATATTCTGACTTTGAGGCGCAATGAGCAGATCTCACAAGACACTTTCTAGAATGGGGTTACCCACGTAAGGTGTTACAAGCTGCACGTAACCATGCTAGCAATCAGAGCAGAAGTGAGCTCCTCCATAGATGCAGACAAGGTCGTAGGTCAGCTGAGGATAAGATTAGACTAATTGGTGCTTATGACTGCCAAAGTGGAAAGGTTTTCAGTGTGTTGCGAAAGTATTGGGATATCCTATTGGCAGATCTGGATCTCAGGGATGAGATCACCCCCCAAACCGAGTGTCACTTATAGTGGCTGTGCACGAGACGGTCCTTTAATGACTGACCTCTTCTATAAGACAGCAGGAGGAGATGATACCTGGTTATTCAGGAAACCAATCGGCTTCTTTAAATGTAGCAATTGTCACTTCGGTGACAACATGAGACCATGTAAGTCAATTAGTAGTGCTGCAAATAAGAAAGAGTTCTAACAACTCTGCAACTGTAAGTCTCTTGGGGTTGTCTATATAGCAACCTGCCCGTGTCCACTTGATTATGTTGGGAAGACACAGAGGGAACTGAGATGCAGAGTGAGGGAGCACCTAGGTGATATCCAAAATGGACGGTATACCCCATTGGCCAGACATATGATCCAGACACATAGTGGCGACATAAGTTGTCTATTTATTCTTTCATGTAAATCAGATAGTTAAGAAGGGACCTAGCGGTGGAGATCATGACCAAAGGATCCTTCAGAAAGAATTGGAATGGATATTCAGGTTCGACTCCCGAGTCCTAGGGGCCTAAATGAGCAACTGTCATATGCGTGCTTCCTATGAACCCAGTAGTCGATGTTTTACCACCGTGTCATGCTTAAGCTGTGCAAATTCCTGTGACTAGACAGGGGCGAGTATCATATTAGACATGATCCACCCTAGAACCGACCGTGCCCTCCAGATATGCGATGATATAGGCTCTCCCTTATCATCTTCACATGACAACTTTCTCCTTTAGTAATGCACCTAAAAGAGTAGGTTCTCTACTTATTCATACCATTTATCGGTTGTGATCAGGATGCCTTTGTATGAGATATTTTTCTATCCACACACCCTCCTTGTCACCACATGCTTTCACTCTGTCAATTATATAGTTAACCCACTAGGGTCAGAAGGATCACGAGGATCAAATGTATTTATGCAGGACATCCCCTCTGGGAGTAGTAGCGGTGGTTTACTGACCGCCTAGAGGGTGGGTGCTGGGTCAAGCTGTGAGTTAAAGGGTGCGGAGACCGTTCCTGCAGAGTGTGCGAGATGGACCCGACCATCTCCATGCTGGACAGTAGAGTCCTCTCTCCAGCAAGTACTTGTGTACGTCAGAGTGTTTACAGGTATGCAGGTGCCTGTTGAATTTGATAGTGGACAGTGGCGTCCTCTCTCCAGAAAGTAGTTATATGCCTAAGAGAGTATACAGGTATACAGGTACCTGTAGAATTAGCTGTTGGACAGTAAAGTCCTTTCTCCAAAAAGTACTTGTGTATGTCAAGAGAGTCTACAGGTATATAGGTGCCTGTTTAATTTGATACTGGACAGTAGAGTCCTCTCTACAGAAAGTACTTGTGTATGTCAGAGTGTCTACAGGTATACAGGTGCCTGTTGAATTTGTTACTGGACAGTAGAGTCCTCTCTTCAGAAAGTACTTGTGTGCCTCAGAGAGTATACAGGTATACAGGTGCCTGTAGAAGTAGATGTTGAACAGTAGAGTTGTCTCTCCAGAGAGAACTTGTGTACCTAAAAGAGCATAGAGCTATGTAGGTGGCGAGCAATTTTCCATGAGGTAAAATAAAACTGCATCAGCGCTGGTACTTGCACGCTCCGTTTACGGGCAGAAACAGCGCGAGCGCAAGTAGCGCTGACGTCACCGCTTTTCCCACGCACTCGGCGGGCAGCTTTAAATCTCCCAGCAATAATGTGACCAATCCGCTGAGCAGTTCATTATTGTCGGGAGATTTAAAGCTGCCCGCCCGCCACTTACTGCTATTCCACCGAAGATCAGCAGCACCCGCCGCAACGGGCAGCACGTGACCAATTAGCTAAGCGGTATCGGCGGGAGATTTAAAGATCGCTCAGCAGAGGGGTCTTTAAATCTCCCGCCAATACTGCTCTGCTCAGCTGATTGGTCACATGCTGGGCAATCAGCTGAGTGGTATTGGCGGGAGATTTAAAGCTGCTCACCTGCCGCTCACTGCTATTCCGCTGGGAGATCAGCGGCGAGCGCCCGCCGCTGATCTCCCAGTGGAATAGCAGTGAGGGGTGGGCAGCTTTAAATCTCCCGCCAATAATGTACCGCTCAGCTAATTGGTCGCACGCAACCAATCAGCTGAGCAGTGCGGTGTTGGCGGGAGATTTAAAGACCGTCTCAACGGAGTGGTCTTTAAATCTCCCACCAACACTGCACTGCTCAGCTGATTGGTCACGAATCGGGTAGAAGTATTGGCAGAAGATTTAAAGCTGCCCGCCTGCCGATCACTGCTCTTGCGCTGGTGACAGGAGACGAGCGGCTGCCACTGCTGGGGAGCTCAGCGGGTGCCGCTGATCTCCTAGCACAATAGCAGTGAGCGGTGGCCATGTATTTCACTTGCGGAGGCGCAGTTCGTGGCCTGCGGTCACAAACTGCTCCTGCGCAAGTGAAAGTGCCACGGTGCATTCTGGGATTTGCGTACAGCGCCGAACTGGCAATTATGTATTTAGATGTGTTTCCATGGCAAGGCACTTATGAAGTGACCTTTGTGGAGGAACTCATCTGTATCATTGTTCTACAATGGTTTCTGGCTCATGAACAAGACCCTATTATGGAGGGTGTCCAGTGGGAGCCACTTTGTAAACTGCAGAAGTTAATCATAGTGACAGTTTATAACCCCTATACTGAGCTTGCTGATGGCTTCCTGACCCATTGCTGTAATTATGTGCGGGAGGTAAAAAAAGCATGTTAAAATGTTGGGTATCTTTAATACACCCCAGCAAACTTCTCCCATTGCTGGGCACATGGGCTTCTTCACCTACCCAGGTCAGCCCCTGTTCTGTAGAAGGTGCTTTATCTTTGGGCACATTCAGGCAGGCTGCCACAGACAATAGTGCTGCTGGGACTGTGGGCCCAAGAGAGTGCGACCTGTGTGGGAGCAGAGACCATCTCTCTAAAGATTGTCCCCACAGCACACCCACACCTACAAATGCTGAGGAGACCATGAGGGCAGATGGCGCAGGGCAGAGGAGATGGATGCTGGAGGAGCCGCGTGTTGAGGGAAGAGAGGAGGCAGAGAGAGCACACAGCCTGGGAGTGTGCAAGTGTTTGTCCAGCATGGCAGCCGACCGATCCAAGTGAGAGGAGAAGAGAGGAGAGGAGGAATGGACAGCACACAGCCTGGGAGTGTGCAAGTGTTTGTCCAGCATGGCAGCCGACCGATCCAAGTGAGAGGAGAAGAGAGGAGAGGAGGAATGGACAGCACACAGCCTGGGAGTGTGCAAGTGTTTGTCCAGCATGGCAGCCGACTGAGCCGAGTGAGAGGAGAAGAAAGAAGGAGAGGACGCAGTGTGCAAAAGAGGAGGGAAGCCTAGAGCAGACTGGAGCTCTGCCCCCTCAGAAGCTGGAGGAGATCGTGCTGGCTCCACCCTCCTTTGCAGAAGCGAGGAGAGCAAAGTGAGCAGAAGATAAGAGGGAAGACTGCAAGCTTAGGAAACTAGAGAAAGAGAGCTAAAGAGGCAAAAATGGAGGCTCCTCCTCGTGCACTGCCTGCTCAGGGAGGACATGGATGTTGTGGGAGCATCAGGACTGATTGAGGGGATGGATGATTCAGAGCCATGCATGTAACAGTGTCCATCTCCCATCACAAGAGGACTAAAGGTACCGTCACACACAGAGATATCTCTGGGAGACATTGCTTGCAACATTGTTCCATTTTGTGGCTGTGAACAAATGGAACAATGTATCCATGATTTCACTACAACCAGAGAATTGCAAGCAATGTCTCCCGGAGATATCTCTGTGTGTGATGGAACCTAAGGGTACTGTCACACCTGGCCATATCGGTGGCGATTTCATAGGCGATGTCGGCGCTAACAATCACCTTAGAGTGGTCGCCTGGTTTCTCAGCAGGGCTCTGAAACCAGGCGAGCACTCTGGGGCGATGTGTACACATCACCCCATGTAACACAGCGATTGACGATGTTACAGGCGATGGGAGCCATAGGCTCCCATGTTACAAGATCGCCGCTGAGGTTTGTGGACACCCCAGCAGCGATGGCACCTGTAACATCGCCGGTACGTTGCCGGAGGTATCGCCGCGTGAGAACACGCGATGGCGATGCTGGCGGGGCGCCAAAAACGTGCGCGCCCCCGTACGTTGCCAGCGATATCTCCGCCAATATGGCCAGGTGTGACTGTACCTTTAGAGGGGGAGGACGTATCTCAGGGAATGTGGTGAGGAATCAACCCAGGCGGAGATCGGATTATGACTGTAGATCCAGGACCTCTTCTTTGTCTGACCCCGACCTAATGTCCAAGCTCCTCCTCCGTGTATTTCTGATTTGTCTTCTTCTGATGTGGGCTCCAGAGCAACCTAAAAAATGGTTGTTCCTATTAAAGTTACCTCACTAAATTGAAATGCATACTCGCACCTCTTAACTAAAATGCCCACACAATCAGTTATTTTTCGCACTTCCAGACCATACAGATGTTCCATACATCCATTCATCCTTATTCACACCACTATCCCATTTTTCTGCAAGCAAAAGATTTTTGATTTCTATATGGCCAAAAACTCAAAAATCCCATGCCTCCTAACTTTATTTTTTGTTTTTTCTATGTACCCCAGGATCTAATTACTGAGATGGGGTTTACTGTAATTTTGCGCATTTTTAAGAGTAGAGAGCGGGTGGTGCGGAAGAGGCGAAAGCTTTGCGCCGGGATCCTGTGACAAAACAAAAGTGGAGGTCTACTCGCAATTTGCAGGTCACTATAAAAAAAAAGACACGAGCATCTATATATATAATTACCAATCAGCTCTGTCACAACTTCAGGTGATTGTATCGCTATCCCACAATCCACCACGGCACCGTTAGTCACGCAGGTGCAGTTTGTGGCCGCAAGGCCACGAACTACGCCTCCACAAGTGACATGTCACCGCTACTTCGCTGGGAGATCTCCCAGCAAATAAAAGAAGGGGGAGCACACATAGGGTTTTATCGTTCAATGTAAAATCCCAATAACTCCAATCAGTTTGACTCACCTGGAACAGTTGTGTGAGTCACAACAAACTGGAAAAAAGCTTATGATGCATGGCCGCTGCTGGTGCCCCGCTGGAACATAGCAAAAATCCTAGGAGAGAAAATGGAGCCGGGCTTGTCAAACCGCGCTGACCATAAACAATCATCCACAGAAGAATGGTCTCAAATCTTATTATCTTACGCATTTCGTGGCATAAAACAGCCACTTCATCAGCGTGTGATGCCCTGAGGAAATGGCGTTTTTTTGCCACGAAACGCATAGGCTAATAAAGAAGACTTGAGACTATTCTTCTGTGGATGGTTGTTTATAGTCAGCGTGGTTTGAAAAGCCCGGCTCCATTTTCTCTACTTGGATTTTTGCTGATCTCCCAACGGAACAGTGGTGACATGTTGTCACTTGTGGAGGCGCAGCGCGACTAACGGTGCCGTGGTGGATTGTGGGATAGCGACACAATCACCGGAAGATGCTCAAATCAGAAGTACGCTAACTGTCATATTGAAACACTCAAGTTATGGGTATTCTAATATGGCGGCCGGGATTCAAATCCCCCGCCAAAGCCGTGTGGCACCACTACTTGGCTGAGCCGGTCGGTGGGGCACTCTGACAATGAGCAGTGCCGCGCGGCTTTGGCGGGTGATTTGAATCCCGCGCTGCTCATTATTGGCGAGAAATTTAAAAATGCACATCCGCCGCTCACTGCTATACCACTGGGAGATCAGCTGCGTCCGCTGCTGCTCTCCTGGCAGAATAGCAATGAGTGGCGGGCATTTTTAAATCTCCCACCAATACCGCACTGCTCAGCTGATTGGTCGCGCACCAGGTAGCGCGAGACCAATCAGAGAGCAGCACATTATTGGCAGGAGATTAAAAAAAAACAAAAAAACTGTGGTGGCTAAGTGGTTATCACTGTATGGTGGCTCAGTGGTTAGCACTGTGTGGTGGCTCAGTGGTTAGCACTGTATCGTGGCTCAATAGTTAGCACTGTACAGTGGCTTAGTGGTTAGCACTGTATATGGTGGGTCAGTGGTGAGCACTGTATTCGTGGCTCAGTGGTTAGCACTGTACAGTGGCTGGCTCAGTAGTCAGGACTGTATGGTGGCTGAATGGTCTGCACTCTATGGTAGCTCAGTGGTTAGCACTGTATATGATGTATCAGTGGTGAGCACTGTACAGTGGCTCAGTGGTTAGCACTGTATGGTGAATCAGTGGTTAGCACTGTACAGTGGCTTAGTGGTTAGCACTGTATATGGTGGCTCAGTGATGAGCAGTGTATCGGTGGCTCAGTGGTTAGCACTGTATGGAGGCTCTGTGGTTAGCACTGTAAATGGTGGCTCAGTGGTGAGCACTGTATTGGTGGCTAAGTAGTTAGCACTGTACAGTGGATTAGTGGTCAGCACTGTATGGTGGCTCAGTGGTCAGCACTGTATGGTGGCTCAATGGTTAGCACTGTACGGTGGCTCAGTTGTTAGCACTGTACGGTGGCTCAATGGTTAGCACTGTACGGTGGCTCAGTGGTTAGCACGGTATATGGTGGCTCAATGGTTAGCACTGTACAGTGGCTCAGTTGTTAGCACTGTGTGGTGGCTCAGTGGTCTGCACTCTACAGTAGCTCAGTGGTTAGCACTGTACGGTGGCTCAGTGGTTAGCACTGTACGGTGGCTCAGTGGTTAGCACTGTACGGTGGCTCAGTGGTTAGCACTGTACGGTGGCTCAGTGGTTAGCACTGTACGGTGGCTCAGTGGTCTGCATTCTGTGCGGTCTGCACTCTACGGTAGCTCAGTGGTTAGCACTATATATGGTGGCTCAGTGGTTAGAAATGTGTGGAGGCTCTGTACTTAGCACTGTATGGTGGCTCAGTGGTGAGCACTGTATGGTGGCTCAGTGGTTAGCACTGTGTGGTGGCACAGTGGCTAGCACTGTGTGGTGGCACAGTGGTTAGCACTGTGTGGTGGCACAGTGGTTAGCACTGTGTGGTGGCTCAGTGGTTAGCACTGTGTGGTGGCTCAGTGGTTAGCACTGTGTGGTGGCTCAGTGGTTAGCACTGTGTGGTGGCTCAGTGGTTAGCACTGTGTGGTGGCTCAGTGGTTAGCACTGTACAGTGGCTTAGTGGTCAGCACTGTATGGTGGCTCAGTGGTCTGCACTCTACAGTAGCTCAGTGGTTAGCACTGTATATGGTGTCTCAGTGGTTAGCACTGTATGGTGACTCAGTGGTTAGCACTGTACAGTGGCTCAGTTGTCAGCACTGTATGGTGGCTCAGTGGTTAGCACTGCATGGTGGCACAGTGGTTAGCACTGTACAGTGGCACAATGGTTAGCACTGTTTATGGTGGCTCAGTGGTTTACACTGTACACTGGCTCAGTGGTTTGCACTCTACAGTAGCTCAGTGGATAGCACTGTATATGGTGGCTCAGTGGTGAGCAGTGTATGGTGGCTCAGTGGTTAGCACTGTATGGTGGCTCAGTGGTCTGCACTCTACAGTAGCTCAATGGTTAGAACTGTATATGGTGTCTCAGTGGTTAGCACTGCATGGTCGCACAGTAGTTAGCACTGTATGGTGGCACAGTGGTTAGCACTGTGTAGTGGCTCAGTGGTTAGCACTGTGTGGTGGCTCAGTGGTTAGCACTGTACAGTGGCTTAGTGGTCAGCACTGTATGGTGGCTCAGTGGTCTGCACTCTACAGTAGCTCAGTGGTTAGCACTGTATATGGTGTCTCAGTGGTGAGCACTGTATGGTGGCTCAGTGGTTAGCACTGTATATGGTGGCTCAGTGGTTAGCACTGTACAGTGGCTCAGTGGTTAGCACTGTAGAGTGGCTCAGTGGTTAGCACTGTAGAGTGGCTCAGTAGTCAGCACTGTATGGTGGCTCAGTGGTTAGCACTGTTTATGGTGGCTCAGTGGTTTACACTGTACACTGGCTCAATGGTTTGCACTCTACAGTAGCTCAGTGGTTAGCACTGTATATGGTGGCTCAGTGGTGAGCAGTGTATGGTGTCTCAGTGGTTAGCACTGTATGGTGGCTCAGTGGTCTGCACTCTACAGTAGCTCAGTGGTTAGCACTGTATATGGTGTCTCAGTGGTGAGCACTGTATGGTGGCTCAATGGTTAGTACTGTACAGTGGCTCAGTTGTCAGCACTGTATGGTGGCTCAGTGGTCTGCACTCTACAGTAGCTCAGTGGTTAGCACTATATATGGTGGCACAGTGGTTAGCACTGTATGGTGGCTTAGTGGTTAGCATGGTATGGTGACTCAGTGGTTAGCACTGTACAGTGGCTCAGTGGTTAGCACTGTACAGTGGCTCAGTGGTTAGCACTGTAGAGTGGCTCAGTTGTCAGCACTGTATGGTGGCTCAGTGGTCTGCACTCTACAGTAGCTCAGTGGTTAGCACTGTTTATGGTGGCTCAGTGGTTTTCACTGTACACTGGCTCAGTGGTTTGCACTCTAAAGTAGCTCAGTGGTTAGCACTGTATATAGTGGCTCAGTGGTGAGCAATGTATGGTGGCTCAGTGGTTAGCACTGTATGGTGGCTCAGTGGTCTGCACTCTACAGTAGCTCAGTGGTTAGCACTATATATGGTGGCTCAGTGGCTAGAAATGTACAGAGGCTCAGTGGTGAGCACTGTATGGTGGCTCAGTGGTTAGCACTGTATGGTGGCTCAGTGGTTAGCACTGTATGGTGGCTCCATGGTTAGCACTGCATGGTGGCTCAGTGGTTAGCACTGCATGGTGGCTCAGTGGTTAGCACTGTATGGTGGCTCAGTGGTTAGCACTGTACAGTGGCTCAGCAGTTAGCACTGTATGGTGGCTCAGTGGTTAGCACTATATGGTGGCTCAGTGGTTAGCACTGTATGCGATGGCTCATTGGTTAACACTGTATATGGTGGCTCAGTAGTGAGCACTGTATATGGTGGCTCAGTGGTTAGCATTGTACAGTGGCTCAGTCGTCAGCACTGTATAGTGGCTCAGTGGTCTACACTCTACAGTAGCTCAGTGGTTAGCACTGTATGGTGGCTCAGTGGTGAGCATTGTATGGTGGCTCAGTGATGGGACACAGGGAAACAGGAGGCAAAAGGAACAGGGGCAGGGGCACAGGGGCAGGCAGAGTCAGGGAGAAGGAGAGATAGCACACACAGGGGCTGAGAGCACACAGAGGCTGAGAGCACACAGAGAAGAGAGAAAGGCACAAGTAAGAGAGCGCACACAGGAGGAGAGATGGCACAGAGTGGAGAGAGCGCATAAGGGGAGACAGGCACAGAGACTGCCCTCCCGATGCAACAGCATCGGGCTTATTTCTAGTAGAAAGCATAAGGGCTAAAGTCACATGGCATAAAACGTATTTATGCCAGAAGGAAAACAGGCAAAAAGAATTCCGAAAGTGTCGGGGCCTGTCACTGGCGGACATTAACGTCACCATAATGAAGGAACAGGAACTGAGTGCAGTTGAAGAACTGAACGAGTCATGCCAAGAAAGAGGACAGAAAATTTAGCTGGCAAATTAAGCAAGAATAAAAGAGAAAAATATCAGCGATGAACGATGAGTGGTGCTTCAGCGCTACAAAGATAAGAAACAATTGAGAAAGCTAAAGGATCAACAAGAAAAATCAAATAAAGGAATCTTTAAATGTGAGTTCTACAAGCCAGAAATGTTTTTTATTTCTGTCCTCATCAGTAGAGATGAGCGATGTTAGATCGAACATGTTAGCCCAAAACAGGTAAAATTTGAAATTGGCGATGTTTGAGTCATTCGACAAATGCGAACGATTTGCTAAAAATTCAGTAATTCGAGGTTATGTTCGATAACGGTTCGTTGATCAAAAGCATTACTGACTTTTCACAGTAATACTTTTGTTCAACGTTATTATGAGTTTCAGTTTCTAGGAACAGTGGGTGGGAGGGGGGCTGGGGAGAGGTCTGTGGTCAAATAATGCAGATCTCCATTTTTTTTTTACTTTTCTGCACTTACTGTGTATGGTCCGGTCTGTCAGCCTATCAGCACGCATAGAGCAAAGTGCACTTTTTGCACACAAGGGCTTGTGTCATTGTCTGGGTATGTCACATGTCCTTGTATTATAAGAACCATCCATTTTCCCTCCTCGCCATTTCATTAGTGTTGGAGATCAGTGTCAGACGCTGCCACTGCTGCTGTGTGTGCTACATAGAAAGATATAATTCGATTCCATTCCAAGTTAGATTGAAAGATAGTAGGTTTAGGGACTACTTCCAAGAACAGCCCTTTTTAGGGCTTAAAAGCAATGTGGGCCAGGCAGGTCTGTTCCAGTGCTGTGCAAGCACAGCCATACTAAATTTGCCCAGTATATACCTTCAAAACCAGCTAAATATGGCATAAAGATTTTCTGGGCTTGTGACTCGTCAAACGTCTACCCATTACAAGGTCAGCTCTACACCGGGAAACCAACTGATGATCTTTGACAAGTAAACATTGGTGAACAAACAGTATTAGACCTAGTGAGCTCGTATAAAGGCTCTGGAAGAAATGTCACCACCGATAACTTCTTTACAACTATGGAACTAGCTAAGGTATTGAACTCCTGGAACATGACACTAGTTGGTACAGTGAGAAAAAAAGAAAAGGTTCCTACCTAGCAACATGCAGCCTGCCAAAGAAAGGCCTGTAAACTCGACAAATTTTGCCTAAAATCATGATGCAACAGTCTGTTCATATGTACCAAAGAAGAACAAATCAGTCGTGCTTCTATTATCTATGCACATGACGGGAGACATTGAAGAGACACTAGCAGCCAAGCCAGAGATAATAAAATACTACAACAAAACAAAAGGCGGAGTTGATGTTATGGATAAAATGTTGGGAGAGTACACTGTGAAACGACGAACATTACGTTGGCCTCTGGCATTTTTCTACAATATGATTGACGTCACTGGGTTAGCATCCTACATCATCTACAGAGAACACAATCCAAGTTTCAGGACAAAGGATCAACGAAGAAAGTTCCTGAAAGATCTCGCAAATCAGCTGTGTATGCCTGCAATTGAAGATCGTAGTACAAACCGAATGATGATGAGAAACCATTTTCTTCGAGGTGCAGTAGAAATGGTGCTTGAACGATGCATTCTGGTAGCATCGCAAGCAGCAGCTGGCCCTCAAGTACCTCATGGTAGTCGTGGACCCTCCCCTGTTGTTGGTAGTTGCTATGTCTGCCAAGACCTGAGGCGAAAACAACGCAAGACTAAAAAAGTCTTGTGTGGTTTGTGTGAAACCCATTTGCTATGAACACTCGGTAGCAAAGACAACATGCATTACTTGCGAAGAAAATCAATAAAAAAAGTTTTACATTTTTTTTATAATGTAAATGAACAGTTTTTTTTACTTGTTTATAATAATAAAATAGCATTATCATTAAGAAAATTATTATTCTTTTTTTCTTGCATTATCTTCATTCAAAATATATGAGGGGTACATTTGTACCTATGCAGCTTGTTATGGATACAAAAATATCTCGACCCTTTATCTCGGAAGGGGGTGGAGATATTTTATTGAAATTTGGCCAATATATTCTGTACCAAAATTGCAGATATGTCACGAAATTTCAGCCCTCTACATCTTTTCGAAAAAAAAAGGTATTGCAATTTTAAAACGGAATAGTTACAATTGTACCTACTCAGCCGGACGAAGGTTAAAAGAAGTCTATATATTTTATGGTAATTTTACACACCATTTTTTATGTTTACGAATTCATGCTGCATTTTTTTGCATTGCACTTCCTTTCAATTGGATATGATCATTTTTAAGATGAAAAGTACCTTTCTATACCTATTATCCATTTGTTTGATACTCTTGCTGTCTCCTCACAACCCTCGGCTTTTGATATTTTGTTCCCATTACACATACAGAGATTTTAGCCACCCATTACCGTATATACTCGTGTATAAGCCGACCCCCCTACTTTTGCCCCCAAAACCTGGGAAAATCTATTGACTCGCGTATAAGCCGAGGGTGGACCCCAGCACAGGTATACAGCCCCCAGCAGTGGTATACAGGCCCCAGCAGTATGATATACAGCAGCCCCCAGTGGTATATACAGCAACCCCCAGTGGTATATACAGCAGCCCTAGTGGTATTGCACTCCCTATATACAGCAGCCCCAGTGGTATTGCAGCCCCAGTGGTGTATACAGCAGCCCCTATATACAGCAGCCCCAGTGGTATTGCAGCCCCAGTGGTATTGCAGCCCCTATATACAGCAGCCCCAGTGGTATTGCAGCCCCAGTGGTGCACAGCAGCCCCTATATACAGCAGCCCCAGTGGTATTGCAGCCCCAGTGGTGTATACAGCAGCCCCAGTGGTATTGCACTCCCTATATACAGCAGCCCCAGTGGTATTGCAGCCCCAGTGGTGTATACAGCAGCCCCTATATACAGCAGCCCCAGTGGTATTGCAGCCCCAGTGGTGTATACAGCAGCCCCTATATACAGCAGCCCCAGTGGTATTGCAGCCCCAGTGGTGTATACAGCCCCTATATACAGCAGCCCCAGTGGTATTGCAGCCCCAGTGGTGTATACAGCAGCCCCTATATACAGCAGCCCCAGTGGTATTGCAGCCCCAGTGGTGTATACAGCAGCCCCTATATACAGCAGCCCCAGTGGTATTGCAGCCCCAGTGGTGTATACAGCCCCTATATACAGCAGCCCCAGTGGTATTGCAGCCCCAGTGGTGTATACAGCCCCTATATACAGCAGCCCCAGTGGTATTGCAGCCCCAGTGGTGTATACAGCCCCTATATACAGCAGCCCCAGTGGTATTGCAGCCCCAGTGGTGTATACAGCCCCTATATACAGCAGCCCCAGTGGTATTGCAGCCCCAGTGGTGTATACAGCCCCTATATACAGCAGCCCCAGTGGTATTGCAGCCCCAGTGGTGTATACAGCCCCTATATACAGCAGCCCCAGTGGTATTGCAGCCCCAGTGGTGTATACAGCCCCTATATACAGCAGCCCCAGTGGTATTGCAGCCCCAGTGGTGTATACAGCCCCTATATACAGCAGCCCCAGTGGTATTGCAGCCCCAGTGGTATTGCAGTCCCTATATACAGCAGCCCCACACAAATGCTGGCACACGTCCCCTCCTGTTGTAAGGCCCCCCCCTGCTGATTACTTACCATCCCTGGTCTTCAGCAGCACCCCGGCGCCGGTCCTCTGTGCTCCGGTTCTCCGCGATCCCGTCTTCTGTGCTCCGCTCCACGGCTGCATCCGGGTTCCCCGCGCGTCGCAGAAGCAATGACGTCATCGCGTCTGCGACGCGGCTGGTCACATGATACAGCCGGGAACGGAGCACAGAGGACGGGATCGCGGAGGACCGGAGCACAGAGGACCGGCGCCGGGGTGCTGCTGAAGACCAAGGATGGTAAGTATTCAGCAGGGGGGGCCTTACAACAGGGGGGACGTGTGCCAGCATTTATGGGGGAATTATCTACCTATATGCACTGCTCCCCCTGGCGCTGATTGACAGGGGGATGCAGTGCATATGTAATGAGCGGCCCCACGTGACGGGGCCGCTCATACAGCAGCCTCCCCCCGCCTCCTCCTGCCTCCCCAGCACCCGGACAGAGCCCCCACCCCACTCACCCCGTATAGTGACTCGTGTATAAGCCGAGGGGGGGCTTTTCAGCCCAATTTTTGGGCTGAAAAACTCGGCTTATACACGAGTATATACGGTAAGTTTTTTTTTTATTAAATAATAAAATAATCTTTATAATATTCATCATTTGATTTTAGTATCAATTAGGTGAACACGCTCTAATTCTTTTTTCTTCTTCTTTTACTTGGTCCAGAGGTCGTTTTATCCTGATTCCAAACACACGAAAGGGATGTTCATTTACAGTCTTTGGGTGAACTAACACGTCTCTATCAGAGGAAAAACAACAAATCATTAGTTCTTTTTGCGCCCATTATCACTATTCTAGAATATCCTCACACAATTAATATATGTGGTTAACACTTTATTATTCCAACATTTATTTAAATGCTTGTGATACTTCATCACACCATACCCACCCCTGTACTATACTACCTGCTCTATTGACCCTATTCCCTCATATCTTCTTCCATCCCTTTCTCCAGCTGTCACATCTCACCTAAGTAAAATATTTAATCTTTCCCTCCCATCTGGTGTTTTCCCCTCCTCCTTCAAACATGCCAGTATACATCCATTGTTAAAGAAAAAATCATCTCTCGACCAGAACTCTGCTGCTAACTACAAACCTGTCTGTATATATATGTCATGCTTCTGGGGAAAGGTGCCCTAGAGTGGACCCACTGGGCCATGGTACCGAACTCCCCTGGGTGAGCTGATCCTCGTTTACCCAACCCCTATACAGGGATTGTCAGGAGCAAGCCCAGGGGGTCTAAATACCACAGCAGCTAGTACCAGGGGGGCGGCTCGTAAGGTTAGCCTATACTAAGGAACAGAGAAGTATTCCAGGTAACAGGGCACAAGGCTAGGAGGCCAGGAATGGTGCTACCGGGGAAGAGCACAGCAAGGGTTCCAGGACACAGAGCACAAGGAAGGCCTGACCAACAGTCAGCAAGGCAGAAGCAAACTGACTTAATAATCAGGCACCTCCCATCAGAGGAGGTGGCCTGATATACCATATGAAGAGCAGCTATTGGTCAAGGGGAGTGTCAGGTTGGACCTTGCTGGCCCCTAGAGTCACAGGAAAGGAGTGCACCTAGCGCGCCGCTGAGTAGGCTCATGAAAATGACCATAGTAATGTGCTCATGTGCGAATCCGGCGGTCAGCTGACAGGAAGGGAACATGGCGACGGCCCCGAGACACAGCACGCCTGGATGCCGGATGCCCGGTCAGCAGAGGATCAGGGGATGCCGACCCAGGAGGGGTGAGCTGGTAAATGGTGCCAGGGGGCCTAACAATATAATATATATATAATAATAATAACAAGTATATGTGTTATAGTGGACAGTATCATGTTCATCCTTTGACATAACTACTTCAAGTACAAGGACAAATTCTTCCGCCAAGAATGGGGAACTGCAATGGACACGCGTTTCGTGCCTTGAAACGCAAATCTGTACATTGGAAGATGGGAGCAAGATTTTATCTATCACCAGGGCCACATGAGGGAAGGCATTCATCTTTTGCAAAGATTTATAGATGATGTACTTTTTATCTGGGAAGTATCAGGAATCGCACTCAATCAATTCTATCCATTATGGTGTGGAATTTTCAGGTGTGACAAGCATCACTAGAGTAAACTTCTTAGATCTGGAAGTTTACATTGACAGCAACAAGATTTGCACCAGTACTCACAGAAAGGAAGTAGAGTCCAACAGTTATATTCATACTACCAGTTGCCATTTACCAATATTGCTTAATATCCCAAAAAAGCCAGTTCATAAGACTTCGGAGGAACTGTACAGCGGTTGATGATTTTAGAAATAAGCTGAGAAAATGCACCAGGACTTTACAGCCAAAGTTTATAATGAGACTTTAATTAGGGGAGAGATCGAAGAAGTTGATAAATATGACCGTAATAGTTTATTACAACAAAAGGGCAAAGAGACCAATATAACAAGAATTCAAGATCAAATCAAACTCCTCCCTCTTATTACTGAGTTCCATAATAATTACAAGAACTTTATCAGAATTATAAAAAAGCACTGGCACATCTTAATAATGGACAGGGCCATAGGGGACTTTTGTATCTGATTAACCTAGGTAAAGGACCAGTTACACGCTTCAATGTCTCAGCGATCCAACCAACGATCCGACCTGGCAGAGATTGCTGTGACATCGTTTAGTGATCGCTGCTGAGGTGTGACATTTACAGATATCTTGAACGATGCAGCAACGATTCCACGACAAGCGAACGATACTTGCAGTCCTTTGTCAGTACTGAATAGGCAAAGTCGTAAACGAGATCGTTTGAAAGGTGTCACACACAACAATATTGCAGGTTGAACAAACAACGGACGATAGATTTATGGACATGTTCATAAACCTACGATCAACGATCAAACAACTTATCGTTGATCGTATCTATGTTTCACACGCAACGACGTCGCCCCAAAAGCTGTGATGTACCAACGATATCATTAACAATATCGTACCATGTAATGGGCCCTTAAGTTTATAGAAAAGCAACTTTGTTGAATCAATTAGTAGCCCCTAGTTCAGCTATAACCAAAACAAACCAGCATTAAACAAGCAAGAAGGTGAATTACAAGAAGGATTTAGACCCTGTAGGCACTGTAAATGTTGTCTGTCAACAGACATCTCCAGGAAATCAATAACCGAGTTCAGGGATTCAACTGGCAATAAATCGTTTCACATCACACATCTTTCCTGCTACACAAAGAATGTAATTTACACCACCATATGCCCATGAAATAAAATATATATAGGGAGAACTATAAGAACCTTATCCTCCAGGATCTTAGAGCATATACAAAACATCAAGGAAGGGTTTCTAGGACACCCGCTTTCAAAGCGCTACAAAGACCAACCCAATTCAAATACAAAAAATTCTCAATTTTTTCGGCATTCAAATAGTACTAAAAGATTGGAGGGGTGGAGACTTCATTGCCAAAATGTCCAGACATGAAACTAAATGGATTTACGAACTGTATATATTGGTGCCAGCAGGAATAAACCAAGAAATAGAATCATTTGCATTTTGAGAGTATATGAGTCAACATCTTTTACTGGAGAATATTTGTATTTTAATAATACCCCCATATTACATTTCACAAAACACAATCATTTGAATGGTGCGAAAGCATATTCTCTCTCTTTTTTTTCTCTTCCCTGTTTATGGAGCACTTTGGTATTCTATTATATGGTCATATTTTTAGATTTATAAGATTTCAATAACACGGAAGATACATAGCACAATATAACTGAATTAGATTATGTAACTGAATTTAATAATACTCCTTACTGTGTTAGTAAGGACATAAGCATCTTTCATAAGGTCTTGTTCATTTCTATACAGATATCCAATAAAGACGAATTTGAGATGTAATATTTTTTTTTTTTTTTAATTTTACATTTCACATATATATTCCCAGTACTAACAATGTAGTCTAATAGACAAATACTCTTAACTGGTTATTTTAGTTTATTGTCACAATACCATAAGAGTGGCAACTATAACAATATGGGTAAGGTTTATATCTCTCAGACCACTCAGCAAGTCATTTTCTGTGACATATATATATATTAGCACCTTAGAGGATTGAAAGACCTATCTGCAAAGAAAATTGTAATGCTCTGTACTTGTAGTATTTGGAATAGGATATAAAAATAGCACAGGCAACACAGTATATTACACAAACAGTTAATGATAATTGGTGACCGTCAGTAAGGGGAGGAACAAAACCTTATATATGGGGGATAAGAGCAGACTGTCAGTCACCCTGAGGAAGAAAGACGCCCATCATTCGAAACGAGTCGGAAAGTGACCTGCCAGTCAGCACACTGCATGCAATTCCATCCCCGTAGTGTCAGTTTATCCCTCCACCCACACAGACACATGACTGTGATGTAACTGTGACGTGGACGTCAGATGACCAACAGAGAACCCAGAAGCGCACTCCCACTGGCTACGGCCTGTCTTCCTTGTGGTATCTCTATTCCATATCACCACAGCAGCTGGAACCAACAAAGAGGGCGACTAATTTCCCAGGGTGGGAGGAGGAGAACAAACCACCGCTAAGATTCAGGTATAGTGCCTCCACCAGTAACAACTATTAAGTCACACCAGTGTAGCAGCCGTCTATGTTTGTATATATATCGTTGCATGGGAAGCACAAATAGACACATGTATGTGAAGCCATAGGGTATAGAGAAACACACTTGTCTGCTTGTTCTTTTGCACAGTGTCTTTTGGATATCTAGAAACATGGATAGCACATAAATGATTATATTAAGTTCAGCTCCTGCTCAATCTTGATTGATAATTATATTGCAGTACATCCAGCATACATTTACCCTAAAGTCATGAGGGATCTCTGCTACTAATGAACAGATATCCAGCCATGGCTTAGGTACTGTATTCTTAATCAACCTCAGGGCCTCTAATTGTAGTAATGAGCTATTGAAACTGAAACTTATGTACTTTTATATCTAGAAACTTATGAAGCAACCGATAGTCATGTTACAGACTGGGTATCATACTGTTCAGTGACACTCAACAGTAATTCTTCTCTACCACATAACACTACATAAAGTCTAACCAATGGTAATTACATTTAATTTTAATGTGAATTTGGTAAGGGCACTATACTGGTATAATCACACCCAATTTCCGTGACCACAAGTACCAGATCTGGCCAAACCGGTTTCATCGCACATGCCGCACCTGACACAAAGTCCCATAGAGAATGCATGGGGTTTCCCAGATCGGTGCCACAAGTGCGGCCATTACGTGGTAGATCTTGAAGATGCGGGAAATGTGCTGTATCGATCGCACATCATCCAAAGTGCTGATGTGAAAGGAGTGTAAACTGAGTATTTTCTTGGCCGTCCCCATAAGCTGTATGTTTTTAGCTCCAAAAACATTTGTAACAATATTAATAATCTACTTTTAGCTTAAACATATCAGAAACATGCAATATAATTTATTTATTCTTGACAAATAAAGTCAAATAGAAAACATAAATAAGAGTTAGCTCGCAAACAATTGCATGTGTTGTACAATCAGCTAATTGTTTTTTAACTGGGATCGTGCTGTTTACTCGTAGGTCATTAATTCTGTAGGAAGGTCTGGTGTATACTTGAAGCCAGTTTACGCCACCTCAGGAACTTGAAAAGTGGCCTGAATTTTAGCCACTACACACGAGGGTATGGAATGCCTATTTCCTTACTTAAGGTAGCCGTGCACCCATATTCTAATAGCACGATAAGTAGTTTTTCAAAGCTGTCTGGACTAGAGGAAACAAGTCAGAATTTCTCATTATCCATAAAAAAGGAAACCTTTCCCAACAATAACAGCTTATCCCCAATACTAATAAATCACACAGTGGCTGCCTCATTGCAACCAAAACCAAATTTGGATGTAACGATGTTTGGATCATAGGAATGAACAGTTTCATTGGCAAATGTAAACACAGTGTCAGATATCAGACACGTCTGAATCAACATATGCGGGTGTGATGAAGTCTCCAGAATGCAATGTGGTCACTGTCTCCCAAGCAGATCCAGGGCTACAAACAACCTATGTAGACAACTGTGGCCATAGCCTTGAAAGCAATCAATGACTAACCATCTGTGTTGTACACTATGGACTAAGATGAATGAAAGATTCATATTGTGAGAACAACTTCATTAGGCACACGGGGCATGATGGTACTTACAGAAGAAGTCTCACAAACATGTCTTACAAACAACACAATGAGCCGAATGTGCCAAATGAACTTGTGATGTGCAATGACAGTTTAAATTTGCAAATGTGGAATAGTGTTACCCAAATATGGTTATTTCAGTTATATCAATTATGCAAAAACCAAGGATTGAGGGTGGGCAAGAGGGCATGTATGATGTGTTTGCTCCATCTCTCTATCTCGACACATGCTGGAGACTACTCCCTGTCCTGTTCTGACTTGTCATCTGTAGCTTCTGTGCTGGAACACATTTAAAGAGTATTGCCATTCCAAAATTTAATTGCACTATGTTAAGGTAGATTAGCTTACATCTTACAATGTTTGGTTTACAAAAAGCAAACATATTAGATTGCTTGCAATGTATCAAAATGGATTTTACTCTCATGTCATGTAAATGTTACCAGTAATGTGACATTTTTTGAAATACTGTTTCAGGCAATAATTTATTTGAAGATGCCAAGTTGCGTGATTACAAACTGCATCACCAGCAAGCACAAAAAGGGAATGGCAAAAACAGTAATTCTTCATAGCTTTCCAAGGGACATTCCAAGAATCAAACTTTGGCTTCAACAGACCAAGCAGAACTTCCTAATGATGACCTACTTGACCTACTGGCTGAAAAGATCCTTCATGAAAATAAAAAACAAAAATTCCGTTTGTGTTCAAAACACTTTACTGAAGATGTATATTGAGACATTGCAGGAGCCAAACAATTGAAAAAGGATGCATTACTTCCATCTCTTGAAGAAGGAGAATGTTATATACCTGAGACACTTCAAAAGGCAAAGCCAACGATAGGAAATTATCTTTTGCTCCCTGGCCAAAATCCAAAGCACAAAGTATATCAAAGGAAGCAGCATACATTTTTCGAGTAGATTCACAAAAATGTAGGCACACAGACAGATGCGGATTTGTGTAATTCTGCCATTGTTTGCAAAGATGCTTTTTCAACACATAACCCAAGCCTTACTGAAGACACCATTGCAAATCCAACAACACCCACTGTACCTACAAATTCATTTGTAACATATCCAATTGGTTTATTAACACCCAAAATATCTGTTCGGCAAAAAGAGATTGACTTTCCTTTGATAGAAAAAATACACGGAGAAGGTGACCCGTTACCACCAACACAATATCCATCATGTGATTTGTCGCTATCACCAGTTCAAAAAGGTAACCTAACAATTTTGGAGCCTAGCAGCCGGGACATGTCTTCACAGAGTGGCAGCTTCACGAGCAAAGTGATGCTGATTTTTATCCAGAGGAGAGTAGCTGCAATAGCTCTGAACTTATGAGGATGGCCTCAATTATTTATAATAACAAATATCCTGAGAGAGAGACAACTGACGAACCAAGCGAAAGACAAGTGTTTGATCGCAGGTTTATGATATTTGAAACCTGTTTAGATAATTCGCTCTATAAAGTTTGATGCTTAGCTACTGAAAGCTGCCTTCAGCGTGTGAAACAAATTTGGAAAAAATGGATGGTTCTTTCTATAGCATCACTGGCCAGTGTTATAATGGCCATCATTTCAAGATCTTGGAAACACACAAAAACTGAACAGTTATTCAACTGGTAACCTCTTACTGGCAAGTTCAATATTATTTAGTGGATTACATTTTCAAAAAGTCAAATAATTTCTGGATCTACTGGGCTTGATTGGCATTTCAGAGAAAACATACCACAGATACCAAAGCCATTTACTATTTCCTGCTGTGGATGTGGCATGGCAGACTGAAAAGCAAAACAATTTGAGGCAATTGCAAGACAAACCACTGTGCATTAGTGGAGATGGTCAATGTGACAGCCCTGGACACAGTGCCAAATATTGCATTTATACACTTATGGACTGTGATTCGGGGAAAATTCTGGATTTTGAGGTTGTTCAACTTACCCAGTGCACATCCTCCGTTGCTATAAAAAAGTTTGGATTCACATTGTGCATGGATAGACTTCTTTCTGAAGGATTTAAAATTGAAACCTTTGCTTCTGATCGTCATGTCAGCATCCACAAGAAAATGCGAACAGACTATGGCCAAATTAACCATCAGTTTGATGTCTGGCATTATGCCAAATTCATTAAAAAAAAAAACTGACCCTTGAAAGTAAGAAGAAATTATGCCATCAAATTACACCTTGGATAGAAATAATAGGACTACATTTTTTTGGTGTATAGAAACCTGCAATCAAAATCCACAGCTTTAGAAGAGAAATGGCTGTCCTTACTACACCATATTACAAATGAACATGAGTAGAAGGGAGGACTGTATACCAAATGCATTTACAATGTCATTATACAAGAAACACCTGAGGAAAAAATTCTCTGGATCAATCCCAAAACACTGGCATTTAAAAACATTAAAAAAGTGGTCCAGTCACACACTTTTTAAAGAGTTAAATCATCTCACGCACAATTGCCATGCCGGAGCATTGGAAAATTGCCGTAGCCTAGCCTTAAAATATAGAACCATGAGAATACCGTACACTTTGCCATAGACGCTATGGAAGCCTGAACAAAGCTTGCTGCCTTAACACACAACCATAATATTGGTCAAAAACAAGCAACAGTAAAGGTTGAACACTCAAACACCAAAGCTCAAGGCACCTTGCGCACAAAGCTTTTTGTCCCAAAGGGAAGAAATCGTTAGTTTGTGCGGAATGTGTATGAAAATATGAATGTGGACTATCTAGAAGATATCACTGTGGATGCTTTAAAAATTGCAAAGGGAACACTGACAACTTCATGGGAATCCAGAGCACCAACCTTGCATCCAAACATGTCAAACTTGGAAAGGCCAAAGACGAGCTGAAGAAAATGAAAATGTCTCATTTTCAAAAGAATGCTAAGACAAAGAGTTTATGACGACATTAGTACATTGATGTTGATGTTTACACTTAAAAGTAAGTCAGGGTCACCTATTGTTTTTCAAACGTGTCCAAGATTTTTTGGTTACAAAGTTCAAATTTACAAAATGCTTGGCCCTTTTTGTTCATCCATTTCTGTTACCTTCTAAAGTGACCAATTAAAATAGTGGATACTGCTTACAAACATGTGGAACACGTATGGGCGCATGCTGTCAAAGTGTGAATGATGTCAGGATATGTGCACTTAGACAGTGAGACATGTTCCTCCATTGTTTATTTTGAACAAATGATAGGGTTACAAGTGGATACACCTGCAAAATAATCTGGAAATTTGGCGTAGAGATGATTTCAGATAGATTAATTACCTGTTTTTATCGTGAGCAGAACGGGCAGGCTGCGGCCATCGACTTCCCAAAATTACATTTACTGCTTCGGGGCTTTGGAAAACAAATCTGAAGAATTCATGTTGAATAATATATTGATCTTCAATAAAACATTATGCATTCTGAATTTCAGCACAACATATAGATTTGATATTTGTTCTCATTGGTACACAATTAGAATATGTGCACCAATGTATTGTCCCGACCCTGAGTTCAGTCACAGGATTATCAAAGTCAATGTAGCAACCATTTTCAGCCACTAGAGAATGAAAATAAACCAAACAAAAAAACATATTTGGACAAGTCAAAGTACATAAATATATCTTGCAAATTCTCAAGTACAGTTTGACTAGTTACTATGTATGATTTCACAGCATCCTTGGCCAATATTTCAGAGGGGTTATTGTTGCTGGTTAAAAAAGAAGACATGTACCAATCACTAGCAGGCAAGTAGATGACACCTACCTGCCCACTGTGCTTCGCACAATTCAACAACACCAATGTACAGGCAAAGATGGGTCCTGTCAGGGCCAGCATGGCCATGTTAGCAGAGCAGGTGTTAGCCACATAACTCAGACAAACATTCAGTTGTTGGACACAATAGTCGTAATGGCCGACAGGAGAGGTGTGATTATGGTCAGCATCAGCACACACTTACATTCCGTGGCCAAGGTGAGCTTGGAGTGCCCACTCACAGTCGAGGACACCCCCTGCGCGGTTTACTACACGGTGTCTCCATTAGTTATGGGTTACATAGTGCAGGGAGTTGTGTGGGTACGGAGAGGACTACGGGCGCTCCGTTTCGCGTGTTTCAACGCTTCCACAGACCCATGGAAGCATTGAAACACTCAAAACGGAGCGCCCGTAGTCCTGCCCGTACCCCCACCCCTCCCTGCACTATGTAACCCTGGATTCCGCTGCAATGGAATAAAGCACTTGCACTAATTAAAAAGATTTGCGGTGAGGGCCATCCATTTCTATGTAAAAATTTATATCTACTCTTTGGGATTGAGCAACGCCATTTGATCTCCATAGATTGTAGTCTGCTGACATCTTACCCGTGACGCCGCCAGTGCCCGGTAACACTCTTTTTTGCATCTCCATTAGTTATGCTGAGGGCCGTTCTACGCAGCCTTACTTTAGCATATCCAAAGCTAAAAATGTGGCCGCCTGTCCCACGGCGGCTCCACAATGCTGTAGCTATGGGAAAGGGAGCATGTGTTGATTACTATTGAATCATAGAGTTTGTAAAGCACATGTGCTAAAGCAGCAACTTGCACAATCCAAACCGGAAAAACAATAGAAGGACACAACCTGTGGGTAGAACAGTATCCTGCATCAATCACCAGTTAGTGTGCCAGGACTTCTATCTTGCCTTCAACATTGACAGTGTCCACAGTGGGTGAATCGGATCTGTGTGTCTGGGTGTAGATCTGTTTGTCTGACTTGCGGCTCATACAGAGCAGCATTCAGTAGATACAGGTAAGTACTCTAGCCTGAATTACATTCTGTATGTATATTCTTTATGTTTAGAGTGTCAACCTGTGTCCAGTATACTGTTGTGTATACACTAAATACATTTGTCAGCCGATCCCAGTATATTATTTGTTTGATTCTGCAGAGCTGAATCTATAGTATGGAAGCTGTGGTGGGAAAATGAAGGCTGTAGTGGTGTCCTGTATGGAGGCTGTACTGCTGGGCTGTATGGAGACTGCAAGGCTAATGTTGGCTGACCAGGGATAATGTAGGCTGCAGTGGACAAGATTTGTAATATGTAGGCTGGCCTGTCTAATATGGAGTGTGTGCAAGGCTGTATATCTTAGAGTTCCCAAAATATATCTAGCCCTGCAGCCTCGATATTACATATACATCCGAGCATGGGGCCTGTATGTTGCATATACCTAGCCTGCAGCTTGGATGTTGATGAATCATGGAATGTGTTAAAGGTGGCCATTGAGCCTGTTTTTCCTGTGCCCCACAAAAACACAAGAGCACTCCCTGGCCAGGATGTTCGTCAAAGAGAGGTGGGAGTTAGCAATCGGCAACCAAGCTCAGTAGCACAGTTACAAGTCATTTGTACACTGTGTTGGCCATTTTTCTAGGTCCGAATTTGAGGTCTATTGTGACTTGGGGTGTTATAGCCACCTGGGTCCAAAGCAGCATAGTTGCCACTAAAGGTTACATTTTTATTGCCTTAGGCAAAAATTATGGACACAGTTTCACTTACAAATATAATATTTATATTTATTCATTTATATAGCGCTAATAATTCCATAGCACTTTACATGCATGAGTAATGCTGTCTCTCTTGGAGCTCACAATCTAAACATCCTATCAGTATGTCTTTACAATGTGGGAGGAAACTGGAGTGCCCGGAGGAAACCCACGCAAACACGGGGAGAACATACAAACTCCTTGCAGATGTTGTCCTAAGTGTCCTTGGTGTAGCTTCAACATCATTTTGGAAAGGTGAACATAGCCCAAGGATACCTCATCTACTTCCATGTATTCATGCATCTCATAATGTTGATTTTGAGAATCGCCTGTTTCCACAAATGATTCTTGTTCTTCAAAGAGGGACTGCAAAATATTGTTACATTTTATTTTAAGAATATCAGTCCTAGAAATGTGCCAAATATATCTCTGAATGTTCATATTTTGAAGTAAGGTTTGTACCTGAATATTAAACACATTATCATCTGAATCAGTTTCAGAGTAGCATTCGATTATGGAGTAATTTGTTTCAACTAGGATGGATGAATCACTCAGAGAGGTAAATGTCATGATCACCGCTTCCTCTCCTCCAGCCTGTGAATTTCCTTCCATTTGCATCTATCAATTATTATGGGACATTTGCTGTGAAGACCGCTGAAGCTTGAAAATATAACACATATGAACTAAACACTGGTTGACAACTTATGTTGTGATCCCTGGATGGATTGGACATTTCTATATCCACAAACTTTGGAAATGGTATGTTCACACTGTGTAAAATTTTGTAAAAAGCTTTGCATTACACAATTGTCCAAATGTTTTTTTTTTGACAAATCAACATGTTAAAAGTATAACACTGTACCATACGGATATGTTAACACAGTATATATTTATGGATTATGTGATAGGGAAGATCTTGTTAATCGTTTGGCCAGTGGGTCAAAACAGAGAAGCGTAAGGCCAATTTTTTGGGATTGACAAGTTGCGGAAAACAATGAAATCACGTTGGGTTAAACAATATCCGGCATGTGATTTCTGGCAGCATAGTTAGTATCAGCCAAACAAATGAACGTTAGCTGTGAAGACTGGAAAAAAAAAAAATCTGAATTTTTGCACACACAGAATGTATATGCTGTGTTTGTAAAGGCTGATGACAGACACTCAGATCTAGCTCTCTGGGCCAGATGTCACCTCTCTCCTGTCCAGAATCCCAGAGTGTCTATCAGCCATATCAATATGCAAATAGAGTCTGTGGAGCCTCGGTTAGGAGTCTCAAACACAGGACTAGCCATATATCCCTCCAGGGAAGGACCCAGCCAAGGGGTGGCTCCTTGCGGAGAACACCACAACCACCATATTAAGTGGCCCTTTTAGCCAATATCCAACTCTTTTACAAGTTTAGAGATATGACAAGGGAATACCAAGGCCAGGTATCCATCCACAGACAGCTGTTTCGGAGTGTTGCCCCTCATCAGTGTGAAGTAGAATTCTGGCTAGGTGGGAGCAAGGCCTAGTAGACCAACATCACAAAGCATTCACAATGGTGCTAAATTTAATAAGTGATATTTTTAGGTGTATGGTATCCACCTGATACACGATTTTTACTTTTTATTATATATCTAATTCTTTCTTAATTTTTTCATCACTCTATTTTAGTACACAATTTTTGAATACACAATTTATCATATGTTTCCCCTCTATATAGCACAATTTTCATTCCCTTTTGACTTATATTTTGGAACACACCCATAAACATATAGCACAACAGATAGTGCTCTCGCACAATTTATAACATAAGATCACTATTCTCTGTTTTAACCCACACTATGCTGTTTTACTGATTTTATATTTTGTAGATTTTTCTATTTTAAATAATTATTTATCATAGAAAACGTACGCACTATATGTATTTATTGCCTCAGTTTTTATGTATTTTTTCAATTTCTCATTTATAATAATTGTAGTTTCTATGAGACTTTGTTGATAAACAATGTGACGTCATATTGAGACCCTCCCTATTTGTTGATGACATTGTAATTATGTCTGCATCATCTTTTGGCGCCTTTTCTCTGTTAAATACAAATGTGTTCAGTGTGATCTTGATGTTCCCTGAGGAAGGAGCTCGGTATGTGGCTCTGAAACACGTCGGAAATAAACCTGTTATCACCGTACCCAGACATCCCGTGTCTTTGGTGTTTCAACATCTCTTTGGCAGCAGCGCGGACCATAAGGTACTTTGTCCGGAGGATTTGTCTCAAAGAACCGCAGTAAACTGTGGAAGTACAGTCCCAGCAGCAGCTGCATTTTCTGAGCGATCAAGCTGGTTGTGTGCTACACAACCATACCAGGTGAGCAATTCTGAGATTGTTAATTTGAACCTGTCTAAAAAGATAAGACCCTATTGCGCATTCTCAACCCTTTAGATATACTATTTCTATTCCAGCCTAACTAGTATGTGTGATTTAAGGCCCTTGTCATGGTATCTTCCTGCACCCACTATATGACACAGTCGGCAGGGATCATTTTTGGAAATACTAAGCACATTCTGCAGTGGACCAAGTAGTACAGTATCAAGAAGTCTTCACTTCTTGTATAATCTGGGGAATATTGTCAATCACAATCTCTAAGCCATTTTGAGAAGCTTCTCCAACCCATCCTGGAGGGGAGGTACCATATATCCTTTGTCCATTGACTTGCACAAGAGATATATTTGAGCTCGTCATCCAGTTGACTACCGCAGCTTTATTTATCCGGTTCACAGAGTTCAGCCAAACCTGCGGGATTGCAGGCTGCACTCACTGCCACCTTCTATTACTCCATGTCTCTTGTCCTTTTTCCTGGTAGTCTTTGCCATTAAGTGAGTTAAATAATAGAGTGAAGGCCCTACAATATGAATAAGTGAGGGCACTCTCAAATGGTCTCAAGAGGGACCTCCGGGGGTGTGGCCTGCGTGCTGAAAGTGGAGGTCGCATAAGCTGAGAGCTCCCAGTCCACAGGGCTATTAACAGCTCAAATTGGCTCACCGCGGCTCCCTGAAGCTCCACAGACCTCTCTGTGCAGTGCCCATGATGACCCGTGGCCGGTCCAACAAGGGGGCTTCCCCACAGCGCATGCCGGATTTCTTCCCTGGAGGACAGACTGTTCATGCAGCAGGGAAGATGGCTCCTGCTTCTCCTCCAGGATCCTCCCCCAGCTCTGATAGAGGTGAGAGACAGACTGGCTCCCCACATAGCAGCAGCAGCTCAGCTCCGATGACAAAAGGAGATATGTCTGCATTCCTTGCCACAGTTAGAGCCTCACTAAGGGAGGACATGAACGAGCTGCTGGGGGAATTCAGAAGGGACTTGAATGCTCTTGGAGACAGAACAGCTCATGTAGAGAATAAAATGGGGGACTATGCTTCTGCTATAAATGCCCTAGTTGATGATAACATAGCCCTGCGTGCTGAGATCACTGCAGCCTATGACAAATTATATGACCTGGAGGATAGGTCAAGAAGGTGCAATATTAGACTCCGGGGAGTTCCAGAGGAGGACACTGACAAAGAACTGGCTCCTTTTATGCTTCGGTTTCTGGCCACAGTGCTCCCTGACCTACCTGCAAGTGACCTTGCTATTGAACGGATTCACAGAACCCCCAAGCCCAAACATTTGGGTCCTTCTGTACCTAGGGACATTTTGGCCAAGATGTTAAGGTTCCCTACAAAGGATGCATTTGTTCAACGAATGAGGAGTCCCCCCACGCTCCCTGAGAAGTTCCGCGGGCTCCAAGTATTCCCAGACTTGTCAGCGGCTACCCTGGCGAAGCGCCGGACATTTGCTCATGTTTGTACCACCCTCAGAGAGGCATCCCTGCGCTATAAATGGGGATATAATCCGACGCGCCTGATAATTTCTTACGAGGACCGGTCAGTGGCCTGCAACACACCGAAACAAGCAGAGGATAAGCTGTCTTCCTGGAAGGTCCCATTCACCATGCCTAAGCCGACTGCGCAGAGGAAGGTAACTCCAGACTGGATGAAGACCTGAAGTGGAGCTTGGGACTGCCCTGTGGATGGTCTCTTAGTCAGTCTCTTTTTTATCTTTGGAGACTGTGTTCCTGGCGAATTGAGCCCCCTCTAGCAGGCATTTTTTCCTGCTCAATGCCCGAAGCACTGGGCAATTTGCCTGCGGCCCATGTGACTGGCCCTGGCATACTTTTTGTTGTTTTTTCAGTTTCATTTTTCCCCTTTTCCTTTTTTTTGCTGATTTCCCTTTGCTCAGGCTCGGAACTGTTATATGAGGACTTGTGTGCTTTTTGTTTGCTGGAGTTAGCGTCTCAATCTGTAGATCTTCATTACACGGCGCTATACTGGGGATACATTGACTGTCTATTACATGTGATATTTATGGAAATGATGACAGGATGGCCCCCTGGACTCCCAGGGTTCATTAGAAGTTCTTTTCAGGGTACTACATTATGAGTATAAAGTTAATGTCGCTTAATGTTAGGGGGATGAACTCCCCGGGTAAGCGTTCTATGATCTGGAGAGAAATCAGGAATTCTAAGGCTGATATAATTTGCCTGCAAGAGACCCATTTGCTGGAAGCGGACAACTTTCGCTTTCATAACCCCCAATTCCCACACATATTCTTTGCAAATGATAAGGTCAAAAGGGCAGGGATATGCATTATGTTCAGAACCACGGTTGCTTTTAAATTGCTTGACCAATACTCTGATCCTGGGGGTAGATTGTTGATATTGGTCTGTACTCTGAATGGTGTGTCTCACACGATTGCTTCCATATATGCACCCAACTCAGGGCAAAGTAAATTTATCAGACGTGCCTTTAAAACCATCCATTCCATGGAACAGGGGGCAAGATACTGTGTGGGGATTTCAACCTCCCAATGCAACGAGACCTTGACTGCTCACACCGGGGAGGGGAATGGAGGGGGGAGCTCAGGTTGCCCGCCCTCGAATTTCACTATCATGATCACTGGAGGTACTCCCATGCAGCAGAGCGGGATTATACCTATTTTTCCCCCCGACATCAGACATACAGCAGACTAGACTATTACTTGATCGATGATGCTATCCTAGCCCGCTGTTCTGCTTCAGAGATCGGGTTGATCACGTGGTCAGATGATGCCCCGGTTTTCCTACTGATGGCTTTGTCACACCATTCGCCCCCTGCTTTCCGGTGGCGTTTGAATGAGGGACTTCTGTTGAACGCGGAGGTGGTGGCAAGGGTCTCCTCAGACATATCTACTTATTTTCAATTGAATGATAACGGTGAGACCAGTGACGAGACCCTGTGGGCCGCGCATAAATCCGTTCTGAGGGGATCCTTCATACAGCAAGCTGCGATCATAAACCGTAGGAGAGAGGGGGATCGGCTCACTTTGTTGTCCAGATTACAATCTCTGGAGGCCCTTAACAAGGCGGATGTAACCCCTCTGTCACCTCTGAAATCTATGCCATTAGATTTAAACTTCGGGACGCCATGCTGGTCTCGTATGCTCATAACCTGCGTAAGCTGAAAACGAAGTGGTATTCGGCAGGTGACAGGGCGGGGGCCATGCTTGCCCGTAGAATTAAAGTAAGGGAGGCCAAATCTAGGATCGACCATATTCTTAACTCCAGCGGGAACCCAGTTAGAAACCCTTCAAAAATAGCAGCCGAATTTGCTAATTACTATGCTGCCCTTTATAATTTACATAGGGATCCCTCGACTCCCCAGCCCACGACCCAGGAAATTTTGGACTATCTGGCTTCTGTTAATCTCCCCTCGGTTTCTGGGGAACAGCTGTCCTTTCTAAACTCTCCTTTCACCCTAGAAGAAATACAAAAAACCATTAAACAGACTAAGAGGTTGAGTGCCCCTGGCCCAGATGGTTTCACTAACTCTTATTACCGTACATTCCAATCGTTACTTGCCCCTTACCTATTGAGACTTTTCTCGGCTTGGGGGAATAGGGGCAGAATGTCACCGTCTAACTTGGAGGCCACCATCGTAACCCTGCCAAAGCCGGGAAAGCCCCCTAATTTACCAGGTAATTTCAGACCCATTGCTCTTCTAAACTGTGACATTAAGTTGTTCACCAAACTGCTAGCTTCTCGGCTAGCCTTGATTGTCCCATCCCTGGTCTCCCCAGACCAGGTGGGGTTTGTGGCGGGTAGGAAGGCGAAAGACGGGATACGCAGAATGTTGGACCTGGTGCGGGTGGCGGAGCTGTCTGGACTCCCCAGTGCATTCCTGTCACTTGATGCTGAGAAAGCATTTGACAGGGTGCACTGGGGATATCTCAGAGCAGTTCTTCAAAAGTTTGGGTTGGTGGGCCCTATTAGCTTGGCCATTTCAGCCATGTACTCGGAACCTTCGGCGCGAGTCCTCACGGCGGGTTTCTTGTCAGAGCCATTCTTAATAACTAATGGTACTCGACAAGGGTGCCCCCTATCCCCTATTATTTTTGCCCTCTGTATGGAACCATTGGCTGAACGGATCAGGTCTTCCCCCGGTATCTCGGGCGTGGTGGTGGGGAAGGAGGTCCATAAAATCAGCCTTTACGCTGATGATGTAATCATATCTTGTGTGGATGTTGGGCCGTCCTTCGCTGCTGTCATGTCTGAACTGGGGGAATTTAGTAAAATATCATATTACAAATTGAACCCTTCTAAATCTCTAGCACTTCCGATAGCGATCTCAGACCCCTCTCTGAACTCTCTGACAGAGGCATACCCCTTTCAATGGTCCCCAGATGGTATTCCCTTTTTGGGTATAACCTTGACCCCCTCGGCGCTTACAATTAAGATAAACTTCTCCAACCTATATGATAAAATTAAAGCTCTCTTAGATAATATGCACCGGTTCTTGACCTCGTGGAAGGCCCGCATAAATGCCTTCAAAATGATGGCCCTTCCTAGGATCCTTTATTATTTTAGAGATCTGCCCTTCGCATCCCCAAAAAACTCATTGCTCGCCTCCAAAGCTTAGCTAATAAGTACATCTGGGCTCACGGGTCGGCTCGGGTAGCAAAATCTATTCTTTACCTCCCCTTGGAGTCGGGAGGAATGGGAATGCCAGACTTGTTGGCCTACCACAGAGCCTCGTTGCTGACAGGCCTCAGGGAATGGTGGCTCATGGACAGTGATCACAGGTGGTTACAAATAGAGAAATTTTACTCCAGGCGGGGCTCCACTCGTCTCGCCTTGGAATCGGAAGTATTGCGGGCCGATTCAGTTATGGCTCTACTGCCTACTATGCGGGCGGCTCTCCATCTTTGGAGATCCTTTGCCCCTAAACTCTTAAAAATCCCTCGTGGGTCGCTGTCTGTGTTTGCCATTGAAACCCATGTCCCTTATTTGAACCTTCAGGCGTGGTGGGAGACAGGTATTCACTCGATGGCTGAGATTGAGGGACCCGGGGGTCTAATTCCTTTTGACCAGATCTCCAAAACCCACCCAGAACTTAGGAGAACATTCTATCAATATCTCCAAATAAGACACTTTCTACACAGCGCTCATTTAAATACTGCATTCTCGGAAACCTGCATGGATAGGAGGGTTAATGGATATTTCTTGACACAGGGAACTGGTTCTAAGAGAATATCGATTATGTATAAAGCCATACAGGCCCTAGACTCAGAGGTAAAACAGCCATATATGTTAACTTGGGAAAAGGAGCTTGGGGTGACATTGGAGCTCAAGGATTGGCACTCGAGCATTAGGGAGCTTAAGAGAGTTTCCTCGTGCATAACCCACTTAGAACAGTTAAAGAAAACGCAGTTGCGATGGTACCGCTGCCCGGTTGTGGTGGCTAGATATGACCCACAGTATTCCTCTCTGTGTTGGAGGGGATGCGGTGGGATTGGTACTCAGTCGCACGCGTGGTTCTTATGTTCAGACTTATCTGCTCTCTGGAGGGGGATTGAACGCTTGATATCTGATGTCACTGGAATTTAGGTGCCCCTCTCACCCCTCATGGCAACACTTCACATCGGACTTGATTCAATCCCCCGAATCGTGAGAGGAGTGATCTCCCACATTCTTATAGCCACCCGGGCGGTGATTTCACTTAAATGGCGGGGTGCCTCCCTCCCAACAGTGAAAGAGGTGATTGAGAGGGTAAATTTAGCATGTCAGTATGAGCGAGCTTTAGCTCAGTCAAGTACTGCCAAGAAAAATTTGGAGCTGATTTGGGAACCCTGGATGTCGAGTGCACATTGCATTGTTTGAAGAGGTTGCCCGAAAGTTGGGTTAACTTGAAGTGAGTTCAGCTATCCCCGGGCTGTTTCACTGACTCCTAGACAGGATTAAGGATAATACTAATGTAGTATTCATTTGCACTGTATGTTTTGAGCCTGTGACCCTCCGACCCTCCCCCCCCCCCTCCCTTGTTAAACTACTGTATTTCTCCTTTTTTTTTTCTTTTTCTGTTGATTTTGTCTATGTTTGTTAACTCTGTTAATACAATAAAAATTATTTGGGAAAAAAAAAAAAAAAAAGAGGGACCTCCAAAATTTCTAAAGGAGGGCATTTCCAAACGTATGTAACAGCTACCTAAGGGCTCTCACTAAAATTCAGGTTTCCTGCCTACTACAGTCCACTGAACATTTGAATTTAGGGCCACAAAATATCATGTTATAGAGGTGGAGGAGAAGGAGGAGGAGAGTTTTGCCCAATGCTA
Source organism: Allobates femoralis (assembly GCA_033576535.1). Taxonomy (NCBI): domain Eukaryota; kingdom Metazoa; phylum Chordata; class Amphibia; order Anura; family Aromobatidae; genus Allobates; species Allobates femoralis. Next base: position 435,106,968 of record JARQOC010000006.1, on the reverse strand, counting down.
CAATGGACACATTGTAAAGTGCTATGGAATTTGTATTCCCCTATCCTAGTATCAATGAGCGAGGGGTCGTCCAAATGTCTAAGTAAGAGTGATCCCTCCAAAACATACATTAGATAGCCATCTCTGTGCCCTCAGCAATCTCAGGTGTCTTGCCTACTGCGGGACTTCTGAACATTTGAATTTATGGCCGCAAATGTCATGGAGGTGGAGGAGGAGGAGGAGGCTTTTGCCCAACGCTAAAATGGGCACATTGTAAACTGCTATGGAATATATATTCCACTTTCCTAATGTCAATGAAGGAGGGACCGCCCAAATGTCTAAGTAAGAGCGGTCCCTCCAAAATGTACGTTAGATAGCCATCTCTGGTCCTTCAGCAATCTCAGGTTTCCTACCTACTGCGGGCCCTCTGAACATTTAAATGTAGGGCCGCAAAATCTCATGGTGGTGGAGGAGGAGGAGGGTGAAGCGCAACGCTAAAATGGGCACATCTTAAACTGCGAAGGAATATGTATTCCAGTATCTGAGCCTCAACAGGCTCCAAAATTATGTTACAGGACCACCTGAGGCCTCTGAGTTCAAAGATCAACGTACTAACTGGTACGTTGTAGTTGGCCTTGTGAAGTGCTAGGGAATAGCTAACTTAAAATGATGTATGACAGAGGGAACTACAAAATGTATGAGCCAGGGCCCTCCCAATTGTAAATGGCAAAAAAAAAGCTACAACAGTACATGTGAACAAACATTGAAAGTGATCTTTTTTTGTTTCCCTGGTTTATTTAGCCTTATATACAAGTGATTATGCATGAAAAACTGTTTCTGAACCTTTTTGGCCTGTAAAATTTGATTTAGGTTAGGGTTGGTAGTTGTTTTTGTGTATCCGTAATAGTGGCGTAATCCTATGACAAAGCTATTCCCACAAACCATATGTGAGTCAGAAATGCATTAAAGCATATTCTCCATTCTCCATGCCTCATCACTTTCCCACCCATTTTAGCCTTTTCCTCAGGCCCCCACACCCCTTTATAGGGTCCAATAGAAAATAATTCGCGTTTCCCAATATCTTACATTGTGCTCGCCATTCGGAATTAATAACCAATTATTAGAAAGTAATCGATTATGAATATTGCGGTACTCGCTCTTCCGTAGCCTTGAACACTGCAGGATTTAGGGATTTTCTCCCTGTTTTAAAGGACGCCTGCTGATAAAATCTGCCACCAAATTGTTTGATCATCTGATATGTAATGCAGTTAGCGAGGAAAGGTGGTGTTGAGCTGTCTTGAATATGTTGAAAGTGACTTCTATCAGGGAGAAGGATCTCATGCCTCCATGATGATTTATGTAGAAAACTGATGTTGATGTCAGAAAAGAGTAGGACCTCCCTTCCCTTGAGGAAGGGAAAACACTGTTCCAACCCCTTCTGTAATGCTAAGAGCTCCCTGAGTTTGAGGAAGGCCTCCTATCTTGTCGAGTCCATGAACCCTGTACTACACTGTCTTACATATGGGCACCCCAGCCGAAAGTGCTGGCATTTGAGCTAATCACATTCTTGGTTGTGGATACCCATGGCACCCCTCGAGACAAGTTGTCTCTGCTTAACCACCATTTGAGGGAATCTAGCATGTCTAATGAAAGCATTAACCTGCCCTCTAGGCAGTCTCTTAACCATTCCTGGTTAACCATCCCTTTTTTAATGAAAAAAAACACAGAAAAATTATAAAATCAATTATTACCTAACTTTTGACTCTGAATACGTAGTATATTTGTTGCAATGTCCGTGCGGGTTAAGATACATAGGGGAGACTACCTGCGACTTCAAGACTAGATTTAGTCAGCATAATTATTCGGTACGAAAGAAGCGGGTAGCTCACCCCGTTTCGTAGGACTGCACGGAAATGCAGCATACTGATCTTAAATTTATGATCATAGACCATGTCCCACCCCTGAGACGGGGGAGAGACAGAGTGGCGTTGTTAAAGAAAAAGGTTTTGTCTTGGATTTTTAGACTCGGTACATTGAGACCCCATGGATTGAACGTTGACTTTAAATTGCATACCATCCATTGGAATAATTGGGGTTTCATAGTTTTCCTTATATTCTAATCTGTAGTAGTGCAATTAAATTTATTGATGTTTTAACATAATGTATGTCCTTTGTGTTTTTATCTTAGGTGATTGTCTGGAAACGAACCCAAGCAGCCATGATATTCTGCCTAAATTTCTCCCATTGATAATAATCAGTCCTGTAACAGTATGTGTGGTAGTGAGTAATTATTAACGCTAATTCCTTTGGTAGGTTCTTAGAGCGAATGCATATAATGGCATTTTTTACAGGATGATATGTGCCGAATTGGTTCCTCTATAAAGTGGCGTTGGTGGTTTCACTTCTAAGGTGAGACTTCCATCGACCCCCTGTTATCTATAATAGAAGCCCTGTGGAACTTTAGCATTTATAATTCTATTATCTAGAACCTATAATGTATAAGAAACTTAGTATGGGCAACTTCTAATGTGAAGCCATTTCCAAGATGGTGCCGATTGTTTTAGCGCATGCTCAGTGGCAAGCATTCTATATTGCGATCATGTGACACGCTCTACACCAGTGGGAGCCCTCAGCGTCATAGTTACATCATTACTGACGCGCCGGGAAGCTATTGGACTCGGAAGAGGCCGACAGACATGAGGAGATGGCAGTAATGGACGGCTGCAGGAGAAGTGACCGATATATCACCATGTAAATATGTAATTTTTGCACAGTTGTCACAGATTTGTAATCAAGATTAATTCTATCATAATTGAGGCATGTTATGCTGTACACTTATATATCAGAGCACTATGTCTGCACTTTATGTATAAATTAACACTGTGATGATGTTTTGAAGAAAACTACTGTATGTATACATTTTACACTTTTTACACTTAATATTAATTCATCTGGGAGGGTTTAAAACCCCCAGCCAGTATCAGTAGCACTATGCTTGAAAAACTCTCTTTGACTGAAACTTCACTTCACTTGGCCTAATAAAGGGTCCAGAAAAACATCTTTATGCCTGGAGTGCTGCCTGTTTTTTCTGATAAGCATTCCTGGTTGTGGACAACTTCCCGCTGTAGAAGATGAGAATGAAACTAACTCCACTGGACAGCTGGTATACAACCTGTGAGAAAACCCAACAGAGACATGGCTCGCCAGAAAGACAACTCTGGTTGTTTCAGAACTGACCATATCAGTGAAATTAGTTTGTTATTTGTCCTCTGGGTGGTGGCAAATTAGGGACCTTAAATTCAGTATTAACACAAGAAAAAGCTGTGATTTTGATGGATGAAGCTGGGATTTCTCTAGATTCATCATCCAACCAAGGTCTTCCAGAATCTTAATTACCTTCTAATGTTGGTGATTGCAATCTGCATACGAGTTCCCTATGATGAGAAAATCATCCAGATAGGGGGTTATAAGTGTATTTTGATCCAGAATATGTGCTATGATTTCTGCCACTATTTTAGTGAATACCCTCGGATCCATTTGTGGCACCCCAGGGTCAATGTGCCACAGTGTCATTACTGCCCCTGGGTAGTGGTGTCACCAGAGAGCAACAAAGGGTATTCTCATTAGGCAACACACACACAACACTAACACCAGCAAATCAGAAGGGGGAGACCAAGCCCGGGTTCAGGGTGAGCTTCCCTTATATTCTGGTCTGGGGAGGAGCAAGTCAGTGCAGTGGGGAGCAGCACCGTGAAGACATCCTGGTGGACTGGAAGCTGCTTAGCTCGTCCCAGGATCGCTAACTTGTTCCAGGCCTAAGCCTAGGGTCTGAGGAAAGGAGAGGAAGAAACACACCGGGAGGCTGAGCAGCATCGTGCCTTCTCCAAAGAACAAGCGCATAGAACGGACACCGGAGTCTGAGACTGTGCAGGGTTACACATCCCAGCAGTCAACACTGGAAAGTGGGGGACTCCAGATTCTCAGCTACACTGTACCAGAAACACAGCAACGCATAGACTCCAACAACATTGACACCCAGCTGTAGGGTAGAGAGAGTGAAGGACTCGAGTTGCCTGTTATACTGGTACCTCGCAGGACGAGACAGGGGTGGCAGCCTAGCTTAAGCAAATGCAAGAACCAAATCACAAGTGCAGCAAGGGAGCCAAAAAGACCTGGTCGGGTGAGAATAACCCCAAGTTGCTCTCAAGACTCCGTGGACAGCATTTAACATCTGCTCCAGTAAAGGACTGAGAAAACTACAAAACAGTGAGTCTGCCTGTTACTTGCGCCCGTTACCCTGCACCCTGTACACAGACTTCCTACACCTGCCTTGGGGACCCTCAGCCCTACCCGAGGAGGGCTTACCATCCACGTTGCCCCAAGTCACCGTCCCCAGCAGGAATACGGCAGCGGTGGTTCTATTAACCACATACCCGGGTGGTTCACGACAAATCCCTTGTAAATACCCGGACTGGGTCACGACTACCTTGATACCCCAGAGAGACAGCACTGGCCCGGTTCCCGAGTACCTCATAGCCTGGGGGTACATCAGCTCTTCTGGCATCACGAACAGGATCCCGTGCCCGGTAAACCAGGTACTGTGTGCCGTGAATTGTGTGCAATACGTTTTTTAGAACTGTTGCCATTGTAACGCGCACGGGAAGCAGAGGGGGCATGTCATCGTGGGCGGCACCCTCCAAAGAGCGCGAAGCGAGGCCCGGCCTGCGCTCTGACAACATCCGGGGCGACACAAAACCTTGCTGCACCAGTGGAACTATAATTGTACACCCGACAGAAGCAGAAGACCGGAAGGGTGAGCATTAACTAAGGGGGCGGAAAGATGTCGCAGCCAGTGGATCCCACACAGCGAGGGAACAGAGCACCCGGCAGTGCTGCAGTGCAAGGGATGTCACCGATCATACACAGAATATGTCATATTTGTATATGGGAAACCCTGTCTAGTAAGTGCCCACAGGGGGATGGAGGGCAGATGTACCAATACAGCAGTGGCTGTAAAGGAACCCTGTGGGTGAACCAGGTACTGCTGGTGGGATACTGCACTTGTAGTTGCAGTGTAACCAGCCTTGTTAATCTGTCTGGTGGGGGGGGATGTCAGATAGCAAGCTGCTCAGAATTATACAATACCCTTGGGTGGTGGGCCGGGGGTGTGGACAAAGGGGACAAAGCCCAACGCGTATCGCCACAGCCGTGACATATTCTGTGTGTCCTGCTACTTGATGTTTTGCTTTGTGAGTGCCTCGCCTGATTATGGGGTTATGTCCTTAATGGTTTATGGACAGATACTTATCGTGGGGGCTCTGACATTGGGGGCTACTGTACTTTTAATTGAGGAGCACGTGTTAGGATCAATTACCTTACTACTCATGTGACGAGTAGTGAACCACTGCTGTGTCTCATTACAGCCACTCGGTACCTTAACTTGATTACACAGGGTTTGTCACTACTTCTATGCTAAACACCTACTGCTCACCTTTTTTACGGCAATTTTGATAAGGCTATACCAATTATATATAGTACGTATGGGAGTCTGTTATGTGGTTTAAACATTAACGGTCAGCCTGACATATTGTGATCTAATTCTTCATATTTATATTATTGGGTAAGCTGTTTATTTCAATTTATACACATTGCTCAATATTATCTCTGTACCCAATTACTACTGTACCCTCTCAACAACCACCCTCCCGGGTCCTGGGTATTTTGCACATGCTCTGCGAGGCAAAAGGGGAATGTTTTTAATTGTTTTGTAATGTCAATCAAGGTTTTCTGTCTTTCACCCACTAATAAATGTAACGTTTTTACCTGCAATTGGTTGTGCGCAATTCTATACAGAAGCTCTTTTGTCTCCTCTTCACAGCCCTACTGCTTCTGTGCTGCACAACCCATCTTTACAGTAAATCCAGGCAGTGCGCCTCTATATCTCTCGCCTCTTGGGAGCAGTGTTGTCTCAGGTGCAAGAAGGTAAAGAGAGAGTCATCGCTTTTGCAAGCAGGAAGCTCTGCCCTACTGAAAGAAACCCAGAGAATTACAGTTCCTTCAAGTTAGAACTACTGGCAGTAGTCTGGGCTGTAGCAGAGCATTTCAAACATTATCTAGCCGCTGCAAGCTTTACCATATATAGGGACAACAACCCACCTGGACTCAGCAAAATTAGGAGCACTGGAACAGTGATGGATAGCCCGGCTGTCTAATTATAAATTCACCATCAAATACAGGGCAGGCCACAAGAATGGAACGCAGATGCCTTATCCCGATGCGACACCTAAGAGACGTGGAAGAGGAACCGGAGTAGCTGGAAGAAATAGAGTTACCGGCCTTTCACCGCCCTAAGGCAACACAGTACAAAGCAGGTGTGTACCAGAAGCATCAAAAGGCAACGCTCAACCCCTTATCACATCACGGATGGGCTGATGTACAGGACAGTGACCTGGCTGTGGGACTAGTCAAGAGATTGCTGATGCATGAAGGTGCTTACCCTGATCAGAATGCTCCAGCTGAATCTCACCAGCTCTGGAAAGAGAGAGGGAGATTGTTCCTATATAAACATAAGCTATGCAGAAGACATGTTAATCCAAAGACTCGAGTTAGTCTGGCAGATCGTTGTACACAAGAAAGATACAAAGATGGTCATGGAAGCCTATCATGACATCTTGGGCATTTTAGATGGAAGAAGATGGAAGTGCTCTTGAGAGAAAGACTCTACTGGGTTGGCATGAGAAAATCAATATAAAAATGGTGTAGAAAATGTGGCCTGTTATGAACCGGCAACTGAGGAGTATCATGTGGTGTTCACAGAGAGGTTGGACACTAATACTGGTCATGAAATCCTGACTAACCCAGGCAAGTAGAACTAGACATGGAGAGCACTACGATGCCCTATAGCGCCTCAGCACAGCCAGAGGACTAATTAAACCTAAAGACGGAAACAGAAAAAACATGACTGCCTCGGAGCAGACCCCAAAGGAATAGCTAGCCCCCCACAAATATTGACGGTTAGTGGAGATGAAAAACAATACCCAGGCAGAAAATAGACAAGCAAAGAGAGGCCCAGCTATAACTAAATAGAGAAAGGACAGGACGGATTACTTCCGCGACCAGCATCAAAACTCTATCAAAACACAACGGCTGGATATGCAAAAAAACTGAGCCCACATGGACTCGCCTCCCACTAAACCAGCAAGACTCCTGCAAACAATTCCAAAGTCAGTAAAACAGACACTAAACAAAACTAGAACTACAGACAGGTAATGGAATGGTTAATGGACTAGGGAGAAATTCCTCCCTAACTTAATGCAGGGAAAAAACAACACTTATACAGACGAATGAATCCTACACTCAGAGCAGAAACATGAGTAATTCAGATACAAAAGGCACATTACAAATGAGCCACAGATTTGCAGGAAAAACAACCATTCACTTATCTGTAATGGATTCAGTAAGGGACCAGGAGAAGGCAGAAGACATGCAGTCACTCCATGAACAATTCACCACTGGCAAAGAGCCGACCAAATTAGCACACTTAAATATCCCAGTCCAAGCACCCCTCCAGTCATTATCAGATTCAGGGGATACATCTCTCACAGACAGACCAGATGCATCACCAGTCTCAACCACACGAGGGAGCTCCAAACCAGAGATTCCAGTCACGGAATCCACAACAGTGGCCTATGCAACCTATGGAGAAAGAATCAAAAAAGTCAGAGAGCTCCAGTCCTTAGTCACCAAGCAACCCCTGGAATTAGTAGCCCTAGACCACGTCAAATTAACACCAAGCAAATCCGGCTACGTCTATGTATTGACCATTGTGGACCACTATTCCCGTTTCATTGTGGTGGTGCCAGTGAAGGATCTCACTGCAAGAACTGCAGCTAAAGCGTTCCAAATGTACTTTTGCAGACCACATGGTTACCCTGAACAGGTCTTGGCAGATCAAGGTCCAGCCTTTGAAGCAGAGGTTTTCCAAGAATTCTGTAATATGTATGGATGTAAGAAGATCCGCACAACAGCTTATGATCCTCAAACAAATGGTTTATGTGAGAAGATGAATCACATCGTGATTGACCTCCTAAAGACTTTACCAGCATCAGAAAGGAATCAATGGCCAGAGAAGTTAACCGACTTGGTAGACTTGTATAACCATGTCCCGGTGAGTTCGATCAGTTACACCCCAGCTTATCTCATGAGAGCAAGACCCGGTAAGCTACCAATTGATTTGGATATGGGAATTCTCAAACATGATGCAGAAGTTCCAGAAACCAATTAGGATACCCTATACCAACAGAAGTATCTCCAAGTCCAAGAATGCATTGAGAAAAGTCTCCAGAAAGCTAAAGAGAAGCAAGAGAGAGCCTTTAATCAACATGCTTCAGCAGCTCCTTTACAACCTGGTGATCAAGTGCTTAAAAGGAAAAGACGCACCAACAAATTAGATGATCAAAGGGAACCAACACCATACACTGTTCTCCCATCAATCCTTGACAATACAAAAGTGTGCCTAATTAGTAAAGATGAAGGCAGAACCACATCAGCCGTATCAAGGGACCACTTAAAATTGTGTCCTGAAACCCTGAAGACACCAGAGGTCCCAGTAGTTGAACCTGTTGAACCTAAGAAGAAGAAGATGTGTTCCATAGTGTCTTAGGAGATTTTCCAAAAACCTGGACAAATTACCATGGAGCAGTGTTAGTACCAATGCTTGCATTTCATCAAGTGGTAGTACCTGAACCAGTACCTGAACCTGTACCTGAACCCGTGCAGCAAGAAATCCCAAGAGAGGAAGAACTGGAAGTAGAACCCATAGAGGAAGCACAAGAAGAACAGATTCCTGGGCCCAGTGAGCTTGCCAGGGTAGTGGTGTCACCAGAGAGCAACAAAGGGTATTCCCATCAGGCAACACACACACAATACTAACACCTCCAAGCCAGAAGGGGGAGACCAAGCCCGGGTTCAGGGTGAGCTTCCCTTATATTCTGGTCTGGGGAGGAGCAAGTCAGTGCAGTGGGGAGCAGCACTGTGAAGACATCCTGGTCTGGAAGCTGCTTAGCTTGTCCCAGGATTGTTAACTTGTTCCAGGCCTAAGGCTAGGGTCTGAGGAAAGGAGAGGAAGAAACACACCGGGAGGCTGAGCAGCATCGTGCCTTCCCCAGAGAATAAGTGCATAGAACAGACACCGGAGTCCGAGACTGTGCAGGGTTACACGTACATATAGAAAGCTGTTTCTTTCTATATGTATGTGTTGTGATCCAGGTGGGTCTCCCTGGTGGATGACGTGCGTCTCGCAGTTTGGGGTTCTGTGAGCTCCTTTCTTCTTGAGGTGCTGTGGATGACACTCTTCTGAACTGTGCAGGGTTACACATCCCAGCAGTCTACACTGGAAAGTGGGGGGACTCCAGATTCTCCGGCTACACTGTACCAGAACACAGCAACGCATAGACTCCAACAACATTGACACCCAGCTGCAGGGTAGAGAGAGTGAAGGACTCGAGTTGCCTGTTATACTGGTACCCCGCAGGATGAGACAGGGCCAGCAGCCTAGCTTAAGCAAATGCAGGGTCCAAATCATAAGCACAGCAAAGGAGCCAAAAAGACCTGGTCGGGTGAGAATAACCTAAAGTTGCTCTCAAGACTCCGTGGACAGCATTTAACATCTGCTCCAGTAAAGGACTGAGAAAACTACAAAACAGTGAGTCTGCCTGTTACATTACCCTGCAACCTGTACTTAGACTTCCTACACCTGCCTTGGGGACCCTCAGTCCTACCTGAGGAGGGCTTACCATCCACGCTTCCCCAAGTGACCGTATCCAGTAGGAATACGGCAGCGGTGGTTCTACTAACCACATACCCCGGGTAGCATCATGACAAATCCCTTGTAAATACCCCTTTTTGGACTGATTCCAGGCCATGGGACCGGGTCACGACTACCGTGATACCCCAGAGAGACAGCACTCGCCCCGTTCCCGAGTACCCCATAGGCTGGGGGTGCATCACATTGAAATACCATAGGGCAATGCTCTATATTGGAAGTGTCTTATTTTTTCCTGAATTGGCAAGGCTAGTCTCAAGAAAGTCTGGTGGTCTGGGTCAATAGGAATATGGTAGTATGCGTCCTTCAGATCGAGCAATACCATAAAGCAATTTGGGTAAAGAAGTTTATGGTGGACCTTACTGTTTCCATTTTAAATGGCTGTTGAAGGAGGTAAAAATTACATTTTTTAAGGTTGATGATTGTTATATATGAACCTTCTGGCTTCTGTATTAGGTATAGGGGGGAGTAGAAGCCACTGCCATCTTACTCTCTCGGAACCACCTGCAAAACATTCTTTTCCACCATACTTAAGACCTCTAACTCTAAGGCCTGCTGTTTCTTTTGGGATATGACAGATGTTAATACCAGACCCCCTAGGGGGCCGATAGAAATCTAACAAAGTAACTCACAGGCATTTTTAAACCCGCCATTGCAGGAACATGTGTGCCAAGATCAATGCTGGTCTGGCTCCAACATTTGGAGGACCACTTAAAAGATGGTTCCCCTTGACATACTATCTTGTCTTCTCCACCCTTATTGCAGTGGGCTACAGCCTTCATGGTCGACACGTCACTTGACACAATCAGACTATTGGCTAAAGCATTGGTTTTCTCCAACTCAGCCAGAAAAGCATTATGGCTGAAAAAAGTTGGAAAGGAGACAGTCAGGCTAAGTTAAAATTATGTTCCAAGTCCGGTGAGGGTGAATTCATCTTTGGAAATGCTCTGGATGATCTACTGGAAAAAGCTTTCACTAAGAAAAAAGGGTTTCCTGCTCTCTCAAGTCCGACGTTTCAGAATTGGTCCTTTTGGAGTAAACAATTTCTTAGAAGACAACCACCGAAGGATCAGGATATCTGGCAGACCTCTTGGAAGAGAGGCCATGGGTTTCTCTTTAAGGTCACCTCCTCGGATTCCAGAAAGAATACTAAGTGGTTGACTTCCTATTGAGCTGATTGTGTAGAGAACTCAAGTCCTCAAAGAGCAAGGCTGATGTCTGAAATGACTAGACTACTGCCAAATCGATTTTATGGCACTTATCCCATGTGGAAGAAGCAGCTTTATCAAAGAGGTATTGGCTCTTGAGAGAAGATCTGAAAATTCTCTTATCCAGCTTCTCCCACTGCTCCTAAATCACTTACCTACCCTCTCATTTATGGGAAAGGGATACTTTTTCTTTCCCGTGAGACCACCAAAAATAACATCTTGCATGGTTTCTTGGCCTTTGATCTCTATCAGACCAATGGTTGAGCTAGTGGCCTTAATCAACTGATTCACCTCCCTGGAAAAAAAGGATTTTCCACCTGCAGAGCTCTCATCTGAGGAGGAGGAGGTGGAGTAGGAACTAGAAGAGGATGGACAAGCCCCTGATTTTTGTTCGGACTTAAGAGCCCTGTCTAAGCCTGATGAGGAGACCTTCCGCTGCTTCTTATGTTTGCGGGACTTGGATAAGGATTTCAAAGTATTTCTCATTCCTGCCATCATAGTCTGCAAACTGGTAATAAAATCAGGCGTTTCTTTAGCAATAGTTTTCTGAATACAACCCTCAGAGGTTATTAAGGTAGTCAATGGTTAACGAGGACAAGGCATATTCCTTATTCTTTATCTTTTTCTTTTTACTTAGTTTTATTCTTCAGAAAAAGAAAAGGAGGGGTTCCCTGAGTAATCTGTCTAATAATCTCACAAAGATAACTCCCCACACAAGAAGTAACAGTTCAGGAGGCGGGAGCCAACACTCTGGCAGGTTGGCAGATTCTTCCAAATGGTGACCAGCCCAACTGGAAGGGCTAGGTGATATACCACTACCTCACCAAGACACACTTTGCTGTCTGGGCTGGCGTTGACGCTGCATCTGAGCTGAGCATTCATCTTTCTTTCTTTAAGACAAACTATGCTCACCATCACCGGTCTGAAAATTGCTCCTTAAATCCTCCTCCAGTTAGCAAGGGAACCTCCTCACTCTGAAAAAGCCGGCTTGCACGGCGTCGCCTTCTTGGGGGCATTCCATGTGCAGCGGCCAAAAGGTCCTGGGTGCTGAGGCCAAAAACAAATTTTTAGGGGAAACGTAAGGATTTGGCAATCACTTGTTTGAGGCCAAACACCGCCTATTTATAGGAAACAGAACAATTTGGCTATCAGTTGTTTGAGGTCAAACACAACCTTTTTAGAGGAAACAAGGATTTGTAATCAGTTGTTTGAGGCCAAACACAGCCTTTTTAGGGGAACTGAAGAATTTGGCAATTAGTTGTTTAAGGCCAAAAAAATGTTTTGAGGGAAACAGAAGGATTTGAAAATCAGTTATTTGAGGCCAAAAAAAAGCCTTTTAAGGGAAACTGAAGAATTTGGCAATTACGTTTGAGGTCAAACACAAACTTTTTTTGAGAATGAAAAGGATTTGGCAATCAGCTGTTTGTGGCCAAACACAGCCTTTTTAGGATAAACTGAAGTATTTGTCAATTAGTCATTTGAGGAAAAAAAAGTATTTTTAGGAGAAAGTGAATGATTTGGCAATCACTTGTTTGAGGCCAAAAGGATTTGGCAATTAGTTGTTTGGGCTACACACAGCCTTTTTAGTGGAAATTGAAAGATTTGGGAATCACTTGTTGGAGGCCAAAAATAGCTTTTTTTGTCGAAACAGATGGATTGGCAACCACTTCTTTGAGCTCAAACACTGCCATATCCTTGCTTCATCTGAAAAAGCTATACACAGCATTTTTAGGGGAAACTATGATTTGGCAATCAGTTGTTTGAGGACAAAAACAGCCTTTTTAGAGGAAACAGAACATTTTGGCAATCACTTGCAAGAGATCAAACACAACCTTTTTATGGAAAACGGAAAGATTTGGCAATCTGATGTTTGAGGTCACACACTGCCAAATCCTTCTGTTTCACTTAAAAAGGCTATCAGTTGTTTGAGGCCAAAAAAAGTCTTATTAGGGTGCACTGAAGGATTTGGCAATCACTTATTTGAGGCTTATAAAGCCTTTTTAGGGTAAACTGAAGGATTTGGCAATCAGTTGTTTGGGCCAGACACAGCCTTTTTAGAGGAAATTGAATGATTTGTCAATCACTTTTGAAGGCTAAACATAGCATTTTTAGGGAATCAAAAATTTAGCAATCAGTTGTTTCAGGCAAAAAAACATTTAGAGTAAACTGAAGCCAGAAAAATACTTTTTAGGAATAACATAAGGTTTTGGCAATCAGTTGTTTGAGGCCAAAAAAGCCTTTTTAGGGGTAACAGAAGGGATTTGGCAATCAGTTGTTTAAATTCAAACACAACCTTTTTAGGGGAAAAAAGGTTTGGCAATTAGTTATGAGATCAAACAGCCTTTTTATGTAAATTAAAGGATTTGGCAATCAGTTGTTGAGGCCAAAAAGCCTTTTTAGGGGTAACAGAAGGATTTGTCAATTAGTTGTTTGAGGCCAATAAAGCCTTTTTTGCAGTAAATTGAAGGATCTGGCACTCATTTGTTTGGGCCACACGCACAGCCTTTTTCGAGGAAATTGAAGGATTTGGCAATCACTTGTTGGAGGCCAAACATAGGCTTTTTTGTGGAAAAGGAAGGACTAAGCAATCACTTGTTTGAGGCTAAACACAATCTTTTTAGGGGAAACAAGAATTTGGCAACCAGTTGTTTCAGACAATAAAACCTTTTTATGGTAAACTGAAGATTTGGCAATCAGGTGTTTGTGGCCAAACACAGCCTTTTTAGGATAAACTGAAGTATTTGTCAATTAGTCATTTGAGGAAAAAAAAGTATTTTTAGGAGAAAGTGAATGATTTGGCAATCACTTGTTTGAGGCCAAAAGGATTTTGGGCTAATTATTAGTTGTTTGGGCTACACACAGCCTTTTTAGTGGAAATTGAAAGATTTGGGAATCACTTGTTGGAGGCCAAAAATAGCTTTTTTTCTCGAAACAGATGGATTGGCAACCACTTCTTTGAGCTCAAACACTGCCATATCCTTGCTTCATCTGAAAAAGGGCTATACACAGCATTTTTAGGGAAACTATGATTTGGCAATCAGTTGTTTGAGGACAAAAACAGCCTTTTTAGAGGAAACAGAACATTTTGGCAATCACTTGCAAGAGATCAAACACAACCTTTTTATGGAAAACGGAAAGATTTGGCAATCTGATGTTTGAGGTCACACACTGCCAAATCCTTCTGTTTCACTTAAAAAGGCTATCAGTTGTTTGAGGCCAAAAAAAGTCTTATTAGGGTGCACTGAAGGATTTGGCAATCACTTATTTGAGGCTTATAAAGCCTTTTTAGGGTAAACTGAAGGATTTGGCAATCAGTTGTTTGGGCCAGACACAGCCTTTTTAGAGGAAATTGAATGATTTGTCAATCACTTTTGAAGGCTAAACATAGCATTTTTAGGGGAATCAAAAATTTAGCAATCAGTTGTTTCAGGCAAAAAAACATTTAGAGTAAACTGAAGCCAGAAAAATACTTTTTAGGAATAACATAAGGTTTTGGCAATCAGTTGTTTGAGGCCAAAAAAGCCTTTTTAGGGGTAACAGAAGGGATTTGGCAATCAGTTGTTTAAATTCAAACACAACCTTTTTAGGGGAAAAAAGGTTTGGCAATTAGTTATGAGATCAAACAGCCTTTTTATGGTAAATTAAAGGATTTGGCAATCAGTTGTTGAGGCCAAAAAAGCCTTTTTAGGGGTTTAAAGAAGAATTTGTCAATTAGTTGTTTGAGGCCAATAAAGCCTTTTTTGCAGTAAATTGAAGGATCTGGCACTCATTTGTTTGGGCCACGCACAGCCTTTTTCGAGGAAATTGAAGGATTTGGCAATCACTTGTTGGAGGCCAAACATAGGCTTTTTTGTGGAAAACGGAAGGACTAAGTAATCACTTGTTTGAGGCAAACACAATCTTTTTAGGGAAACAAGAATTTGGCAACCAGTTGTTTCAAAACAATAAAAACTTTTTATGGTAAACTGAAGGATTTGGCAATTAGGTGTTTGAGGCCAAAAACAACTTTTAAGGAGGAACAGAAGGCATTGGCAATCAGTAGTGATGAGCGAAGTACTAAAATGCTCGGGTGCTCGAAGCTCGGGCCGAGCATCCCGAGATACTCGTGTACTCGGCCCGAGTACAGAGCCCAATGTTATCCTATGGGTGACCCGAGTATTTTTATGAAATGACTGCCGGCAGCATGTAGAAACCCTAAAAATGTCACAAAAGTCTCAGAAGAGTGCTCAAATGACATGGCAACACCATGGGGAAGACCCCTGGAAGCATTTCTCACTCAAAAGTCACAGCTGTGAACAATCTTGTCCGAGTTTCACGCCAATTTTACGGAGTCACCAGAAAACCTTCCAATATGCAACCAAAATGAAATTTTAGGGTTGTGAATGTTAAGGGCACATACCAATAGTGAGATACACTGTGTATTACTTTTGTGATTACATGAAGATTTTACGTGAAACATGTGCGGCACTCCGATGTCCCTGAGAAGAACGTACATAAGGCCTCTTGACAATAATGTGCCCATTTGAGGAACGGTCTATTGTAGTATTTTCCTTTGCAGGGCAGTCCAAATTTGCAGGTTCACATGCCCCTGGATAGAACTGCATGAGGGCCTGTAAACATAAGTTGTGTATGAAGTATAGCCCTTTGCCAGGGCAGCCAAAAATTTGGGAGCTCCACATGTCCCAGGATGAGGACGTGCAGGAAGGCCTGTAAACCTGAATTGGGTTGTATTGTAGTATAGCCCTTGGCCAGTGCAGCCAAATTGGAGTTCCACAATGACCTATGCATACAGACATAGCAGGAGGGCTGTAAACCTGAAGTGTGTATTGTAGTATAGCCTTTGGCCGATTGGCAGCCAAAATTGGAGCTCACATTGTCCCTGATAGAGACGTGCAGGAGACCTGTAACCATGATTGTCGGCCAAGATGTTCTGCACGCGAGGGTCACGAGCCAGGCAGCTTACCATAAAGTCAGCCATGTGCGCCAGACTCTTAACAGCCATCACTTCAGTATCCAGACCAAGACGATGATTGAACATGCTGTCCTCCTCCTCCTCATCATCTCCCCTGTCCTCTGGCCAGCCACGCTGAATCGAGGGTATGACTGGTGTGCATGTCATATCCTCAATTTGGCCAGAGAGTTGCTCCATGTCTTCATCCTCCTCCTCCTCCTCGTCATAGTCCTCCACTGCACGTTGTGATGAGATGAGGCTGGGCTGTGTGTTTTCACCCACACCCACTACTGCTCCAAGTCATCGCGCTCGGCCTACAATGCATCCTCTTTGTTTTTCAGCAGAGACCGTTTTAGAAGGCAGAGTAGTGGTATGGTGACGCTAATAATGGCGTCATCGCCGCTCACCATCTTGGTGGAGTCCTCAAAGTTTTGGAGGACGTACATAGGTCCGACATCCATCTCCACTCCTCAGGTGTTATGTGTGGAGTTTGACCCATTTCCCGACGGCTTAGGTGATGCAGGTAGTCCACAACTGCCCTCTTCTGCTCAGATATCCTGACCAACATGTGCAGAGTTGAATTCCAACGCGTGGGGACATCACACACCAGTCTGTGGGCCCGAAGACGCAAACAGCGCTGAAAGCCGGCAAGGCCGGCTGAAGCAGCAGGTGACTTGTGAAAATGTGCAGACAGACGGCGAACTTTTACCAGCAGTTCAGACAGCTCTGGGTATGACTTTACAAACCTCTGAACCACCAGGTTGAGCACATGGGCCACGCATGGAACATGCTTCAGCTGGCCTCGCCTCAATGCTGCCACCAGGTTCCGGCCATTGTCACACACGACCTTTCCCGGCTTTAGGTTCAGAGGTGTGAGCCAGTGATCTGCCTGCTGTTTCAGAGCTGTCCACACCTCTTCTGCATTGTGGGGTTTGTCACCTATGCAGACTAGCCTGTTGCCGCTTTGCAGAGGCAGTGCTGCAGTGCTTCCAGCTTGGGACTGGTGTGGAGGGTACAGTGGATGAGGATGCACAGGAGGAGGAGGCTGAGGAGCATGACATTCCGGAGCTGTAGAGTGTCGGTGAAACCCTGACAGAGGTAGGGCCTGCTATCCTTGGTATGGGAAGGAAGTGTTCCGTCCCTCGCTAGACTGGGTCCCAGCCTCCACAATATTAATCCAGTGTGCCATCAAGGAGATGTAGCGGCCTTGCCCACAAGCACTTGTCCACGTGTCTGTGGTTAGGTGGACTTTGGCTGAAACAGCGTTGTTCAGGGCACGTGTGATGCTGTTGGACACGTGGTTATGCAATGCGGGGACGGCACATCTGGTGAAATAGTGGCGGCTGGGGACCGAGTAACGTGGGACAGCAACCGCCATCAGGTCGCGGAATGCTTCCGTCTCCACCAGCCGGAAAGGCAACATTTCTAGCGCTATGAGTCGCGAAATGTGATAATTCAGGACTGTGGCATGTGGGGCGTTGGCAGCGTATTTGCGCCTGCGTTCAAATGTTTGCTGAATGGATAATTGAACGCTGCGCTGACAAGACGTGCTTGATGCTGGTGTTATTTGTGCGTGGGCAACTTCAGGTGCAGGGCCGGAGGCTTGTTCGCGGCCAGCATGGACAGGGGATTGGCTCGCACGCACAACACGCGAAGACGTAGCAGTGACATCAGCAAGCACTGCTCCTCGACTCTGTTGTACTTCCCACAAAGTCGGGTGCTTGGCTGACATGTGCCTGATCATGCTGGTGGTGGTCAGGCAGCTAGTTTTCGTACCACTGCTGATACTGGCATGGCAAGTGTTGCAAATGGCCTTTTTAGAGTCTTCTGGAGCCAACTTAAAAAACTCCCAGACTCTGGAAGACCGAACATTTGCACAGGCACCTTGAGTCGTGTTGGTGTTCCGGGGAACGGTTGGCTGCCTTCTGCCTGCGGACACGACCCTGCTTCATACTGCCTGTTGGGATGCTACGCCTCCCTCCCCCTGTGCACTGCTGGCCTCGCTCTGCATATCCTCCTGCCATGTTGGGTCAGCTACTGGATCATCCACCACGTCGTCTTCCTCTTCGGCACCCTGATCCTCCTCCTGACTTCCTGGCAATTGTGTCTCATCATCGTCCACCCCTTGTTGAGACATGTTGCCAACGTTCCGTTCGTGAGAACGTGGCTGCTCAAATATTTGGGCATCTATACATACCATCTCCTCATCACCCACTTCAAGAGGAGCTGGCGACAGGCCAGATTCTGCGAATGGATACGTGAACAGCTCTTCCGAGTGTCCTAGTGTGGGATCAGTAATGTCCGTGGACGTGTACTCGTCCTGGTGGTAGGAAGGAGGATCAGGTTGGGAAATGTGCGGTGCAGTATCACGGCTACTGACACTTGACTGTGTGGAAGACAGGGTGTTTGTGGAGGTGCCCATCTGACTTGAAGCATTATCCGCTATCCAAGTAACAACCTGTTGACACTGGTCTTGGTTCAAGAGCGGTGTACTGCTGCGGGCCCCAAGAATTTGGGACAGGACGTGCGAGCGAGGAGATGTGCCGCTTTGTTGTTGCAAAATTAGTGCTTGCACACGACCTCGGCCTCTGCCTGCACCACTTCCTTGTTCCTTTCCAACGCCCTTGCCAACGCCCTTGCACATTTTGCCTGTATACAGTGACAACTGTCTGGTGACTGTTGAGGTCACAGAAGAGTAGGATTTTAGTCCCTAACCTGTATCAATGTAGTAAGTACACCAGTCTGGTGACTGTAATGGTCACAGGAGATTAGGATTTTAGTCCCTAACCTGTATTAAGGTAGTAAGTACACCAGTCTGGTGACAGTTCAGATCACAGATTATTAGGATTTTAGTCCCTAACCTGTATCAAGTGTAGTAAGTACACCAGTCTGGTGACAGTTCAGATCACAGGAGAGTAGGATTTAGTCCTGAACCTGTATTAAGGTAGTAAGTACACCAGTCTGGTGACTGTAATGGTCACAGAGTATTAGGATTTTAGTCCCTAACCTGTATCAAGGTAGTAAGTACACCAGTCTGGTGAATGTAATGGTCACAGGAGAGTATGATTTTAGTCCCTAACCTGTATTAAGGTAGTAAGTACACCAGTCTGGTGACAGTTCAGATCACAGGAGATTAGGATTTTAGTCCCTAACCTGTATTAAGGTAGTAAGTACACCAGTCTGGTGACAGTTCAGATCACAGGAGATTAGGATTTTAGTCCCTAACCTGTATTAAGGTAGTAAGTACACCAGTCTGGAGACAGTTCAGATCACAGATTAGGATTTTAGTCCCTAACCTTTATTAAGGTAGTAAGTACACCAGTCTGGTGACTGTAATGGTCACAGATTATTAGGATTTTAGTCCCTAACCTGTATCAAGGTAGTAAGTACACCAGTCTGGTGAATGTAATGGTCACAGGAGAGTAGGATTTTAGTCCCTAACATGTATTAAGGTAGTAAGTACACCAGTCTGGTGACAGTTCAGATCACAGGAGATTAGGATTTTAGTCCCTAACCTGTATTAAGGTAGTAAGTACACCAGTCTGGTGACAGTTCAGATCACAGGAGATTAGGATTTTAGTCCCTAACCTGTATTAAGGTAGTAAGTACACCAGTCTGGTGACAGTTCAGATCACAGGAGAGTAGGATTTTAGTCCCTAACCTGTATTAAGGTAGTAAGTACACCAGTCTGGTGACTGTAATGGTCACAGATTATTAGGATTTTAGCCCCTAACCTGTATCAAGGTAGTAAGTACACCAGTCTGGTGACTGTAATGGTCACAGGAGAGTAGGATTTTAGTCCCTAACCTGTATTAAGGTAGTAAGTACACCAGTCTGGTGACAGTTCAGATCACAGATTATTAAGATTTTAGTCCCTAACCTGTATCAAGGTAGTAAGTACACCAGTCTGGTGACAGTTCAGATCACAGGAGAATAGGATTTTAGTTCCTAACCTGTATTAAGGTAGTAAGTACACCAGTCTGGTGACTGTAATGGTCACAGATTATTAGGATTTTAGTCCCTAACCTGTATGAAGATAGTAAGTACACCAGTCTGGTGACAGTTCAGATCACAGGAGATTAGGATTTTAGTCCCTAACCTGTATTAGGGTAGTAAGTACACCAGTCTGGTGACTGTAATGGCCACAGGAGAGTAGGATTTTTGTCCCTAACCTGTATTAAGGTAGTAAGTACACCAGTCTGGTGACAGTTCAGATCACAGGAGATTAGGATTTTAGTCCCTAACCTGTATTAAGGTAGTAAGTACACCAGTCTGGTGACTGTAATGGTCACAGATTATTAGGATTTTAGTCCCTAACCTGTATGAAGATAGTAAGTACACCAGTCTGGTGACAGTTCAGATCACAGGAGATTAGGATTTTAGTCCCTAACCTGTATTAGGGTAGTAAGTACACCAGTCTGGTGACTGTAATGGCCACAGGAGAGTAGGATTTTTGTCCCTAACCTGTATTAAGGTAGTAAGTACACCAGTCTGGTGACAGTTCAGATCACAGGAGAATAGGATTTTAGTTCCTAACCTGTATTAAGGTAGTAAGTACACCAGTCTGGTGACTGTAATGGTCACAGATTATTAGGATTTTAGTCCCGAACCTGTATCAAGGTAGTAAGTACACCAGTCTGGTGAATGTAATGGTCACAGGAGAGTAGGATTTTAGTTCATAACCTGTATTAAGGTAGTAAGTACACCAGTCTGGTGACAGTTCAGATCACAGATTATTAGGATTTTAGTCCCTAACCTGTATCAAGGTAGTAAGTACACTAGTCTGGTGACAGTTCAGATCACAGGAGAGTAGGATTTTAGTCCCTAACCTGTATTAAGGTAGTAAGTACACCAGTCTGGTGACTGTAATTGTCACAGATTATTAGGATTTTAGTCCCTAACCTGTATCAAGGTAGTAAGTACACCAGTCTGGTGACAGTCAATGTCACAGTGAGAGTAGGATTTTAGTCCCTAACCTGTATTAAGGTAGTAAGTACACCAGTCTGGTGACTGTAATGGTCACAGGAGATAGGATTTTAGTCCCTAACCTGTATTAAGGTAGTAAGTACACCAGTCTGGTGACAGTTCAGATCACAGAGATTAGGATTTTAGTCCCTAACCTGTATAAGGTAGTAAGTACACCAGTCTGGTGACAGTTCAGATCACAGGAGATTAGGATTTTAGTCCCTAACCTGTATTAAGGTAGTAAGTACAACCAGTCTGGTGACAGTTCAGTCACAGATTATTAGGATTTTAGTCCCTAACCTGTATCAAGGTAGTAAGTACACCAGTCTGGTGACAGTTCAGATCACAGGAGATTAGGATTTTAGTCCCTAACCTGTATTAAGGTAGTAAGTACACCAGTCTGGTGACAGTTCAGATCACAGGAGAAGGATTTTAGTCCCTAACCTGTATTAAGGTAGTAAGTACACCAGTCTGGTGACTGTAATGGTCACAGGATATTAGGATTTTAGTCCCTAACCTGTATCAAGGTAGTAAGTACACCAGTCTGGTGAATGTAATGGTCACAGGAGAGTAGGATTTTAGTCCCTAACCTGTATTAAGGTAGTAAGTACACCAGTTGGTGACAGTTCAGATCACAGATATTAGGATTTTAGTCCCTAACCTGTATAAGGTAGTAAGTACACAGTCTGGTGACAGTTCAGATCACAGGAGAGTAGGATTTTAGTCCCTAACCTGTATTAAGGTAGTAAGTACACCAGTCTGGTGACTGTAATGGTCACAGATTATTAGGATTTTAGTCCCTAACCTGTATCAAGGTAGTAAGTACACCAGTCTGGTGAAGTTAAGTCACAGGAGAGTAGGATTTTAGTCCCTAACCTGTATTAAGGTAGTAAGTACATCAGTCTGGTGACAGTTCAATCACAGAGATTAGGATTTTAGTCCCTAACCTGTATTAAGGTAGTAAGTACACCAGTCTGGTGACAGTTCAGATCACAGGAGATTAGATTTTAGTCCCTAACCTGTATTAAGGTAGTAAGTACACCAGTCTGGTGACAGTTCAGATCACAGGAGATTAGGATTTTAGTCCCTAACCTGTATTAAGGTAGTAAGTACACCAGTCTGGTGACAGTTCAGATCACAGGAGATTAGGATTTTAGTCCCTAACCTGTATTAAGGTAGTAAGTACACCAGTCTGGTGACTGTAATGGCCACAGGAGAGTAGGATTTTTGTCCCTAACCTGTATTAAGGTAGTAAGTACACCAGTCTGGTGACTGTAATGGCCACAGGAGAGTAGGATTTTTGTCCCTAACCTGTATTAAGGTAGTAAGTACACCAGTCTGGTGACTGTAATGGCCACAGGAGAGTAGGATTTTTCTCCCTAACCTGTATTAAGGTAGTAAGTACACCAGTCTGGTGACTGTAATGGTCACAGGAGAGTAGGATTTTAGTCCCTAACCTGTATTAAGGTAGTAAGTACAACACTCTGGTGACTGTTATGGTCACAGAAAAGCTTGGATCCCGATCTGGATCACCCTGCCTATATCCTCCTAGATTAGTCCTGAGAAGGACTGTTGTGGTCAGCAGCAGCAGTTTGCAGCCCTGCTCCGGATCTACCTATGAGGGCCGCAAATCTGTCCCTAAGCAGCAGCAGACACTCTCCCTACACTCACTGTCTGGATGCCTGTGTGCAGAGCACAGCGCGGCCGGGTCTTATAAAGGCTCGGTCACGCTGTGCAGGCCGGCCAATCACTGCAATGCCACAACTAACAGGGCTGTGGTATTGCAGTGGTCTGCCAGCCAATCCCTGCATGTGGGCTGGCTCTCAAAAGAGCGCCAACATGCAGAGATGACGATCACGAGCACAGCACGAGTATCGCGAGATTACTCGGTGCTCGCCGAGTAGCCCGAGTACAGTGATACTCGTTCGAGTACCGAGCAGCGCAGAGCATACTCGCTCATCACTAGCAATCAGTTGTTTGAGACAAAACACAGCCTTTTCGGTAAAAACAGAAGCATTTGGTAATCAGTTGTTTGAGGCCAAAAAAAGCCTTTTTAACCCCTTCCCAACCCTTGATGTAATACAATATCAAGGGTCCAGTCCTGGTGTTTGATGTGAGCTCTGGTGTGGCACTCACATCAAACACCCGACATCTCAGCTGATTTTATCAGTTGAGATGTCGGCCTTCCAGAACCGATTGAATTTGTGATCCGATTGGAGCTGGTAACCCCTTGTATCAGCTGTGATTTACTGACAGCGGGATCCAAAACCGCAGTGGCGGGGAACATGCTGTTCCCCACCTGCACCGGAGATCCCACGATAACATCACAAGATCTTCGGTGCTCACGTGATATCCCGGGGTCCTGCCGAGACCCCAGAAGCTGTTACTGATCACTTCCTATGAGTGGTTTGCAAGCACTGCCAACCACTCACAGTGCGCATTTGTGACAGGTCCCGAAGTGCTGCAACTCATCGGGATCAGTCGCGAGCAATCGGACCCTGCAGCAGTGTGCCTCTCTATGGGCATTTGTAAAATGAAGAATGAATTGATAAAGTTTTTACAAACATGAAAAAAAAACTAAAAGTTTAAATCACACCTGTTTTTCCCCATTCAAAATAAAAGTATAAAAAAGTTAAAAAAAAAGACACATAATTGGTATTGCCACATTTAGAAATGCCTGATCTATCAAGATATAAAATCAATTAATGAGAGCCGTAAACTGCGTAATAGAAAAAGGGTTCAAATGCCAAAATTATGTTTTTTTGGTCACCGCAACATTGCTATAAAATGCAATAACAGGCAATCAAAACAGCGCACCCACCCAAAAATGGTATTTACGAACTCGTACTGACCTCAGGCTTCACATTTTCATGTCAGTTTTACCATATAGTGAACATGGCGATTAAAAAATCTAAAAAACAAATGTGTAATTGCACTTTTTTTTGCAATTCACTGCTCTTGGAATTTCTTCGCCATTTCCCTGTACACTATATGGTAAAATAAATGGTTGCATCTGAAAGTACAACTTGTCCTGCAAAAACAAGCCATCATATGTCTATATTGACAGAAAAATAAAAAAATTATGGCTCCTGGAAGCAAAAAATAAAAACGAAAAATTGCCGGGTGGTGAAGGGGTTAAATTCCCTGTCAGAACAGCAAAACCTGAAAACCCATTGACTTTGCTGGGATTCCATTTGAGTGATGCATTCACTGCAAAAATGGATCAAACATGCTGTTTGTGAACATAGCCTTAAGCCCCCCGTTACACATAGCGAGATCGCTGTTGCGTCACAGTTTTTTGTCACGTAACAGCGAACTTGCCAGTGATCTCGCTATGTTTAACATGTAGGAGCGACCGGGCCCCCGCTGTGACATCGCCGATCGTGTCGAAATGGCCTGGACCATTTTTTGATTGTCGGGCTCCCGCTGGGCAGCATGCATCAGTGTGTTTAACACCTTAACAACGACCTCATTTGCGACCCAGAACTCAGCCATGTAGGTCTGAGTCGTCAGACTAGCTGCTGCGTGACAGGGTCCCAACGACCGCAGAGGTCGTTATACGGGTCGCTGTATCGTTGCTGCGTCGTTGAGTAGATCTGACTGTTTGTCATCTCACCAGCGACCAAGTAGCGACGTTCCAGCGATCCTTACCAGGTCGTATCGTTGTCGGGATCGCTGGAACGTCACCAAGTGTGACGGGACCCTTAGGCTCTGTTCACACAGGGTGTTTTTGGCATGTAATCTCATTGCAAGTCCGTGCTAATAAAAAGCTGCTCTTTGCAGTACCAGCAAAACCTATCAGACTCCAGGAATCTCATGTACAGACACGTCTGTTTTTTATTCCTGTCTGAAATGGTTAACAGCTTGGTTTTTGCTTCGTTCTTAACAAAGCAGCATGTCGATTTTGGCTGCTTTTTTCACCATTGAAGACAATGAACAGTGAAAAACGCACAGTTGTGTTTTTGCAGCAAAAACAGCAGCTTTTTCTTTCACTGCCAAGAGATCAGATTTTGTTGCTGAACAAAAATCAGCAAAAACGCCCGTTTAAATTTCTGGATTTGGGAGATTGCAGATTTAAAAAGAAATGTCGGATCTCTAAGCACAAGGATCACACCTATTTATTGAAGCCACCCTTGAATTCAGATTTAGTGTATAATCTGCTGTGAGGGGAGTTATTCTACCTCTGATTGCTGTCACTGTGTGAGCTATTGTGGAGCGGTTTGTGCTGATTATCACAGATGTATAATTCCCAGTCACTATAACAGGTCATTGTACATCACTGGAAACTGGGATTTCTATTCATACACTGAGGCTGTGTTCACACTGGGCGTTTTTGGGCTGTTTTTGCTCATCAGTTTTTGTAGCCAAAACCAGGAGTAGAGCAATCAGAGGAAAAGTCTAATAGAAACACGTCACCACTTCTGGATTTAATCACCCACTGCTGGTTTTGGCTACAAAAACTGTTGAGCAAAAACAGCCCAAAAACGCCCAGTGTGAACACAGCCTGAGACTTTCACTCCCATTCTGTGGTGCATCAGTGGTGGAGTAGTCCACCTCAGTCACATTAGGCCTTTATCTATCCTCATGCTGTGAGCTCCTATCTATACACAGTACAGGCATATAATGGTGGTCTTTGTCCAGCCCCCTATGTTTTATACTCCCTGTGATAACCCCTGTGATTGGCTGTGCTGCACCATGTGACCTGGTTGCTGCTGGATATTATGGGGAATCCTGTGCTCCCTCACCTGATGCTATTAGCCGCTCACTGATTGTGCAGCTGTGGGAAATGGCTCTGGGCAGAATCCTATTGCAGATTGTTCAAATTCACGTGATAGTTCAGGATATTTGACAGTAAAGGCCCAGTTACACACACAGATAATTGTGCAGAGATTGTTTATAGATCTTTGGTTGCAGTGAAATCATGGACACATTGTTCCATTTCTACATGGCCATAAAATGTAACAATGTGTCCATGATTTCACTGCAACCAGAGATCTGTGAACAATCTCTGCACAATTATCTGTTTGTGTAACTGGGCCTTTAGGCTATGATCACACATTGAGTATTTGGGGAGTTTGTTATTTCAGGATTTCTAGTCAAATCCTGGAGTGAAGGAATCAGAGGGAAAGTATAAGGGCCGCTTTACACACACCAACTCCTGTGACCAACTTCTGAACAGATCTCTGGTTGCAGTGAAATCATGGACACATTGTTCCATTTTGTGGCTGTGTACAAATGGAGCAATGTGTCCATGATTTCACTGCAACCAGAAATCTGTTCAGCGGCCCTATCAGAAACGTGTCACCGCTTCTGTATTTATCACCCAGTGCTGGTTTTAGCTACGAATACTGAGGTAAAAACCTCACCAAATACTGAGGTAAAAAACTCACCAAATGCTGAGGTAAAAAAACCTCACCAAATACTGCGGTAAATACCTCACCAAATACTGAGGTAAAAAACTCACCAAATACTGAGGTAAAAACTCACCAAATACTGAGGTAAAAAACTCACCAAATACTGAGGTAAAAACTCACCAAATACTGAGGTAAAAAACTCACCAAATACTGAGGTAAAAAACTCACCAAATACTGAGGTAAAAAACTCACCAAATACTCAGCGAGTGCCCATGGTATTAGGTTATGTATATAGGTTGGATATTTCGTTGCAGAGATTTCTGCATGAAATCTTTATCTCCTGGCAGAAAAACATACCAAAAATGCATTTTTTAAAATGCGTTTTTCATACATTTGGGGTGGAAAAAACACTCCAATTATTGACATGCTGCACATTTATTTCTGCAGCAAATATGCAGGGAAAGAGTTACGTACACAAAACTTTAGGATTCTTATTGACTTTGATGGAATTAGGAATTGAATGCGGTTTTGTCACAAAACTGCGCCAAAAAATGCAACAGAACACACTGTGTGCACAGGCCTCACACAATGTTCTGTGGATCATCTCCTAATCTCTAGAACACACGATTGAGCAAAGTGAAACCAACGAGGGTCGAAAGCAAGCAGGCGTTTAAAGCTGAAGTAACGTTACAATGCTGCACACGAGCTCCTGCCTGCGGTGTACTAAATTATACAGAAATGCCGCCATATGTGGAGACAGCGACTCATTATACATAATAGTCCTGAAAAATACGCCGCCCCATTTCCAAACAACCTCAACAATGTCACAGCTCCAAGAAAACACAAAATGGACCATATGACTGACACTGCGCACACTGAGGAGATAACGTGTGCTGCTGGTAACAACAATAAATGCAAAAAATGCCACAAATATGGAGATAATAAACCAGATATGGGTAGCTGTTACTGAAGCGAGTACGGTTATGCTGAGGTAAATTATACCAACTGCACAAAAAATGTCATAAAAAATAATCTCCCCGGCCCCATTAATGATGTTTTGATTGTGCCCCTGCACTAAATGAATCTGGATCCAAAATATGGCAGTGAGGTGCGTGTTCTTCTTAGGCCTAGTAAGGCTCTGGACACACTAGCATAAAGCATCCAATGTGAGAGCATCAGATGCGATATCACAATGATCTCCAGCTCAGGCTCTGCTGCGAGCGTGATCCGAGTGTCATTATACAGTGAGGTGATCCTCTGATTGGATCACAAGCATAGAGGAGACAGAGACATTTATCTCCTCGTCTCCTCCATTGTCAGCGTGCATAGCTCTGCATTCGCATGTCTGCTGAGTGAAGTGCGATATTTTACTCGCACCCATGGACTTGTAGGGTGCAAAGTGATACAAGGCTTGCAAACAATCACAGCATGCTGCAATTCTTTTCCTCAGCTCATATAGGGCTGAGTAAAAAATTTGCATATCTGAGCTGCCTGATTGTCTACTATGAGTCCTAGTGCAGTGAAGGTACCGTTACACGGGGCAACATCGCCGGCAACTCAGGGGTGTGGCGAAATTCAAGAAACATCACTAGTGCGTTGCTACGTGTAACCGGGTGATTTCAACGGCAATAAGTTGCTTGAGCTGAGTTGCCAGGTTTACCAACATGTTGGTAAACCAGGCGATGTTGCTCAGGCAATGTGGCATAATCACCCAGTTTGACACCGCAACAGCGATGTTGAAAGCAACTTCCCCTATTCACTGCAGTGTAATGATAGCTCGTTGGGTTGAGCTTAACCCTGGCAGCGAAAGTTGCTTTCAATATTGCAGCTGCGTTGCCGTCGATGTCTCCTCGTGTAACATCTCCATAGCAATCTTGGCTAAATGCCCAAAATGTGCGCTCTTCCGTGAGTTGCCGGCGATGTTGCCCCGTGTAACGGTACCTTTAGAGATTGTTTTACATTGCACTAGTGCGAGTCACATGCCAGGGTGACTCCAGCCTAAGGCTATGTGCCCACTGGACATTTGTGATGCTTTTTCTTTTGCTACTTTTATGCTGCATTTTCAGCTTTCAGAGAAACTCACCAGAAATGTATTGTGTTTCTGGTGCACTTTTGCTCCGTTTTTACTGCAGCGTTTTTAGTACTGCTTTTTCTATGGGATTAGAATGGCAGTCATGGGAGAAAACGCAGCACAAAAATGGACAAGTTAATTGATATGCTAATTTTTGAGCGCAGGCAATTTCTGCAGCAAAAATTCTCTACTTGTAATAAAAATGCTCTAAGTGACCATTTTTTGCTGCATAAATTCCTAAAAATGGATCCCCAAAAACACAGCAGAAATGCAGCAGCAGGTCAATTATTTCTGTATTTATGCAGCATTTTTACACCCAAGAACACAAGAAAAAATGCATCAAAAACACACAGAAAACGTGTGTTTTCCCTGCCGAGAGATATGGATTTGTTATTTTAAAGTGTTCAAATACATCAATTTTTCAAAGAAGATGTGTAATTTATTTCTTCTTAATATTTTTGGTCATTTTCTGAGCTTTTTATGTCCGTGTGTTTTTGAGTGTTTTTCTGGCTTTTTTTTACTGGCTTTTTTTTTTTTTGCTCCAGAAATCGTGAATAAAAATGAAAGATCCTTTGAGTATTTTCATGGTTGGATATTTGTTATTGGAGAAAGTTGTTGCATTTATCTGGGACAAAAAAAAAAGCTGATTTTCATCTTTAGTCACAAAGTTTTGATGTAAAATCTGTAGCAGAGAAATTCATTTGAGTTGTGATGTAAATGGTGAAATGTCTCTGGTTAGGAAAGGGTTACAGCCTGCAGAGAGATGACCCCACCCACTGTGGAGGAGGTGGAGCTTCACCTATAAATACCAGGCAGGCAGTGCAAACGCTTGATACATGTGTTTATACCTTGTAGGGGAAGGAGCAGGAGCTGCAGATAATGTGCTACTAATTAGTAGGGTGAAGTGCAGGAGCTGCAGATAAATGTGCTACCACTTTGTAGGGTGAAGTGCAGGAGCAGCAGATAAATGTGCTACCACTTTGTAGGGTGAAGTGCAGGAGCAGCAGATTAATGTGCTACCACTTTGTAGGGTGAAGTGCAGGAGCTGCAGATAAATGTGCTACCACTTTGTAGGGTGAAGTGCAGGAGCTGCAGATAAATGTGCTACCACTTTGTAGAGGAAGTGCAGGCTGCAGATAAATGAGTTCTACTTTGTAGGGAAGTTCAGGAGCTGCAGATAAATGAGTTACTACTTTGTAGGGGAAGTTCAGGAGCTGCAGATAAATGTGTTACTACTTTGTAGGGGAAGTTCAGGAGCTGCAGATAAATGTGTTACTACTTTGTAGGGGAGGTTCAGGAGCTGCAGATAAATGTGTTACTACTTTGTAGGGTGAGGTTCAGGAGCTGCAGATAAATGTGTTACTACT
Organism: Allobates femoralis; assembly: GCA_033576535.1. NCBI lineage: Eukaryota > Metazoa > Chordata > Amphibia > Anura > Aromobatidae > Allobates > Allobates femoralis. Next base: position 435,077,250 of record JARQOC010000006.1, on the reverse strand, counting down.
TTGTAGGGGGAGGTTCAGGAGCTGCAGATAAATGTATTACTACTTTGTAGGGGGAGGTTCAGTAGCTGCAGTTTATGCTGTGACTTATATAGAGCTTCAGTTGAAAACCATAAGTGCAATAGTCTGCAGGATCAGAACTGGAGTATATATTTAATATAAAACAGCAAATCTAAAACCTGACTAATCCTCCCCTCCCTGCAGTATTGTCCTGTAGAGCAGATCTCACCTGGATTTACCCTTCAGCCTATTAGAAAATGTGAGGGATAGATGGTCACTGGGAGCAGATTACTGCAGATAATTGAGTTGCAGATGGTCGCCTCCTGTGTTACATTTTGCAGTCAGATTTTTTTTTTTACCTTTTTTTTACCAAATGTTTGATAGGAAAAGAGAATAAAATCTCTGCTCTGGATATAGTTCAGCATTTATGAACTCTTGTAACACGGGATAAGTGACAAGTGTTTATCAAGGGGTTTCATTGTGTAACATTAGAGACTTGTTTAGGCTTCAATAGAAGAGATGCAGACCATTAATAAGAAAATTATAGATATCACAAACCAAAATATTCTGTATCTGGGGCGTAGTTTCCCTTGCTCTTCTCTGAGCGCCACCATGAGGGTTTGCTGTTTCGTGTTTTCACTGCGTCAGATCTTACAGATCCAGGAAAGTGGATTTATAGAAATCTGTTGCACTGCGCTTATTTTTTTACTCTGCATAAATCGACCAGTGATGATTATTTTCATTCCACAATATCAATATCTCTTTCGGGGACGATGAGTTTTTTGTGCGGATTTTCCCCGTAAACTTAAATTAAATGTAAAAAATCTTTAAGTGAAAAAACGCACATGCTGCGGAAATGCACCAAAAATGTATGTAGCACATAACCTCAATAGTTTCATCAAAGCTAAAAAATGGGAAGTATCAAAAACTAAGCAGCTTTATTAATGGATAACATGCCAAAAAGAGCCCAAATCAAAACACGATAAAAAGCGGAAATGACCTAATTTACATAAGTGCAGAATTTCTGTAGAATTAAAACCATAATATGCAAATTGATTCTACAGACAGGAAGAGGACTTGAACTTTAGTATGACCTATTAGAAGTAGGAATCCTAAAAGTCAAAATCAACCCTTTAACAAGCCTTGCCATATTGTATAGGATAAAAATATCCAAACCATAATCTAAATTTGCAGACACACTGTTCGGGGTCAATATTTGAGAGGCAGAAATGTGGGGCATCGAACATTAAAGAACCTAAGTAGCGGCACTAGCAGTGTCAACTGCAGCAGGGCCGAGGGTGCACAGTCTTATAACAGCCTGAGGGGTATAATCACATTGAAGAAAGAGGCACTCACCCGGTGAAAGTTGTTCCTAATGGATGACTTTAATCAGCATTGAGGTACAGGGTGCTGGGGAGGGGGTGTCGGAGGTATGTTAGGGGTATTATCACTCTGCGCAAAAAGAAATATTACCTCTGAAAAACATTAAAGAAATATTACCTCTTAAAAACGCAAGTAACTTAATTTGCGTATTAAGTACAAAAATTCTACAGCATCAAAAACTCTCCAATAGCTCATAGTGGGAACTTCACCAAAACCGGCAAAAGTTACATCTGGCTGCAGAATTTTTTTTTTTCTTTTTGTAAAAAAAAAAGTTATTCAAAACACTGATTTATTCCAAACTAGAGCTACATTAAAACTGCACAAAAGACTATGACCTGCAGTCTATTAGATAGGTTTCTTTTTGTTCTGTACTTTTTTAGAGCTTTATGAGACATTTACTTTTTTTGTGCAGTTTTTAAAAACATCTTAATAGTGATGAGCAAATCAATGCATCACTATTCGATACTCACTAGGATATCACGGTAGTTAGGCTACTCTGTGCTTGCCGTGTATTGCATCGTGAGATTCAAGTGTGCCGCGCATCATGTTTGGTACCTGACTTTCAGCCGCTAAACTTACTGGGTGTACATGCCAACTGCGTTAACTGTGATTGGCTGGCCGCTCAGCATATAGGGTCTATATAACCCCTGCTGTCGCCACCTTGTGTACATTGCTTTCGGAAACAGAATAGTGTGAGCATAGGAGCACAGCAAGTAGCATGTAGGGACAGTGTTCCTGCTACCTAAATATAACACAACCGCTCTTTTAAGGGCTACATTAAGTCTCTACTAGCTGAGAATAGTGTAGGGGACAGTTTTGGAGCAGGGATAGAGAAAGCAGAGTAGCGTTCCGGTACCTGCGTATTAGACGAAAAGCTCTCTTTTTAGACCTAAATTTTCACCACACGTTATGCGGTATATAATAGAATTTCCATTTTCTGGGGTCCTTCAAAAAACAATTGCCCTTCTACCACCTCCTTTTTTGGGGTCACATTTTGCTTGGCCTGCACTTAAAAAAGTCTAAAATACTTAGTGTGCTAGTGAGCTAATTAATACTGTCAAATAAAGTTCTACTTTACCGTGTCATTTAAAAAATATTGATCCCTCTGGAACCACTAATTTTTGGGGTCACATTTTGCTTGATCTGTGCCAAAAAGTCCAAAATATTAACAGTGTACTAGTGAGCTATTTAAATACTTTCAAATAGATTACTTTAATTTTCTGGTATCTTTTAAAAACTTTGGTCCTTCTGTCACTCTTAATTTTCGGGGTCACATTTTGTTTGACCGCTGCCTAAAAGTCCAAAATACTATCAGCGTACTTGTGAGCTATTTAAATACTTTCAAGTAGATTACTTTAATTTTCTGGTATCCTTTAAAAAAAAAACACTGGTCCTTCTGTCACCCCTAATTTTTGGGTCACATTTTGCTTGGCCTGTGCCCCCTTAGCCTGAGATCTGGCCTAGACATGAGGAGATTGTGTGTTTTGATGCACAAATATTTTAGCAGGTACGGGCAGTAGAAAACAACATTGGGTAACGCCATTTTACTGTTTCAAGATGTGGAGGATGATGATAATGAGACACATTTGCCATTAGGTCACCCGAAAGTCTCAACTCAGAAGGATGATCAAATTGAGGAGTTGGAAGATGAGGTGGCCGATGTTGACGCTACTGATCCAACCTGGACCAGTGGAACGCATAGAGAGAGCAGCAGCGAACAGGGGGATAGCACTAAAACAGGCAGGAAGAAGTTGTGGTTAACAACAGTGAGAACTGGGTCAACTGTTAAAAAGAGAACCCCCACTTGGCCAGATCTCAGGCTAAGGGGGCATTCTTCCACTGCATGGCAGTTTATTTCTGATAGTCCTTAAGAGAAAAATACTGTAATTTGTAGCATCTGCCATACCAAGATAAGCAGGGCCAAGACAAATTCCAACCTAAGCACCAGCAGCATGCTCAAGCACATGGCAGCCAAGCACCCCAGTAGGTGGGTGGAACACTTGTGTTCAAAACTTGTGTCTCTGGGTGAATCCCAGTGGCGTAACTTAAGGCCCAGGGGCCCCGATGTGAAAGCTCCAACTAGGCCCCCATTTATTGGAAATCTTTAATAGTATTAGCCTTTTTCTATAGGCCAAGGGGACTTTTGGGCCTCCTAGGCTGCAGGGCCGGGTGTGATCACACCCCCTGCACCTATTGTTGTTTCGCCTCTGGTGAAACCACTGCCACTTCACCTGAGCTACATCCTTTCCAATCTGCTGTCCAGGAAACCTAGAACCTGCACAGGCACTGCGATCATCAGCAGCCACGTCCACTTCATTGTCTGAGAAAACCGTACAGTTGTCCCTGTCGCAGATGTTTGAAATGAAATGTACCCAGCCACGCACTCACAGGCACAAAGGCCAAATGCCCACATTGCCAGATTACTAGCCCTGTAAATGTTTCCATTTCGGCTTGTGGGAACGTGTCTTTCTGCGACTTCTTGGCTGTGGTTGTTTTATTTTACTCAGTTCCCAGCTGCCACTATTTTGCCCGGGGGGCTGTCTCCACATTACACAAGCACATCTTTAACAATAACAACCATGCTCTGACCAATGCTGTAACTGGGAAGGTCCACCTAACAACATACAGGAAACAAGTTGCTGTGGACAGGGATGATACCTTTCTCTGATGGCACACTGAATTAACCTGGTGCAGGGTGGGACAGAGTCTTAGCCTGGGACACCACACATCTTACCCATGCCAAGAATAGAAGACCCAACTTCCAACAGGGTTACCATCTCCTCGTATGCCAGTTCCTGTCTTCTCTCTTTCTCCTCCTGTTTCTCATCTTTTACTGATATTCCCTCCCGATCACTCCCTAGCTGGGAGCTGTGCAGCAGTGCTTCTGCGAAGTGACAACACGCTCTGCTGAAGCTCATCTATTTAGGTCATAAATAACGCACTGCAGCAGAGCTGTTGCAAGGGATAAAACAAACTGACATATCATAGTGGCTCTGCCCGTTGAACCTCCAACCAGGTCTGGTCATGTGTGCTAATGGACGTAACCTGATGGCGACTTTAAAGCTTGGCAAGCTGGTACACATTCCATGCATGGCTCACACGCTAAACTTAGTTGTACCGTGGTTTCTATAAACCTACTCTGACTTGCCTTACTTACTTGGCAAATTAAGCCATGTCAGCGCCCATTTCAGAAAGTCATCTCATACTTTCGGCAGACTTACAGCGCTGCAAAAATGCTTGAATTTGCCTCATCACTGACTGATTGTCGACCTGCCCACATGCTGGATGTCAACATATCATAGGTTGGCAAGGATTACTGAGCAGCAGGGGGCATTAACATGCTTGTCAAACTGACACTCAACCCCCAAACATAAAAACTGTTGAATGGGTGTGGATTGCTGACATTTGTCAGGTTCTTGAAATCTTTAAGTGCTGCACCAAGAAGCAGCGATGACACTATTATCAGTGCCACTTCAGCATATATGTGTAGTTCCATGTTGCTACTTAGATAGGGGATACATATTCAATAGCAATTTTCAGTGACCGTTGCTGGCAGAAGAACATCACTTGGTTGTCCAGGGGGTGAAATGGGATGCCTGTCTCTCTTTCCCTAAATCATTGTTTCCCTTAATTTTAGTCCAAAATTTTGGTGGTTGCTGTAAGCTCCATTTTAAGGACATTTCTCTTAGATTTGAGAAATAATGGTGATTAGCTCTTTTGACGTAATCACGTCACAGCATTACATGTATTGGAACACGTTATTTCCTATGCTGGGACGTTGAGCTTAGCTCTGTACCAGTGACATTTCTTGGTAATACGCTCCGCAGACCTTTTTAGGTCATAGTCTGTCATGAATTGAAACACGATACAGATCTAGGCTTGAAGCCTGGTTGAAGGTAAAAATAGTCTGGGTGAAATTGTGGATGAGGGAAAAACTACTTTGCAAAATTCCTTTTTTCAACAGTATTTATGCAAGAAAATCCCTTGAGAGATAACACAATCAGTGATACTATGAATTCTCCATTAAATGTCACGTGCTTAACTCAATAGGAAGTACGTCGCTGTCTAAAAATCACTAAAGTTGACAAATCCCTGGGCCCGGATGGCATACACCCCCAAGTACTGTAGAAATTAAGTACCGTCATAGACGACCATTATTTTTAATCTTCTAAGACTCCATAATAAAAGGGTCTGTACCACAAGACAGGCGCATTGCAAATGTGGTCCCAATATTCAAAAAGTGGGAAAAACTGAACCTGGGAATTATAGGCCGGTAAGTTTAACTTTACGGTGGGTAAAATCCTTAAGGATTTCTTAAGAGATGCAATACTGAAGTATATCAGGAAGAATAACCTCATGACTCAATATCAACATGGGTTTATGAAGGTTGGTCCAGTCAAATTCATTTTATCAGCTTCAATGAAGAGGTAGGTTCTAAATTAGACCAAGGAATTGCAGTGGAAGTTGTGTATATGGACTTTTGCAAAACTTTTGATACAGTGCCACAGGGTTAAAAACTGACTCAGTGACAGAAAATAAAGGGTAGTTACTAAAGGACTACACTAGAACTGGGTCACCGTTAACAGTGGGGTACCACAGAAGTTAGTATTGGCCCTGCTTCTGTTTAACATATTTATTAATGACCATGGAAACACAAAGTAGAATTTCAATATTGCAGATGATACTAAACTCTGCAGGGTAACCAATAGAGAGGACGGCAATTTTATGTTATAGGAATATGTATATTAGCTGGAGGCTTCGGCTCAGAAATGGTAATTGAATTTTAATGTGTATAAATGTAAGGTCATACGCTTGGGCAGAGAAAATAAAATGTATAATTATGTACTCTACTTAATTGTACAACTCTGGGTAAAACTCTGCGAAAGCTAATAAAATAATGGGACGCATTAAAAGAGGCATAGATGCTCATGAGAAGAACATAGTTTTACCTCTACACAAGTCATGAGCACAGCCACTCTTAGAATATTGTGTATAATTCTGGCCCCAGTGCATAAGAATGACATAGCTGAACTAGAGCATCTGCAGAGAAGAGCAACCAAGATTATTAGAAGACTGGATGGTCTGCAATACCACAACAGGTTATTAAACTTGGAGTACTTTAGTTTGGAAAAACAAATCAAATCAAACAATGTATAAAAATATACGGATACAATGGAGACCTTTCTAATGATCTTTTTACACCTAGGTCTGCGACAGGGACAAAGGGGCAATGTCACAGGATGGTTATGACAGACAAGGGGATAAGTAGCAGGATGGTAATGATGGGCAAAGGTAATCTGGCTAGCTAGTCTGACCCAGCAGATTGGGGTTACCTAGCTGCCCCTGTTCCCAGAATTACTTCTAAAGGTGAGGATGAGGATGTCTGGACTGCCACCCTTGATCTGCTCCTGCCCAGCCCTGGGCTAACAGCCTTTCACCTCTACCAACACACCAAAATTAACTCAACAACTCCCACACAAGATTACTTTCTTGAAGGTGGAATCTTCTGGAAGGTTTCAGCAAGAACAGGACAGCATCCAAACAGATCACAGTCAGAATACAGACTGAACTCTTTCAGCAACACCTGGTGATGGGTATGACATTATGTAAAGGCAGTGGGAATGGTTTGAATGGTTATATCATGATATATTCAGCAACAGCAACTAGTCCCCTTTTTGGTAAGATGCTGCGAATATTGGAGGGAAAGAGGAATTATTGCGGACAGTAATCTTGAAGCTACTATAGTTACTATACCAAAGATAGGTAAACCACCTAACAGACCCCAGAACCTGAGGCCGATTGCATTGTTGAATGGAGATCTGAAGATTTTTACAAAACTACTTGCATCTAGAATAAATCAAATAATTTCTAATTTGATAAAACCAGATCAAGTAGGTTTCGTGCGTGATAGGGAAGCCAAAGATGGTATAAGACGTATGGTAAATTTGGTACAAATAGCGGAAGTATCCGGTTCCCCAGTGCATTCCTGTCATTGGACGCAGAGAAGGCCTTTGACAGGGTGCACTGGGGATATCTGTTTGCAGTACTGAAAAAGTTTGGATTTGAAGGCTCAATCCTGTCGGCAATTTCTGCAGTATATTCAGCCCCTTCAGCAAAAGTATGGATTGCAGGAACAATGTCGGAAGTCTTTAATATAACGAATGGGACCCGACAAGGGTGTCCCCTTTCTCCAATAATTTTTGCCTTAAGCTTGGAACCACTTGCTGAGAGGATCAGAAACTCTTCATTAATTTCAGGAATCATGGTAGGGAAAGAAGCACATAAAATTAATATGTACGCGGATGATATTATCATATCCTGCGAGAATGTAGAACAATCGATTAAGGCTATATTAAATGAACTGGAAGCGTACAGTAAAGTCTCTTACTATAAAATAAATGTTGATAAATCAGTAATATTACCTATAGCTATCCCCTCAAATAATAAACAATATATAAAAGAATTGTGCGCATTTCAATGGTCAGAAATTGGGCTTCAATACTTAGGAATCAGGCTCACACCATCAAAGAATTTAATAACAGTAAATTTTACTAACTTGTATAGGCAAATTAAAAAGGTGATTGAGGAAGTACGTCAAACCATGCTATCGTGGATAGCAAGAATTAATATTATAAAAATGATAGTGTTGCCGAAGATTTTGTACTATTTTAGATCACTTCCCCTCGAAATCCCAAAAAAATATATTACTGAACTACAAAGATTGATTAGTAAATTTATTTGGGCGGGTAAAAAACCCCGGATAGCGAGAAATGTACTAGCCTTACCTATGAATAAAGGGGGAATGGGGATACCAGATTTAAGTTCATATCATAAAGCGTCCATAATAGGAGGGCTCCGTGATTGGTGGCAAATGCGGAAAGATCATAAATGGTTGGAGATTGAGAAGGTCTATTCTAGACGGGGCTCGACTCGATTTATAATGGAGGCGGAAATATTACAGCGAACTAAAACTGTACCGCTACTATTGACAATGCGAGCGGCCTTATGGGTTTGGAGATTACTAACCCCCAACCATAAAAGGTCGATGAGAACATCATTATCTATCCTATCTATAGAACCACATATCCCATATTTAAACCTACAAAACTGGAAGGACGCAGGAATACAAACAATAGGAGAGATAGAAGGACCAATGGGAGTATTACCGTTTGATCAAGTGGCTGGTAAGTTTGAGGGAGTACGTAGATATTTCTACCAATATTTGCAAATTAAACATTATCTAAATGAAAATTCATATAGAGGATACGGAGTGCATGGGAAGGAAGAAGAAATTTTAAGATATATTATGATGGGAGGGAATAACATGAAATGCCTATCTAAATGTTATAAAATTTTAATTAATCCGGTGAATGGTAGTAAATTGGCTTACATGAGAAAATGGGAACAGGAGATAGGAGAGGAGCTAACATTGGAAGAATGGGGAAATAGTATAAGTGGAATTAAAAAATACACTGCGTGTATAAATCATGTAGAGCAATTAAAAAAAACACAAATGAGGTGGTATTTATGCCCGGATAGAATAGCAAAAATGAATACCAATTATTCTAAATTATGTTGGAAAGGGTGCGGCCAGGTGGGATCTCTGGTACACACTTGGTTTGCATGCCCGGTCTTAGGGTCTTTTTGGTCCGGGCTGATAGAATTAATTAAAGAAATTACTGGAGAAACAATTCAAATTAAAATACCTCAGATAATCCTACATATGGGTATGAATAGGTTTTCAAAACAAATGAGAGGTATTGCTTCGCATGTATTAATAGCAGCTCGTATGACGGTAGCAACTAAATGGAAAGAGGTCAATCCTCCACTTATAAAAAATGTAATAGAGAGGGTAAATATACAGTGCCAAAATGAAATGATGTTATACCAATCTAGAACCAGAGGGGAGGAAATTCGAAAGATGTGGAGACCATGGTTGATGTGTAAATATTATAAAGGTTAATTTATAAAATAGTGTATTTGCTTCTGTAATGTTGCAAACAAGGGTGGTTGTCCCCTTTTTTTTTTTTTTTTTTTTTTTTTTTTTTTTGTTGTTATTGGTTGTTTGTTGTTTGTTACATCATGTACAGGAAATTCCAAAATAATGGTGATCTTGTAGTGTCTTGTATTATATTGTGTTGAAAATGTATTTTTTCTTGCTTTTTTTGTTTCGTTGTGTATTGTTTAAAGGAGAAAACTAATAAAAATTTAATTAAAAAAAAAAAAAAAAAGCAACTAGTACTGGAGAGCTACATTCACTGACATTAACCCTTAAGGTACAAACAGGAATCAGCTCCATATGAAATACTGTAGAGCAGTTCACAGAGACTGCAGAGTAGTCTACACTTGACAATACCCCCCCCCTTTATTAGGGACCTCTGTACCCTAAACCAAGCTCATCCGGAAGAGGTCCACATCTTGTGAGTGACAATTTGTAAAAGATGTTACAGATATTAAGCACTAGGGATAGTTTTAGTTGGAATAACATAAGGTTGAAAATGGCTGATAACCTCAACAGGCAACTCCTGAACTAAAAGCCCCAGCTGCACACCTCCACCTGACATGTTTAGACAACACTGAAACAAAATCATCCACTCTTTGGTTTGGACCTGAATGTTTATTAACATTAATCCGGTTATTGATAGGGGGTACATTCTTAGGAGGGCAAACAAGAGAAGCATCTCACTGTGTCTTAAGACCCTTTCCCTGAGGGTACTTAGTGGAAGTCGTAGCCCTCCCCAGCCACTCTTCCCAGGACAGTATCTGGTCCTAGTATTAACCTGAGGAGTAGGTCTATCTTTACCCTTATTCTCCACTGGCTCTTAACCACCTCTGCCTGGAGATGGAGTAGTCTTAACCAACATAGCAGAGATAGACGCACCCAGGCACTTACTCTCGAAACTGCCCCAACTAACTACTTCCCTGGTATACCAGTCGATCCCCAGGTTATGTTTTTTCAGCCAAGGAAAGCCCAAGACGGAGGAAATTGGTAGATTCTCCAAGATGTAAAAGGATAGGAATTCCTGGGGAAGAGTGCCTATACACAAGTTCAGATTGTGTTCAACTTGGGAAAGAATCTTCTGGCTGAGAGGACCTGAGTCAATGGTGGAGATGGGAATGGATCTCAATAATGGATTTCAGAAAAGTCCCTGGTTCTGACCAAAGTGAGAAGCCATCATATTGACTCCAGCTCCACTATCAATAAGCACCAGCATAGTCTGAGTTTTACCATCAATCACCACCTTAGCAAACAATGAAAACTGAGACTTAAAAAGGAAGGAAAGAGAAACACTTTAGTCATCTCCTTCCAAATGACCCAAGGAACATGACATCTGAGTCTGAGTAACAGTTGTGGAGCGATGCCGACAGATGTTGCTTGAGTGATCAGTTTGACCACAATAGAAACATGACCCCAACCTGATGTACCCAAAGAAGGTCTAGCATGAGAGGCTACTCTCCCCAACTGTATTGGTTCATCAAGTCCCGCACGTGGAATCTTCTCTACGTGGATGGCCACTGGGGACAAGTTAGATCTAGGTTTCTCCCTCAGGCATCTGTCTACCCTGAGGGCAAGGGACATTGCAACCTCCAATGACTCAGGAGCAGCATATTGAACCAGAGTGTCCTGTAATCTATCTGACAGACCCAAACAGAACTGACTCCTGAAGGCCAGGTCGTTCCACTGGGTGTCAGTTGCCCATCTCCAAAACTCCTCAACTGGCCATGTTCACATCCATAAGAAATGGTCCAGTCCCCCACCCGTTTGAATTGGAGCCCGCAGATCAATAAGGAAGGTAAAAATAATAATCAATTCCAAAATGTCCGACATCATCAATATAATGTCCCAGATCCATCCTCAATTCATACATTGTGGTTGATGTTGTTTATGTTGCACTTCGAAGTTCAAACTGAAGAGTAGTGTAATTGCTACCTCCTGCGCCCAAGGGGATTCATATTTGGTCCATCCATGTGTAATCAAAACCAATGTATAAATATAACCAACTTCAGCATAGATGTAGAAAAGGGCATAAAAACGGTCCCGCATCATGAATAAGACCAATTTTTAAGCCAAAAGTAGGGAAGAGCCATATAGACATGGTCGGGGCCCAGAGGAAGACAAAGGAAAGATTATTATTGGAACAACAGACCTAGCTGCCCAGAAAGACTAAATAAGAGCTCCTCATTCAGGCCTAATGGACTAACCGATCCAAGATTGTAAATCCAATGTGATTTCTGTTGTAACAGTTTTCTATGCAAATCACATCAACCCAGGGGCGTAACTAGAACTGGCAGGGCCCCATAGCAAACTTTTGAACGGGGCCCCCTCCAAGACACGCCCCCAATGACACGCCCCCTTCAAGACACACCCCCTTACCGAATCAGTGTTAACAGGCTGACGCCACCCAGTTTACCGTATATACTCGTGTATAAGCCGACCCCCCTACTTTTGCCCCCAAAACCTGGGAAAACCTATTGACTCGTGTATAAGCCGAGGGTGGACCCCAGCATAGGTATACAGCCCCCAGCAAAGTGGTATACAGCAGCCTCTCCAGTGGTAGTATACAGCAGCCTCCCCAGTGGTATATACAGGCCCCAGCAGTATATACAGTAGCCCCAGTGGTATACAGCAGCCTCCCCAGTGGTATATACAGGCCCCAGCAGTATATACAGTAGCCCCAGTGGTATACAGCAGCCTCCCCAGTGGTATATACAGCAGCCCCAGTGGTATACAGCAGCCTCTCCAGTGGTAGTATACAGCAGCCTCCCCAGTGGTATATACAGGCCCCAGCAGTATATACAGTAGCCCCAGTGGTATACAGCAGCCTCCCCAGTGGTATATACAGCAGCCCCAGTGGTATACATCAGCCTCTCCAGTGGTAGTATACAGCAGCCTCCCCAGTGGTATATACAGGCCCCAGCAGTATATACAGTAGCCCCAGTGGTATACAGCAGCCTCCCCAGTGGTATATACAGCAGCCCCAGTGGTATACAGCAGCCTCTCCAGTGGTAGTATACAGCAGCCTCCCCAGTGGTATATACAGGCCCCAGCAGTATATACAGTAGCCCAGTGGTATACAGCAGCCTCCCCAGTGGTATATACAGGCCCCAGCAGTATATACAGTAGCCCCAGTGGTATACAGCAGCCTCCCCAGTGGTATATACAGCAGCCCCAGTGGTATACAGCAGCCTCCCCAGTGGTATATACAGCAGCCCCAGTGGTATACAGCAACCTCCCCAGTGGTATATACAGCAGCCCCAGTGGTATACAGCAACCTCCCCAGTGGTATATACAGGCCCCAGCAGTATATACAGCAGCCCCAGTGGTATACAGCAGCCTCCCCAGTGTGTATATACAGGCCCCAGTAGGTATATACAGGCCCCCAGTGGGAATATACAGGCCCCCGTGTGTATATACAGGCCCCAGTGGGAATATACAGGCCCCAGTGGGAATATACAGGCCCCCAGTGTGTATATACAGGCCCCAGTGGGAATATACAGGCCCCAGTGGGAATATACAGGCCCCCAGTGGGAATATACAGGCCCCCAGTGTGTATATACAGGCCCCAGTAGGTATATACAGGCCCCCAGTGGGAATATACAGGCCCCCAGTGTGTATATACAGGCCCCAGTAGGTATATACAGGCCCCCAGTGGGAAAATACAGGCCCCCAGTGTGTATATACAGGCCCCAGTGGGAATATACAGGCCCCCAGTGTGTATATACAGGCCCCAGTAGGTATATACAGGCCCCCCCCCACTCCTCCTCTGCTGCACACGTCACCTGTAAAGGAATACATCATACTTACTTATCTCTGCCGGCTGCCGCTGTCGCCGCTCTGCACCGCGCTCCGTCTTCATCCAGCTTCTTCCTGGTTGTGACCGCCGGGTGCAGGCAATGACGTCACAACCAGGAAGAAGCTGGATGAAGACAGAGCGCGGTGCAGAGCGGCGACAGCAGCCAGCAGAGATAAGTAAGTATGATGTATTCCTTTACAGGTGACGTGTGCAGCAGAGGAGTGGGGGGCCTGTATATACCTACTGGGGGGGGCCTGTAGCTGACCGGATAGCAGCGTAGCGGCGCTGGGTCCGGGCCCCCCACAAGGGCCGGGCCCCAAAGCGACTGCTACGTCTGCTATGCCGGTAGTTACGCCCCTGCATCAACCTAACCCCATGACTTTATGAAGACCCATAATCTTTAGGTTGGAGCTCCTACCTGTATGCTTTTCCAAGAAGTGGGCTGCAACAGGGGTCAAGATGAAGCTGTTATCACCATCTGCAGAGGTCAAGTTGATTATTGATTCATGTTTTTGCATCCGTTTTCTCAATTCTTGTGATCTTTGGCCTACATACAGCTTATTACAGGGACACATTAAGGCATAGATTACATTTTGGGTTTTATAGTTGATGTGAATCCTGAGGATAGTGCTGTCTCCCATCCAGCGAGTTAGTGAAGGAATCCCTAACTGGATTCATGAAAGGGCAGATGTTACAATCCCCACATGGAGAAGACCCCTTAAGGCGATCACTCCGATAAAGCCTAATGGCCTTTTAAATTAGCTTCTGGTGAGGATGTCTCCCAAAAGTTGGGGCCCTCCTAACTGTTAATGATTGGAATGACCGCACCATATGTTCTATAGCCCCGGTCTCACATAACGATGTGTCAGTGATGCCGACAACGATCAGCATCGTTGATGCATCGTTGACACATCGTTATCAGGTCGCTGGTGAGCTGTCACACTGACAGACTTCATCAGCGACCTCTGGGCAGCCAGATCGTTGGTACCCAGCGTCCGCTCGTTCCCTGCATCCTGGGAGCGGACGGACGCTGGTAACCATGGTAACAGCGGGTCTCTCCTGCACTTAGAGACCCGCTTGTTTACCATGGTTACCGGCACCCGCCCGCTTCCGAGTTGCGGGGAGCGAGCGGGTGCTGACCTCTCCTATCCTGTCCCTCACTATTCTCATCTCTCCCTGCTATTTCCCTGTTCCCTACTCTATCCCCTATCCTAAACCCTAATCCTATCCCTCTCCTTGTTCTAAATAAAGAAATCCCCCCCGAGGCTCACCGGCATCAGAGGCTCCCATACCGGCATCTCTGTAATGGAGATCTCAGGGGTAAAGGACCTATGATGAGGTCAGTATCATGTGACCGGCCTATACTGTACAGTATAGGCCGGTCACATGACTGTGACCTCATTACAGGTCCTTTACCCCTGAGATCTCCATTACAGAGATGCCGGTATGGGAGCCTCTGATGCCGGTGAGCCTCGGGGGGGGGATTTCTTTATTTAGAACAAGGAGAGGGATAGGATTAGGGTTTAGGATAGGGGATAGAGTAGGGAACAGGGAAATAGCAGGGAGAGATGAGAATAGTGAGGGACAGGATAGGAGAGGATGCACCCGCTCGCTCCCCGCAACTCGGAAGCGGGCGGGTGCCGGTAACCATGGTAAACAAGCGGGTCTCTAAGCCCGCTTGTCACCCTGGATGTCATGTTACAGCGCTGCTGTGCGGCGCTGTGACATGGCGGGGGATCCTGACAGGTCGCTGATCGCTGCCCCCGCCGGTCACACACACCGATGTGTGGTGACCAGCGGGGGGGCCAACGACCAAAAAATGGTCAGGAGCCCTGTGCAACGATCAGCAACCTCACAGCAGGGGCCTGATCGCTGCTATCAGTCACACGCAACGATATCGGTAAGGATATCGTTCCTACGTCACAAATAGGACGATATCGTTACCGATATCGTTATGTGAGACCTAGGCTTATGTGTATCCATGGTGAGGACTCCTTAATGTTGCTGCAGAATGTCCCTTACCTGCTCCCAATGGTTGCAAAGGTTTATAATGAAGCGTAGTTGATCATCAGGTTCACTCTCCCTGGGCTGAAGTAGCTCTGACTGGGAAGAATTCTTGGCACATTAGAATGCTCTGGATATATTATTTTTCAGGTAACTGCATTCCTTAAAACGATTAGTTCGTTCAAGAGCATTTGTTTCGTAAACGCAGGAATTGATCCATCGGCACCCCAAATTTAGTGTGTTGCAGGAGGAAGCTTCGATACGCCAGGAAGCTATTGATGGCAGTTGGTTTACAGTATAGATCTGTAACAATCTCCTCCCCTGCTTGTTTGATATTGGTATCCAGAAAGATGACCATATTCTGGGACATAGAGGAGGTAAAGAAGATATATAAGCTCATTATTGTAAAGGAATCCCGTAAGTTCCCAGCATTCCATCTTCGTACCTGACCAGATAAAAAACACAACATTAATAAAACATTTCCATTAGTGATGAGCGAGTGTATTCATTACTATTCGCTATTCGCACTAATAGTACGATATTCGCATTATTCGTTATTCTGCGAGTTTTTCTGTACTCGCCTCGCTATATTCGAATGTCCTGCCCTGCAGTTTTTGCGCCTCCTTTGCAGCCACTAATAATGCTGGGCTTCTTAACTAATCACAGTAATGCTGCAGACATCTTGGTTGTGGCACTATTGTGATTAACTGGATGCCAGCATCATAGATGACTCATAGAGTCTATTTAAGCCGAGCCACAGCCATTTTACCCGCATTGCATACAGAGCCTGCGTTGAAGAAGAATAGGGAGAGATCGCTCAGCTGCTAGGGATAGTGTTAAGGCCTTTTCAAAACACAAAAGCCCTTTTAAAGGATACCTGAAGTGTAGCTCAGTGACTGTGTAGCATAGCAAGGGAGAGATTTTGGAGCAGGGAGAGTTGAAAGGATCCGTTCATCAGCACCATAATACCATCAAAACAATAGCTCTTTTAAGAGCTCAAGAGACACAGTACAGAGTTAGACTACAGGGAGGGAGAGTGACTGGAGTCAGTGTCCAGCAGGATCAATGTAAAGAATAAGTACTCCAAAACGTCCTACTGCCAGCTACAGACCTCGCAGCAGTGCATTTAACCCGCTGGTGCCTCTGTCCACATTTTAAAAAGGCGGTTTGCCCAACACAGAACAGCAGTACTCCAAAACTTGCTACTGCCTCCTACTAACCTCGCAGCAGTGCATTTACTCTGCTGGTACTTCAGTCCATATTTTAAAAAGGCGTTTCGCCCAACTTAAAGCAGCAGTACTCAACAATTTGCTCCTGCATACTACTAACCTCGTAGCAGTACATTTAATCTGCTGCTGCTTCTGTCCACATTTTAAGAAGGCGGTTTGCCCAACGCAACACTTCAGTACTCCAAAACTTGCTATTGCCTGCTACTAATCCCGCAGCAGTACATTTAATCCCCTGGTGCTTTTGTCCACATTTTGCAAAGTCATTTTGCCCAACTTAAAGCAGCAGTACTCCAAACTTTTCAATCTCCTGCTACAGATCTCGCACCGGCCATTTAACCCACTATTTTGGCTTTGACAGCTAGGTTGGCTTGAGCCATCTACAGCAAAATCTGTCAACAAAAAACAAAATGCCCAAAAAGCCTGTTGTTAAGTAACAGGGACGTGGACGTGCTGGAGTCAGTGCTGTGACAGAAGGCCCCGAGTCTGTGTCAAGTTAGAAAAAGAAGCATGCATCCACTCTGTTCCTGGAAAAATTTCCCTGTCTGGAACGCAAACGTGTGTGGAAGCCAGAAGAGCGAGAGCAGATTCTGTTTTGGATAGCAGACACGGCCTTTACACATTTGTCAAGCAGCAACAAATCTTCCACCACACAGTCTAATGTCGATACACAGAAGGCTGGCCCATCCAATCATGAAGCTGGTTCTCCTTCCTCCCACCATTATCAGCCACAGGAGATATACGACCCCCAAGCTTGGCCACTCTGAGGATCTGTTTTGTATGTATCCTTTGGTTGGCTCTGGGCTATCTCCATGCAGCGTCAAACAGGCACATGAGGAAATGTCGTGCATTGATGTTCAAGTATTTGAGGACCTATGGCCAGAAGAAAGCCACTTCAAGGAACATCATTTACTGTCTCCAGAGGTGGAGGCTGATGAAGATGAGACAGAGTTGCCATCAGGTCAGCCTACAAAGTCAACTGGGAAGAAGGATGTGATGGAAGACGAGGTGGTCAATGATGAGTCCACTGATCTTACCTGGACCGTTGGCATGCATATCCATGACAGCAACACAGGGAAGATGGATATGTAGCACCCACACAGGCACCAAGGGGTCGTCATGGTTTGCCTAGAGTGACAACTGGGTCAACTGTTCCTAAGTCCACTCCCACTGTGGGTCAAATCAGGGCAAAGGGAGCGTTCAGCCACTGTGTGGAATGTTTTTTCTGAAAGTCCTTCAGAGAAAAACATTGTAGTCTGTAGCATCTGCCATACCAAGTTGAGCAGAGGCCAGGGCAAAGGTAACCTCAGCACTACCAGTATGCGAAACCATATGGCACCCAAGCACCCCAGTAGGTGGGCGGAACACCAGGGTACCAAATCTGCATCTGGAGATCAAACCACTGCCATGTTACCTGGGCTGCGTCCTTTAAAATCTGCAGTTCAGGAAGCTGACACTCATACCTCCTGCCCACATGCTGCGGTTGCTCGCTCACAACAAACACCAACCACATCCACTTACTTGTCCCAGCGAAGCGTCCAACTGTCCGTGGCTGAGACCTTGAAAAGAAAACGTTAATACCCAGCCACACACCCACAGGTACAAATATGAAATTCCCACATTGCCAAATTGCTAGCTGTGGAGATGTTGCCGTTTAGGCTTGTGGGAATACAGTCATTCCGTGATCTCTTGGCTGCGGCTGCCCCACGATACAGTGTTCCAAGCCACATTAATTTTTGGAAAACTCTATGCACAATGTGCAGTGGACAAACTAGGATACTATTCCTACTCCAGCCTAACTAGTATGTTTGATTGGAGGCCCTTGGGATGGAGAGGATTCCTGCGTCAACCTTCACTCAGCCCATAGGGTTAATTTTTACAAACCCTATGCACACAGTGCAATGGACAAACTAGGACACTATTCCTACTCCAGCCTAACTAGTATGTGTGATTGGAGACCATTGTCTTAGTATCTTCCTCTATCTACTGTATGACATAGCCAACAGGGGTCATTTTTGGAAATGCTAAGCACATTCTGCAGTGGACCATGTAGTACAGTATCAAGAAGTCTTCATTTCCTGTATAATCTGGGGAATATTGTCAATCACAATCTGTAAGCCAATTTGAGAAGCTTCTCCAACCAATCCTGGAGGGGAAGCACCATATATTCTTTGTCCATTGACTTGCACAAGAGATATATTTGAGCTCGTCATCCAGCTTTATTTATCCAGTTCACAGACTTCAGCCAAACCAGAGGGATTGCAGGCCACACTCAATGCTACCTTCTATTACTCCATGTCTCTTGCCCTTTTTCCTGGTAGTCTCTGCCATTAAATAAGTTAAATAATAGAGTGAAGGCCCTACAATATGAATAAATGAGGGCACACTCAAATGTACAGAAGAGGGAACTCCAAAATCTCTAGAGGAGGGCACTTCCAAACGTATGTAACAGAGCTACCTAAGGACTCTCACTAAATTCAGGTTAACGGGCGACTGCAGGCCCACTGAACATTTGAATTTAGGGCCACAAAATGTCATGCAGGTGGAGGAGGAGGATTTTGCCCAACACTACTATGGGCACATTGTAAAGTGCTGTGGAATATGTATTCCGCTATCCTAGTGTCAATGAGGGATGGACTGCCCAAATGTCTAAGTACGATCGGTCCCTCCAAAACATGCATTAGAGGACCATCTCTGTGCCCTCAGCAATCTCAGGTTTCCTGCCTACTGCGGGACTTCTGAACATTTGAATTTATGGCTGCAATGGAGGTGGAGGTAGAGGAGGAGGAGGGTTTTGCCCAATACTAAAATGAGCACATTGTAATCTGCTATGAATATGTATTCCACTATCCTAGTGTCAATAAAGAAGGGACTGCCCAAATGTCTAAGTAAGAGCGGTCCCTCCAAAACGTACGGTAGATAGCCATCTCTGGGCCCTCAGCAATCTCAGGTTTCCTGCCTACTGCAGGCCCTCTGAACATTTGAATATAGGGCCGCAAAATCTCATAGTGGAGGAGTAGGAGAAGGGTGAAGCGCAACGCTAAAATGGGCACATTTTAAACTTCGATGGAATATGTATTCCAGTATCTGAGCCTCAATGGGTTCCAAAACGTATGTTACAGGACCACCTGAGGCCTCTGAGGTCAAAGATCAACATGCTAACTGGTACGTTGTAGTTGGCCTTGTAAAGTGCTGGAGAATAGCTAACATAAAATGATGTATGACAGAGGGTCCTACAAAATGTATGAGCCAGGGCCCTCCCAATTGAAAATGGCAAAAAAAAGCCACAACAGTACGTGTGAACAAACATCTTTGATGTGATCTTTTTTTGTTTCCCTGGTTTATTTAGCCTTGTATACAAGTGATTTTGCATGAAAAACTGTTTCTGACCTTTTTTGGCCTGTTAAATGCTATTTAGATTAGGTTTGGTAGTTGTTTTTGTGTATCTGTAACAGTGGCGTCATCCTACGACAAACCTATTCCCACAAACCATATGTGAGTCAGAAATGCATGCAGACATATTCTCCAGGCTCTTCCCATTGTGTCTTATCACTTTCTCACCAATTTTAGCCTTTTCCTCAGGCCCCCAGACCACTTTATAGGGTCCAGTAGAAAATGACTCGCATTTCTCAATAACTTACATTGTACTCGCTATTCGGAATGAATATGCAATTATTAGAAAGTAATCGATTATGAATATTACGGTACTCACTCATCACTAGTCTTGAACACTGCAGGATTTAGGGACTATTTTCCCTGATTTAAAAGACGCCTACTGAGAAAATCTGCTACCAAATTGTTTGATCATCTGATATGTAATGCAGTTAGCGAGGAAAGTGGTGTTGAGCTGTCTTGAATATGTTGAAAGTGACTTCTATCAGAGAGAAGGATCTCGTGCCTCCCTGATGATTTATGTAGGAAACTGCCATGTTGATGTCAGAAAAGAGTAGGACCTCCCTTCCCTTGAGGAAGGGAAAAAACTATTCCAACCCCTTCTGTAATGCTAAGCGCTCTCTGAGCTTTGAGGAAGGCCTCCTTTCTTGTCGAGTCCATGAACCCTGTATTACTCTCTTACATGTGGGCACCCCAGCCGAAAGTGCTGGCATTTGTGGTAATCACATTCTTGGTTGTGGATACCCATGGAACCCCTCGAGACAAGTTCTCTGTGCTTTACCACCATTTGAGGGAATCTAGCATGTCTAATGAAAGCATTAACCTGCCCTCTAGACAGTCTCTTAACCATTCCTCGTTATGGATAACATCCCGCTGTAGAAGGTGAGAATGCAACTGACAACATTGGACAGCTGGTATACAACCTTTGAGAAAACCCACCAGAGACATGGGTCGCCGGAAAGACAACTCTGGTTGTTCCAGATTTGACCATATCAGTGATATTACTTTGTTTTTTGTCCTCTGGGAGGTGGCAAATTTCGGACCTTAAATTCAGTATTAACCCCAGAAACAGCTGTGATTTTGATAGATGAAACTGGGATTTCTCTAGATTCACTATCCAACCAAGGTCTTCTAGAATCTTAATTATACCTTCTAAAGTTGGTGATTGCAATCCGCCTCTGAGTTCCTATAATGAGAAATCATCCAGATAAAGGGTTATAAGTGTATTTTGATCCAGAATATGTGCTATCATTTCTGTCACTATTTTAGTGAATACCCTTAGATCCATTGAAATACCAAAGGACAATGCTCTATATTGGAAGTGTCTTATTTTTCCTTGAATTGGCAAGGCTAGTCTCAAAAACATCCGGTAGTCTGGGTGAACAGGAATATGGTAGTACGCGTCCTTCAGATCGAGCAATACCATGACGTAATTTGGGTAAAGACGTTTTATGGTGGACCTGAAAGTTTCCATTTTAAATGGCTGCTGAAGGAGGTAAAAATTTAATTTTTTAAGGTTGATGATTGTTATATATGAACCATCTGGCTACTGTATTAGGAATATGGGGGAGTATATACCACTGCCCTCTTACTCCCTCTGAACCATCTGCAAAACATTCTTTTCCACCATACTTAAGACCTCTAACTCTAAGGCCTGTTGTTTCCTTTGGGATCTGACAGTTGTTAATACCAGGGACCCCTAGGGGGCCAATGGAAATCTAACAAAGTGACTTACTTAGTATTATTTCTGAAATCCGAGGAGGTGATCTTAAAGAGAAACCCATAGCCTCTCTTCCAAGAGGTCTGCCAGGTATCCTGATCCTTCGGTGGTTGTCTTTTAAGGAATTCTTTACTCCGAATGGACCGATTCTGAAAAGTTGGGATTGGGAAAGCAGGAAACCCTTTTTTCTTATTGAAAACTTTTTCCAGCAGATCATCCAGAGCATTTCCAAAGAGGAATTCACCCTCACAGGGCTTGAAACATAATTTTGACTTAGCCTGAATGTCTCCTTTCCAACTTTCTTCAGCCATAATGCTTTTCTGGCAGAGTTGGAGAGAACCAATGCTTTAGCCAATAGTCTGATTGTGTCAAGTGACGTGTCAGCCATGAAGGCTGTAGCCCACTGCAATAAGGGTAGAGAAGACAAGATAGTATGTCAAAGGGAACCATCTTTTAAGTGGTCCTTCAAATGTTGGAGCCAGACCAGCATTGATCTTGGCACACTTGTTCCCGCAATGGCTGGTCTAAAAATGCCTGTGGTTGACTCTTAGTTGCTTCGTAGGAAACTGTTTGCCTTCCTATCGAGCTGATTGTGTAGAGAACCCAAGTCCTCAAAGAGCAAGGCTGATGTCCGAGATGACTAGGCTGCTGCCAAATCGATTTTATGGCACTTATACCATTTGGAAGAAGCAGCTTTATTGGCGCTTGAGAGAAGATCTGAAAATACTCTTATCTAGCTCCTCCCACTGCTCCTAAATCACTTATCTACCCTCTCATTTATGGGAAAGGGATGCTTTTTCTTTCCCGTGAGACCACCAAGCATAACATCTTGCATGGTTTCTTGGCCTTTGTTCTCCTTCAGGCCAATGGTTAATCTAATGGCCTTAATCAACTGATTCACATCCCCTGAATAAAAAGAGGATTTTCTACCTGCATAGCTCTCATCTGAGGAGAGGGAGGTGGAGTAGGAACTAGAAGAGGATGAACAAGTCCCTGATTTTTGTTCAGACTTAAGAGCCCTGTCTGAGCTTGAAGAGGAGACCTTCCGCTGCTTCTCATGCTTGCGGGACTTGGATAAGGATTTCAAAGTATCTCTTGTTCCTGCCATCATAGTCTGCAAACTGGTAATAAAATCGGGAGTTTCTTCGCAATAGTTTACTGAATACACCCCCCACACAGGTTTTTAAGGTAGTCAGTGGTTAATAAGGACAAGGCATATTCCCTATTCTTTTTCTTAGACAGTTTTTAGTTAGGTTTACCCTACAGATAAAGAAAAGGAGGGGTTCCCTGAGTAATCTGTCTAATACTTTCACAAAGATAACTCACCACACGAGAAGTACCAGTTCAGGAGGCGGGAGCCAACACTTTGGTAGACTGGAAGATTCTTCCAAATGGTGACTAGCCCAACTGGAAGGGCTAGGTAATATGACACTACCTCACCGAGACACACTCTGCATCTGAGCTGAGCGTTCGTCTTCAATCCTTTAAGACAAACTAAGCTCACCACCACCGGTCTGAAAATTGCTCCTTAAATCCTCCTCCAGTTAGCAAGGGAACCTCCTCATTCTGCAAAAGCCGACTGCAGAGCGCCGCCATCTTGGGGGCTTTCCATGTGCAGCGGCTGAAAGGTCCTGGGGTGCTTGGCAGCCGGGCTGGCAGTTTTTCAGGGAGGTCATGGTGGCAGTAGGCCAGCTCCATGGACTTTGTCAAGCAGATGAAGGTGTACATCAATCTCGGGGGAGCAGGAACCGACAACTGAAGGGATGGGCTGAATGGGCTGGAGAAAAAGGGAGAATGGGATGGTACTGAAGTGTGTGAGGGGTTTCAGCCATGTTGGAGGAGTGATAAGAAGCTGAGATCTGAAGTTGCTGCTCTGGGTTATGATAGACTGATTTTCTCAGCTACAAAACAAACTGCAGATAGAAGCTGTCCCACTCCTCCAGGTCTCCCACTTAAAAGAAGGATTTTGCCTGCTGTTCCCCTCTTTTCCAAACCGCTGAATCCAGAAGCTGCAGTCTAGAACTGGAGAGCAAAGATCCACAAAAAAAAGTGAGTACTATTGCTGAGAACTGTAGTTCTATTGCTGGAGAAAGGTACTGCAGTTATCTATAAGGGAACATTGCTGGGACCTGCAATTCTACCATTTGAGAAGTGTACTGAAGCTAATTGCAAGGCTGTGCTAAATGTTAAAGTGAGTTTTGATGGCACGGACTAGGGGTTTATTGAGGACCAGCCCAGCCCTGGAGGGAATATTGCTTTCATTACCTTACGTGCACCTCCGTACAGCAAGCGCACCAACATCCACAGCAACTGGGGCCCAAACTCTGGACTATGTCATTTGCCAGGCTGCAGCCATTTGTGGGTTATTTGTAATTAGTTAGGAGTGTGTGTGTCATAAGCTAAAGGGGAAACATCACCACTAACATTCAGGTCTACTGCAAAACGCCTCTTGTGCTCCTGTGTAATACTTCATAAAATTACTTGTTTACTGTTACTTGTTTACTGTTACTCCCCCTGCAATTACCACTTCTCATCCTTTTGGAAATAAAACCTGTTAAGATTTTTATCCTCATCTTTTGTGAGTGTGTTCCTGGCAAATTCAGGTGGAGGCACTGCACCATATCAAGGTGAGAACTACCGAACACCCTACCCACAGCAGTGGATTAAAGCGGTGTTACAAGTAGGTACCACAACTGGTCCAATTTTCAAAGCATGTCACATTCCCATCGCTGTTCACTTGTACTCGAACAATTAAAGTCATCTCCAAAGAGAATGGGGGATGACTCAGTACAGAACAAAGGCAGGACCTCAAATAAATGAATCCTTTTCAGGGGGAGCATGACCCAAAAGAAAAAACTTTCAAGTCTAAATATTGCCTTACTGGGTAGTATATAAATAATAGATTTATGGTTGTATTATTCCTTTGGCAGGGCAACACCACACTTGCAGACTTGTTCATATTTGAGCTGGAACACACAGAAGCAACCAGCTTCCAATCCTTTATAATACCGTCATATTCTTTAATAAACACAAATCTAAATCTATAGTTTCTAAATGTGAAAATAAAACATCTCCCTGGACCATGCTATTTCAAGACCTCAAATTAAGGCTTTGTTCACAAGGGGCGTTTTTGGACTCAGGTCTTGCCTTGGTTTTATGCTAATCTATGCTAATCTTCACCTGCGTTTTTGTTTCCCAGCAACACCTATGTGATTCTGAGATAAACTGTCCAGACAAATTGGTTTAATTTCATTGCAAAAAGTGACAATACCCAGGTTTTGCTTCATTTTTGAAAGAATGAACATGTCATTTGTGTTTTTGCAATGTTCTCTATGGCAAATCTGCAGCAAAAGTACAGCAAAAACGTGGTACAAATGCGGGAAAAACCCCTACCAAGAAATCAGGAGAGACTACTGTGTTTTGGCAAAGGCATAAACCTATGTGACCTAGACATAGTCTAAATTAAATAAAACATATTAGATCTAAGGTTGAGAGTCATGTATTAATTTAATCTGACACAAGGTCTAGGACCTACAAAATCTGCAGAAAGCCTGTGTCTGCACAATCAAAGGATTCAATGTTCTGGGAATAATAGGCCAACATGGGATTGTTCACAATATGCAGAGTCTGATATCTCCCTGACCGAGGTTCAAATCAAGGGGCTCAAGATCATAGATAGACCATAGTCCACAGGTTCCATCAAATCAGTCGCAAAGTCGTCATCTTCAGGCATGGACTGGTTCATCCCCTTAAAAAGACCTTTGGGGAGGTTGTCAAGGCAGGCCTCCAAGAAATCACCTAAGGTAATTAAAGTTAACTCATCCAGCTGGCAAATCCCTTACAAAGTTCCTAGGCTTCCTTGTTCTGATTTAAAGGAGGTCTGCTCCATTTCATCCGTTTTCACCTTAGTAGTGCCCTTGGCTTTTATGGTTTTAGCCTCCGACGTGAATTTGAAAAAAACTTACCATCCATGCCAAAGACAAAAAAACAAAAAACCAAATGCACTTACAGGACGCAGTCAGAGCCCAATTGTAGAGCAAGCCCAGCTGCTGGCTGATAAAAATCACCTCTACCAGCATATGTGGGAGGCGACCTGCCATGCATATACTAGGCCTGCATCCGACGTGAATTTGGCAAACTTTGGCACAACCTTCTTTTTAATGATTTGGCCTTCCAATGACTGTTCCCCCCCACCAGTGGGATGACCAAAGGGCCAATTGGTCCACCACTGGAGGGGTGCTTGCTGCTTCCGCATAAGACTGGGCTTTTGCTCTGCAATAGCAGTCATGAAACATATACTCCTCGCTTCCACACAGGTTATATCTTCTGTCTAAGAGGCAGGTTTTCATTTGGTGACTGTAGTCACTGCAGTTGTTACATCAGTCTACCATTCTATATTTACAAGCCACCATGGTACAGGTTACAATATGTTCTGTAGACTTTGCTCTTGCCAATAACAAGGGACAATGGGGAATGCTGCATTCCTCCAAATCCATTTGGATCCTCTTTAGGCAAACCAGAAGCTTACTTTTACCACACCATAAACCAACAGCATTCATCACCTTACCATCATAGTACAACTCATCACACTAAAGCTGTAGGTAGGTGGTTATATTGTCTAGTACACAGCAGGCTAAAGCCAATGACCTGCCTAAATAAATTTGGACCTAAAACTTAACTTTTAATTATAAAAGGCTTAAAATGGTTCAAAATTGAACCTATGAAATACAAGGTTAAAATCAGTGCACATGTATTGAATGAACTCTGAAGCAGATATTAAGACCAAATACCGTAATCTACATTCAGGTCATTCGTATAAAGTTATTGAAAA
Source organism: Allobates femoralis (assembly GCA_033576535.1). NCBI lineage: Eukaryota > Metazoa > Chordata > Amphibia > Anura > Aromobatidae > Allobates > Allobates femoralis. The sequence goes on along the minus strand of JARQOC010000006.1, from coordinate 435,050,901 downwards.
ATAGCTCTCACAAAGTTGAGTCACAAAACAGCAAATAGTGGTTTCAACTTTTCTATATGTGATATTAGCTATAACTAACTTTTAGCGAGACAGATTCCTCCTGTTCCCTGTTTCTAGCCAGACTGGAACAATCTCACTGTTTTTCTGTCGCTCCTAGAGGAATGCATCACCCTTAAGTTCCTTGTCACGGGAATGAGTCCTTTGTCAACCTGACATCATCCTTTGAACACTCCAGGCAGCATTCATATTCAAACGTGCCTTCTTACAACTCATTTCTATACATTCGTATGTCATCAGGGGAGTTGAACTTTAAGGGCAAGCTGCCACATCCTCACCGGCAGAACCTCATATGCCCAACAAATGCTAGAAAGACAAAAACAAGATAGGCTCACTCACCCAGCCAGCACTGATTAAATAAGGGAAAGAATTCCTTAGACCAGCACCTACCACGTGTCCACAGCTTCTGTGCTTCTGCTGTGATCTGACACATGCAGTAGTACTGCCAGTATATATGCACATCAAGGCCTCGGCGTTGCAAGTCGCATCTGCTCCACTTCCTGATTCCTGAGGAATGCAGATGGACCGCAAACGTCATTTCCAGCATCTGCGTCACATCCTCCCGCCCGCCCAATCGGAAGCTGTTCCTGGGCCATGTGATGCAGTCATCTTGAGCCGTACTACTACTGACAAAAGTGAATAGTAGTACAAGGGCAATGTTTGGCTACAGTACTTATGTATAGCCACTTGAAAAATGTTAAGATTCAGAACAACAGTGGTTCCATACAGAGTATAATGAGCTATACGAACATTACGCTCAGGTAAATGTGTATAACAACATTAAACAAATGCTCAGGGTCCCTGAGTCTTAGTACTATTCACAAAAGAGGACACAATCCATCTCTTGCCACAATAAAATTTATAGCAAGAGGGATTAACTATAGTAAACAGTGACAATTCTTTGTCACTGACCAGTGATTACATGGATAGCCGAATTACCATTTTTTAACATAGATTAACAGGTACAGCAAGGAATATAAAAAAGAATTGTGAACCTGCAGAGAACACTGGCAAGCCAGGACAGACATGAACAGCCATAGGGGGATCTACTAGATTGGGTAAAGAATAGACACTATTTCAGGGTATATGGGGGTAGAATACTTAAGGGGCAATCAGTTAGTGCTCATAGAAATCGAAGGAAATTACAAAAATATAGTAAAGCCTAATAAGACCTAACAATTCCCTGTCTAGGCTCACACCTGCCTATCTGTGGAGATTGGTACCCTGAGATAAACGCGTGATTGGTGCCCCCACTCACCGTAGACTTTCCCTCCTAGATAACCCTACAATTTAAACGAAACAAAAGGGTGAAATAACAGAATTTCATTTAGTCCGTCTGGCGTTGTTGTCTTCAACCTGTAAATCCATCTTGTCTCCTGCTGCAAAATTCTCTTGTCCCAATCCCCCCTCTTGCTGATGGAATTATCTGATCAATGCCCTGAAACATTAAAACATTTGAGTTACCCCCATAGGAAGCATTAACGTGTCTTGCCAAGGGGTGTCACAGTTTTTTCTTATCACCCAAATGCTCCCCTATCCTTCTTCTAAACTTCCTCATCGTTTTACCAATATGTTCAAAACCACATTCACAGGTTGCTTTGTAGATAATGCCCTTGGATCTACAGTTTATGAATGTCCTGACCTCATACACTTTTTTGTGACATTACTCCTAAAGGTCTTACCCACATATATTGCCTTACATGCCACTCATCTGCTACACCTATCACAGCCCTTTAAGGGATTTTTTAACCATTAACTCTTCCCCCTTTTTACAAAGTGGCTATGTTCAAGTCTATCTTTTAGTGACCTTTTTTTTATAGGTGATCTGCATTTTTTGTGGAAAAAGATTAACTATGTCCTCATCCATCCTTAAGACCAGTGCTTCTGTGAAATTCTTTTCATCCACCCGACATTGTTACTAAATGTAGTAATGAATCTCATTGAGTGATCTCCTTCATTAAGTTTTTTACACTTTACAGGATTCAGTAGAGCAGTTCGATCATCAGAACTAACTTTCTCTAAGGCATCTTTGATCACATTCATAGGGTAAGCCCTCTCCTGAAACCGTCTAGATAAATCCTGACTTTGGTTATGGAAGGAGTGTTTATTTGAACAGTTACATTTCAATCTCGCAAACTGTCCTTTAGGTACCCCCTTCTTCAAACCAATTGGGTGTCCGCTTTCCTACCTCAACAGTAAGTTTGTTGCTGTTGGTTTTTTATAGGTACTAGTTTGTAAGTTACCAAATTCATCCTTTTCAATCAGCATGTCTAGAAAAGGTAATCTCACTGCATTACTCTCATAGGAAAAGTGTAGACCCAGGTCATTCCTATTGAGTACTTCAATTAATTCCACAAACTCCTGTTCACTCCCACACCAAATCAAGAAGACGTCACCAATATAAAGTGCCTATAGGACAATTTTGTCCAGATTGACAACAGGGACGTCCCCAAACACAACGTTCTCCTCCCACCAGCCGAGGTGCAGATTAGCATACGAGAGATTACAAGGGCTCCCCTTTGCAGTGCCCCTCAGCTGGTGGTAATGAGTTCCATTAAAAAGGAAACAGTTCCATGTAAGACATTTCATCAGGAATCCATTGTATTTATCATCCTGACATCCTCTACTGCTTAGAAATGAGAGTACTGCATCCATGCCTTTTTTATGCGGAATAGAGGAGTACAAGGACTCTACATCGGTACTCGCTAGCAACATGCCCGGCTCAAGCACAACCCCGTTCGATCTTTTTAGAAGGTCCATGGTGTCACGCAGTTAGGAGTTCAAAGATTGGACAAATGGATTCAACACTTTCAGTGTAGATACTAACATTCTGTGTTAAAGTTCCCACACCAGATACAATTGGTCTCCCTTTCAAAGGGTTTAGACCTGTCTGTATCTCGGGTAAGGAGTAGAATGTAGCCATGGTGGGATATCTTGGGGACATATAATCAAACTCAGTTTTACTAATTACTCCATCCTCTTAGACCTTCGTCCAGAATCAACCTCAGTTCTTTCTGGAATCTAGCAGTTGGATTTTCAATTAGTTTGCTGTATGTCTGCTTGTCACGCAGGATATCAAGACACAGTTTTTGATAGTCAATCCACATTGAGGATCACAATATTGCCCCCCTTATCTGATTGTTTAATCACAATCTGGGGATCTCTTTCAAGTCTTCTCAAACTTTGCATCTCCTGTCTTGTGAGATTAAACTTCCCTTTTCTATTTGGCCTAAAGTTCTCTAGATCCCTCGCTAGCAGATTGCAAAATACATTTATTGCTCCTAAGTCGCCTTGAACAGGCGGTATCTTAATGCTTTTACTCTTTAAATCTGTAAAAGGGCCTTTCCCTCTTTAAATTGGGATTTTCCTCATTAAGACCAAACAAAAATCTCACATCACCAAGGAGGTCATCATCAATGCCTAGATCTTGGCGTTATCTTTTATCATCTTTTATAAAGTGTTTTCACCATTTCAATTTCTGTATAACAGGTGTAAATCCTTTGTGGTCTCAAAAGTGTCAAGGTCAGAGGTGGGTACAAAAGACAGGTCCTTATGTAATATGCACATTTCTGTCCTATTAAGTGGCCTTTTAGACAGATTTATTATCTCAGTGTTACCTGTGGTGGGGGAGGGTTCTGTGGTCTTGGGGCTCTCAGTGGGTATCCTTTGAACTAAAAAAGGTGGTCTAGGACCATGAGGTGTATTTCTATCCTCTCCACAGCCCCTTCCGCTTCCCTTTTTCGGTTTTCCCCCTACTCCTTTTGGCTTTTCCTCTTGGTCAGAGTGTTTTGTATCACAAGTATCTCCCTCTGTCACACCACACTATGCTTTGTACCTCTACCCTGGAAAGAATAAACTTTGTTTCCTTCAAAGTCTTGCAGGTCTCTGATATAGAACCTATGTTTTTTCTCTTTCAGATGATATTAACATTTCTCAATCGTACTTTGTGGTACAGTCTCTTAAGACTGGAAATCGGGATCCTCTGAGAACTTTTTAGTTGTCTCAATCGCTTCTTTTAAAGAAGCTTCATGCAGATCTAAGTTCTTTTCCTCCTCAAGAAGCAATTGCATAAACCGCAAGGAGCTATTTGTTGCTTCTTTCTCCCAATTCTTTATTAACTCCTGATTCTCATATCTGAAACCTGGAGACAGACTTATTCTTAGGTGAGGAGGAACAATTCTATCCTTCAGATAGCACTCCAATGCAAAAGATCAGTGCAAAAAACCGCACAGGAATCACACAAAAAAAGCTCTCTGTTTGTAAAAAATATTTTTCAATTTGTAGCAAGTGCTAACAAAAAAGTATCAAAAAACAGGGCTATTGGTCTGTACGTTTTTTGCAAAAAATATACGTAAGCTGTCTCACCTCGTCACGGTTGCCCTAGCGAGACAGTCCCTAGCTAATGTGTGCATTTAAAAACCTGAGTATGTAAACGTACCTCTATCCAGGCTCCAGCCAGGACTGCACTCTGTGGGCTTATCACCTGTGAAACAGCTTATGTGTGGACTACTCATAGGGGAAGGGTGGTCACTTCCCCTTCCTGCTAACAGGAGAAACACTTTACCAAACAATAATGAGCGGTCCAATCACTGATGAATGCGATTGATAACCGCATCCATCCACCACCAGAAAAACTGCAAAAGATCAGTGCAAAAAACCGCACAGGAATCACACAAAAAAAGCTCTCTGTTTGTAAAAAATATTTTTCAATTTGTAGCAAGTGCTAACAAAAAAGTATCAAAAAACAGGGCTATTGGTCTGTACGTTTTTTTGCAAAAAATATACGTAAGCTGTCTCACCTCGTCACGGTTGCCCTAGCGAGACAGTCCCTAGCTAATGTGTGCATTTAAAAACCTGAGTATGTAAACGTACCTCTATCCAGGCTCCAGCCAGGACTGCACTCTGTGGGCTTATCACCTGTGAAACAGCTTATGTGTGGACTACTCATAGGGGAAGGGTGGGTCACTTCCCCTTCCTGCTAACAGGAGAAACACTTTACCAAACAATAATGAGCGGTCCAATCACTGATGAATGCGATTGATAACCGCATCCATCCACCACCAGAAAAACTGCAAAAGATCAGTGCAAAAAACCGCACAGGAATCACACAAAAAAAGCTCTCTGTTTGTAAAAAATATTTTTCAATTTGTAGCAAGTGCTAAACAAAAAGTATCAAAAAACAGGGCTATTGGTCTGTACGTTTTTTGCAAAAATATACGTAAGCTGTCACCTCGTCACGGTTGCCCTAGCGAGCAGTCCCTAGCTAATGTGTGCATTAAAAACCTGAGTATGTAAACGTACCTTCTATCCAGGCTCCAGTCCAGGACTGCACTCTGTGGGCTTATCACCTGTGAAACAGCTTATGTGTGGACTACTCATAGGGGAAGGGTGGGTCACTTCCCTTCCTGCTAACAGGAGAAACACTTTACCAAACAATAATGAGCGGTTCCAATCACTGATGAATGCGATTGATAACCGCATCCATCCACCACCAGAAAAACTGCAAAAGATCAGTGCAAAAAACCGCACAGGAATCACACAAAAAAAGCTCTCTGTTTGTAAAAAATATTTTTCAATTTGTAGCAAGTGCTTTTTTTAAATGCACACATTAGCTAGGGACTGTCTCGCTAGGGCAACCGTGACGAGGTGAGACAGCTTACGTATATTTTTTGCAAAAAACGTACAGACCAATAGCCCTGTTTTTTGATACTTTTTTGTTAGCACTTGCTACAAATTGAAAAATATTTTTTACAAACAGAGAGCTTTTTTTGTGTGATTCCTGTGCGGTTTTTTGCACTGATCTTTTGCAGTTTTTCTGGTGGTGGATGGATGCGGTTATCAATCGCATTCATCAGTGATTGGACCGCTCATTATTGTTTGGTAAAGTGTTTCTCCTGTTAGCAGGAAGGGGAAGTGACCCACCCTTCCCCTATGAGTAGTCCACACATAAGCTGTTTCACAGGTGATAAGCCCACAGAGTGCAGTCCTGGCTGGAGCCTGGATAGAGGTACGTTTACATACTCAGGTTTTTAAATGCACACATTAGCTAGGGACTGTCTCGCTAGGGCAACCGTGACGAGGTGAGACAGCTTACGTATATTTTTTGCAAAAAACGTACAGACCAATAGCCCTGTTTTTTGATACTTTTTTGTTAGCACTTGCTACAAATTGAAAAATATTTTTTACAAACAGAGAGCTTTTTTTGTGTGATTCCTGTGCGGTTTTTTGCACTGATCTTTTGCAGTTTTTCTGGTGGTGGATGGATGCGGTTATCAATCGCATTCATCAGTGATTGGACCGCTCATTATTGTTTGGTAAAGTGTTTCTCCTGTTAGCAGGAAGGGGAAGTGACCCACCCTTCCCCTATGAGTAGTCCACACATAAGCTGTTTCACAGGTGATAAGCCCACAGAGTGCAGTCCTGGCTGGAGCCTGGATAGAGGTACGTTTACATACTCAGGTTTTTAAATGCACACATTAGCTAGGGACTGTCTCGCTAGGGCAACCGTGACGAGGTGAGACAGCTTACGTATATTTTTTGCAAAAAACGTACAGACCAATAGCCCTGTTTTTTGATACTTTTTTGTTAGCACTTGCTACAAATTGAAAAATATTTTTTACAAACAGAGAGCTTTTTTTGTGTGATTCCTGTGCGGTTTTTTGCACTGATCTTTTGCAGTTTTTCTGGTGGTGGATGGATGCGGTTATCAATCGCATTCATCAGTGATTGGACCGCTCATTATTGTTTGGTAAAGTGTTTCTCCTGTTAGCAGGAAGGGGAAGTGACCCACCCTTCCCCTATGAGTAGTCCACACATAAGCTGTTTCACAGGTGATAAGCCCACAGAGTGCAGTCCTGGCTGGAGCCTGGATAGAGGTACGTTTACATACTCAGGTTTTTAAATGCACACATTAGCTAGGGACTGTCTCGCTAGGGCAACCGTGACGAGGTGAGACAGCTTACGTATATTTTTTGCAAAAAACGTACAGACCAATAGCCCTGTTTTTTGATACTTTTTTGTTAGCACTTGCTACAAATTGAAAAATATTTTTTACAAACAGAGAGCTTTTTTGTGTGATTCCTGTGCGGTTTTTTGCACTGATCTTTTGCAGTTTTTCTGGTGGTGGATGGATGCGGTTATCAATCGCATTCATCAGTGATTGGACCGCTCATTATTGTTTGGTAAAGTGTTTCTCCTGTTAGCAGGAAGGGGAAGTGACCCACCCTTCCCCTATGAGTAGTCCACACATAAGCTGTTTCACAGGTGATAAGCCCACAGAGTGCAGTCCTGGCTGGAGCCTGGATAGAGGTACGTTTACATACTCAGGTTTTTAAATGCACACATTAGCTAGGGACTGTCTCGCTAGGGCAACCGTGACGAGGTGAGACAGCTTACGTATATTTTTTGCAAAAAACGTACAGACCAATAGCCCTGTTTTTTGATACTTTTTTGTTAGCACTTGCTACAAATTGAAAAATATTTTTTACAAACAGAGAGCTTTTTTTGTGTGATTCCTGTGCGGTTTTTTGCACTGATCTTTTGCAGTTTTTCTGGTGGTGGATGGATGCGGTTATCAATCGCATTCATCAGTGATTGGACCGCTCATTATTGTTTGGTAGATAGCACTCCAATGATTGAGCCTCCCAACAAGAAACTGTCTTTTCCTTGTACACTTTTGTTAATTTACGAAAAGCACCATTTCGTGTTGGGGTGTACTTTTTGGGTGAATGTTCCATTTGAAAAAATCTTCTTTGCTTCAGTAGACCATTGATTCGTATCTATGCCTGTAGTAAGAAATCTGGCCATATCCAATCAATACAAAAAAACACATTTCAGGCTTGCATCCGCTCCACTTCTTGATTCCTGTGGAACGCACATGGACCGCAAACGTCATTTCCAGCATCCTCGTCACATCCTCCCCCCCCGCCCAATTGGAAGCGGTTTCTGGGCCATGTAACATGGTCATCTTGGCTCCGCCCATTATTGTGAGGCTATCAGCATCATCAGCAGTGGGAAGAGCATCCCACAATGTAAACAAATAATCAGGGTCCTAAGTCTTACTACTATTTACAAAAAATTCTGTTTTCAACTCATGTTTCCTCTAGTTTGAATTATGGTTGAAGATGTAGGTGCAAAGTCATTGCACTAAAGAGTGCTAGCTTCTGCGATAACATATATGGAGATTTTTGTATTAACAAAAGTGAATAGTAGTACAAGGGCAATGTTTGGCTACAATACTTATGTATAGCCATTTTAAAAGTTTGAAGATTCAGAATAACAGTGGTTCCATACAGAGTATAATGAGTTATACGAATATTGCGCTCAGGTAAATGTGTATAATAGCATTACAAGTAGATATCCAGTGGAGTGTAGTCGACTCAGAGTTGGTTTAATGATATAAATAATGTTTCAAAAAGGGGGAAGAGAAAGGAGGCTGTAAACACATGACTGTCAAAAATGAATGACAGAATGAGTAACATAAAATATAACACACAATAAAAATTTAGGATGACAACAACCTATTGAAAAGACATAAATCTCAGGAATTAATTAAACCACCAAGTGCCAAGGTACCCAAGGCTACTAGCCATTTTACTTTTCTTTGAGCAAAAAGTTTTTAAATTTCCACTCCTTATACCACCATAAATTACATCAATTCCACATATTTTTAAAGATTGAGTTACAGGCATGATATGCCTTAAAATTACGTGACCGTGTCTATGGATGGAGGGATCATCCACTGATCTAGCCATGCCAATGTCTCTAACGTGCTCACGTGTCTCAACCCTAAGCTTACGCAAAATCATACCAACATAGATCTTGGGGCATAATATACCAAATGTGTGGTGCCACAAATGATAATGATCAATGCTAAAATGTCGTGTACCAGCAGCACAGTGAAAGGTGGAGCTATGAGAGACATTGGCAGTGGCCAAAGGGGAAACAACCATGTCTGGGACTCATTGATTCAAAAGCATTTGGTAATAAATGGACATAATGACTTTGTACAAATGGATCTTTAAGATTTTTATATCTTTGATATCATAGCAGGAGACTTAACAAGGGAGGGCTCCGCTTTTAGAATAGTCCAGGGTTTATTAAGATTTGCTCTCATAGTATGCCAATCATGGTTGTAAGTGGATATAAATCTGATCTTCTCCTTTGCATTTTTCTTAAACTTTAAAGGTTGTAGCAATTTACTGTGTAAAGTATTTTTGGACTTACTAAATCAATTTTTATGCTCCTTCCACTCTGTCCCCTCTGCTGGAATCTTGTCCTCAAGTCCTTTGCCTGTTTCGCGAATCTGGACTCAGTGGAACAGATCTGCCTCATTCTGAGGAACGTACCTACTGGGGCGCTATGATAGTAGTTGGATTGTGTGCAAAAGAAACATGGAATAGAGCAATAACAGATGTGGACTTCCTGAGAACATGAGTCTGCAAGATTAAAGAAGAGTCCACCTCCAGACTGATGTCCAGTAAAATATTTTTTTTTAAATAATTCTTAAAAGTTATTTGATGTTAATAGAGTTGTTGTTAACATCCCTCATAAATATATCCAGCTGCTCTACTGTGGCCTGCCAAAAAATCAGCAAATTATCAAAATAACAAAGCCAGAAATGCACATGATCTGCATGCTCTCGCCACCAAAGAGACTCCTCTCCCAAAAACCTCCCAAAAAACAAGAAAGAGATTGGCATATTAGGGCACACAGGATCCACCCATTGCAGTGCCATGCTTCTGCAAATAATAGTAATCCTTAAATGCAAAGAAATTAGAGATCAAGACAAAGTAGAGCACCTCCAGAACAAAATCACTCATGCAGCCGTCCCGGTTGCTGGTCTCCAGGAAAAATCTCTGCCTTGAATCAATCTTCATTACAAAATACAGGTATAAAATCTCTATATATCAGCCGTTACAATCAACCTATTGGAATCAATAAAGACATCGTCAACCCTATCAACATCAGTTGTGTCATGAACATATGAAGGCAAAGCCTCAACAAGTGGTTTTAAGTAGTAATCAAACTATTTATACACAGGGTCGCTGAGGCCACCAATGTCAGACAGGATCAGACACCCCAGAGGGTTGATGTGGTCCTTATGGATCTTGGGCAGTAAATAGAAGGTTGGTATTTTTGAACCAAAAGACCCTCCATAACTTTCTTGTTGATATTACCATCTTCTGAGACCTTATATACAATGGGCAAAAGGTAGAAGACTAGAGTCTAGCCCAACCTAAGTATTAGTATCTATTAATTGGGGTAATGCCGGTTTTTCATAACTCTAACATGGCCAGATCACAATGTTATCTCCCTTGTTCGAAGCCTTGATGATAACATTTTTTAGGGATTTTAATTCTTGTATAACCATCCATTAATGATGTGTAACATTATCATATATTCATCTTAAAACCCACGGCTACCAGTTTAGTGAAGGTTTTAATAGAGAGCTATACAGACAAAGGGAGTAACCTTCGAGATCTGTACATGTTGGAATGTGAAAAAAAACCTTGGGCATCGAATTTTTGCCTTATTAGGAGTTCATTGAGAGCCTCAAGGGCCTCCCTCTAGATTTTATTTTCTAAGCCATCCTCCGTTGGGTCTTTATTGTCCCTTTTTTTAATTTTTAATGAGAAAATGTTAGTCTTTCAAAGCTGAAAAATGTTAAAATGTAGAGGATTAGTAGGTGGAAAACAAAGCCCTCGTCGCAGAATCCCTGGGGAGACACAGAATTAAACACAAACTCCAGGAAAGGATGTCTGACCTATCCCTTAACTACTGGAACCCTGCGCTTTCCCTTATCCCAGAAGTACGCTGAAGATGGCAAGGTCTGAATTGACAGCGTAACCCTATCTCTTGCCTGAGAAGGCCCTGGAATTAAATGCCCTTTCCCCACCCAAGGGAATAACAAAAACACCAAAGTACTCCAAAAGAACTTGCTTCTTTGCACCTGCAGGGGAACTTCATCAGGTTGTCTGATATTCCACAGCAGTGGCTCTCACATATCCACACTACCAAGAGGACTAGGTAGAATGAGCTATTACCAACACCAGGTGAACACATGTCTACTGTAAAAGAAGTATGAGTGATACACACACTGTAGAAAGCCTTCCTATTACTATCAACAAAGAAACACCATTAACCCTTGCTGGCACTGAAGAAATTAGCACCTAATCTAAAACAACACAAAAGCTGTCACACTCATGAAAGCCTCATAGAAAGCACATCCCTGTGCCTCATTCAGACTATAACTGGATACTTTATTTACCTCCAAAGTGTTTTTGCCCTTAGATATCTTTACATTGGAAGTCTTTTTCCCTGCAGAAGTTATCCATGACTAAGAGTGCATCTTGCATCTTGTACGCTTGAAACATGTCAGTACTGCTTTGTCCCCCCCCAACGTGGGGTTTTACTGTGAAGAATAAAGCTTGGTTTCTACTGCTATAATCCCAGAAACTGCGCCCCGTAATTGGCTTCTTTTCTTTTCATATGTTGCAGTGCTTTACAATTCAGAGGGGATATGTACAGAAGATAAGACCATACAGAATAAAAAAAATTCAACAGATACCAAGAGGAGTGAGGGCACTGCTCACAAGCTTTATAATCTTTGAGGGAATAGGAGAGGCACAAACGATAACTAAAAAAAAGTGCTTGTCATTATAAGGTCAAGCCATCAACATAATAAATAGTGGATTCACATAACGTTGCATGAACCAGTCACGAGACAGGACCTGTACAGTACAAGTAAAGATAAATTGCTATTTAGAGCATGTAGGGTGTATACAAAAGGTAATAGGCAATGTGATGACATAGCATTTGGACATTTGTGTCTTGGGTTACATGTTCTTAATTAGGCCAGACATATTGTTCTTTTGTTTAACTCATGAGGATTAAGTCATTGTTTCTTGCCAGACTGCTCGGAGCCCCAATGTTTGTTTTTGGATTGTTAACTAAATGTAAATTGCCTTAGCCCCCTCTGTCTATATCATTCAAATGAAAATTATGCAATTGGATTGAGCTGCTAACCAATGAGAGAACAGTCCTATCCCACCTACCCTGTAAGAACACCATACCCAGAGGTGATGGTTGAGAGTATAAAAAGGACTTGCTCCAGTCACCAAGTGATTAACTTTCTATATGACCCAAGCCTAGGAGTTATGGATCCATCTAGGGGATCACAAAACTGTCTCATGTTCTACAGGACTTCAGCATAGGATCTTAGGAATTGGCTGGAAGCTCAGACACTACTTAGAGAGCCCATTTTGGGACAGTTTTGGTCACCTGACTACACACTTTACTGTGCTTGGTTCGCTTGCTGCTATCCTTTTTCAATGGATGCCCGTCAAAGGCAAGGTGGTGCTGGACTGGGGTAGTTGGCCTTGGAAACACCGACGGCATAAAGATTATGATCCTTGGTAAACCAGTGAAAGGGTGAGACTCTATTGTGTAATGTAGCAGCGTTGGTTAGGCAGGGCGTGAGGCAGTGACCCAGGCACTTGTTCACAGACCACACTGTTTATTCACAAGCACAGGTAATTAAAGACCTTTTGAGATCTGGGACCCAGCCGGTACCACCCTGTTCACACAGTCTTGCAAAGTATCTGCTCTGCTGCTAGGGTCCGTGTTGGCTGGTTCCCCTTGGAAGGGTTAAGTTCACACTGCCAGGCTGTGTTAAATGGCACACAGTCAGCACACAGCTGCTACTGCTCTGTCAACCTGGCTCCCACTGAGAACCCTGCCCTGTGCTGCAGTCCAGGTTAAAAAAAATCTATATCTGGACCTAGGAATGGTAGAAAACTCGAAGGGGAGGGAGATTACAGGGTTTCCGAGAACATTCTCAGGGACACATAACGGCCTTCATATATGACCCCGATCACTGTGTCACATACCTCCCCTGTTCAAGCTTGTGGTGTTGAACACCAGCCATCATATAAGGTTCCCTAGACAGGGCATCCGCATTGCCTTGCAACCTCCATGCCCGATGTTCCACAGTAAAACTGTAGTTCTGCAGGGAGAGGAACCACCGGGTGTCTCTAGCATTCCACTCCTTGGTACTTCTCATCCAGACCAACGGGGAGTGGTCCGTTACCAAGCGAAACTGTCGCCCCAACAGGTAATAGCGTAGGGACTCCAAAGCCCGCCTTATGGCCAGGCACTCCTTTTGCACTATGCCATAGTTCCTCTCCAGTGGGGTGAGCATCCTTCTCAAGTAGGTGACGGGGTGTCCTTCCCCGTGTACCAATTAGGAAAGTATCGGTTCCAGACTGACCTCAGAGGTATCCGTCTGCAAAATAAACTCTTTCTGAAACTCTGGATTGGTGAGAACGCACTGTCCACATAGGAATACCTTCAGAGCCTGGAAGGACTCCTCAGCCTGTGGATTCCAGCTCACCATGACAGACTTCTTTCCTTTCAGAGGATCTGTCAATGGTGTCGTCAATCCAGCAAAATTGGGAATGAAGCGTCGATAGTACCCTATGATGCCTAGAAAAACCCTGCCTCGTGGTAAGGGGTCGGGGCCATTTTTGAATAGCCTCGATTTTATTGATTTGGGGCTTAATTACATCTTGGCCTATTACGTACCCCAAATGACAGGCTTACTTGAGTCCCAATGCACATTATTTTGGATTACCTGTCAGACCGGCCGTTCTGAGCGAATCCACCACCGCTTGTACCTGAACCAAGTGGGCCTGCCAATCGGTGCTATAGATTATAATGTCATCCAGATACGCTGAGGCATACGCCTGATGTAGTTCCAACATGTCCATCAGCCTCTGGAACGTGGCTGGAGCCCCATGAAACCCACAAGGCACGACAACATAAGACCCTCAGGTGTAACAAAGCGGTCTTTCCCTTTGCTGACTCCGTCAGTGGCACCTGCCAGTAGCCCTTGATCAGATCGAGCGCGGTGAAATACTGCGCTTGTCCCAGTCTCGCAATTACCTCGTCCAGCCTGGGCATAGGGTAATGGTCAAATTTTTAAACTTTGTTTAATCTCTTAAAGTCGTTACAAAACCAAAACGATCTATCATGTTTTGGGATCAGAACAATGTGACTGGCCCACTCGCTCCTGGACGTCTCAATCACACCCAGGTGGAGAATTATTTTCACCTCCTCTGCGATAGCTTGCCTTCGAGCCTCTGGTACTTGGTATGGTTTCATGCATACCTTTACGTGAGGTTTGGTGACAATGTTGTGTCGGATGATGGATGCCCTGCCTAGCAGGTCTGAGAATACATCCAGGTTCTGCTGCACTAACCTCCATGCCTCCCACCTCTTGTTTTATGAGAGTGTCCCCTATCTTCACTCATGTCTCATCCTCCCGGATGCCACTTTAGCTGGAGTCAGTAGACCGGAGGAAAATAGGTCCGGGGTTACATCAGATTCCACAAATTTTCTGTCTTTCCAGGGTTTCAACAGGTTTACATGGTATATTTGCTCTGGTTTCCTCCTACCTTGTTGAAACACCTTGTACTTCACTTCCTCAACCTTTTCCTTGATTTCACAGGGACCATGCCAGTTACCTAAGAATTTACTTTCTGCGGTGGGTAACAACACTAACACGCAATACCCCTAGTTACAGGACCTGACTGTGGCCTTTCTGTTATACCTAGCGGTTTCAGCTGCCTGGGCATCCTGCAGATGTTCCTTCACAATTGGCACGACAGCTGCAATTCGGTCCTGCATACCCATGATGTGCTCAATTACGCTTTTATGGGGGATTGGCTCCTCCTCCCATGTTTTTATAGCTATGTCCAGCAAACCCTGGGAATGTCAGCCATGCAACAACTCAAATGGCATAAACCCGGTTGATGATTGTGGACCTTCACGTATAGCAAACATTAAATAAGAGAGCAACATGTCCCAATCCTTCCCATCCTTGGAGACCACCCTTTTGAGCATAGTTTTTCAGGGTTTTATTAAAGCGCTTCACCAGACCATTGGTTTGGGGGTGGTACACTGACGTACGCAGCTGCTTAATATTTTGTATAGCCTTGGCACACATAAGCAGGTATATCTTGACAAAAAGAAAACCGTAGATGAAGACAGTTTTACTTTTCAATTCTTTATTTTTCCAGCAGTATAAAGATTTTAATCAACATTCAAAAGTATCTCGACGTTCGGCAATACAATTTTGCCTTGTTCGCGGACTATTATGATCTACAAAATGATACAAATATACGAATACATAAGAGACAAAGACAAAATGAATAACAATTAAGTCTTGTTGATGGTAATAAAGGAAAAAAGGGAATACATAGATATATTCCAATCACTTGATAAGAGAAAACATGCGGCACTCACAGTAGTAGAAATCTTCTATTTATTGTATCCAAATACGGAGAAAGGCAGTCATATTACAGACGTGGGGGGAGGGAGTGAGGAGTGCAACGACGACGGGCACCGTTTTGCTGCGGGTTGCTGCTTCTTCCGGTCGTGTCTCTAAACATAGATATATTCCATATAATATGGACAAAAGTTTGCAGCATTGTATGTTACTTGACTGTACATATTGGTAAACCCTCATATAACTGTCTGGACCGCACCTAAAGAAACGTGCTGGTTTGTGCTAGAATTTCTATGGTATATCTACTATGCTGTACAGCCTTTAACAAGAGATCAGTCAGACAGCACCGTACATATATATCACGGTGTATCTGTGGAAAGTATGAAACAACACACGTGTGTAAGAAAACAATTAAATTCACACAAGATTATAGAAAAAAAACAAATACGCTATATAGGTGACCTCAACAAAATCCTGGTAAGTATCGGCAAGACCAAAAGATACGGGTATCTCGGAAGAACTCCAAGTGTGTTTTCAAGACGTGTCTCCCACGTGATATATGAGAAAGAAGGACAATCACTAAACTAGTGTCATAAATAAAACAAGGTATGTATACATATGAAAAAGGATATAAGTAGTAGACAAACTAATTAATATGCACATAGAGAGTATTACACACAGCATTAGAATTAACAAGTTATAAGTGGATTAGGATTCTGGAGCACATAAGGACCAGCTATATGGGAATAAGACCAGGAAATTAGGAAACTCTAGGAAGACTATAATTATAAAGAAACATGATAAATTATGCATGGGAACAAAAGAACTATCAATTATACATAGCATACCCTATTTAAGAAAAAGAGACCAGAGATGTTTTTGTGACCCAGATTAAATCACCCGAATGTCCACACACATATTTGCAGTACAAAAAGTTTTAATTAAGTTACTGGTGGTACAAAAACAGGCAACAGTCAAAGGTAAACAAGGACAGTGTGGAAGAGGGAGGCAGGAGATGCAAGGGGACAGAGGTACCCTCACCCTGGTTGCTAAGATGAAATGCCTGTGCTTAAAGAGGGACAGACCACACCAGTGCGAGCGCTATGGTGAGGTGTCACCTAATCTGTGCAGTCAAAGCTGCAGGCACTCTAACTGACACTTACCCATGGGTGTGATTAAGGGGTCCAGTGCACTCCTGCCTTCGTCTCAGGGGCGCCGACACGTATTTCGCGTCCGGCTTTCTCAAGGGGCAGGTGTGCTGAGTGCTCTAGGTGGCTGGCCTATATAGGGGGGAGCGGGTGACAGCTGCAGCTTATTCGGCTGCATAACGCACCTTTCCGCCGGAAGTGAAGCGGCGGGGAGGACTCTCCTGGGTGCGCTGTGGTCGGGATGGAAAATTCCCATGACGTCACATCCGGGCACAACCATTCTGGAGGTCCCCGTCACAGTAGACTTCCGGCGGTTCAGTGCGCATGCGCACGCTGCTCTCCGCCATTTTGGAGAAGGGCAAAAGGAGCTCTTTTTTGCCCCTCTCCTATGTTTTTAGTATTTTGATAAGAACTCTCATTTATCAAAGGGGGCAGGGATGAGGGGGTTGACGGGAACAATGGTCCGGAGACCGAGAGGGGAAGAGAGAACAGCATGTTAACAATAACTACACAGTAGGGGGTATACAAACAGAGGAAGGAAGAAGAGGGAGATATGAATAGAAAGTGGGGAGACATAATCGATTTTAAAGAATGTCCACATAATACAACTCCACAGTCCTCCTCCATGTCCACTTCATGTGTATCAGCTCTCCATAGTTCTTATCGGTATCTCACGGGCCAGATTGTATCGCCAGTTACATCCCAATCAAGGCTGTCAGTCGCTCACATATAGGCCAGTTCAAAAAAGAAGTGCAAAGCTAAAATAGACAAGTAAAAAAAGAGCAAAGTTAAAAAAGCTGACTATCCTCGATTGAGGTACAGATAGCCATGAAGATCCCTTAGCTGGCAAATAGATATGCAGAGTATACCAGTTTCTTAATGGCGGGAGGAATCTAAGTATAGTGCTTGGGGTGGGTGGTAACGATCAGACCCTGGACATTGGCAGCAACAGGGCACACTTCAAGTATAGGTAATATATTTTAAGGCAAAAAGATGCCATGATTTTAAAAGCCAGAGAAGAACTTCAGGAAAGGGATTGTTTATAAAACCATAAAGAGTCCGCCAGATACACACCCTTACTCACACCCATGGGTAAGTGTCAGTTAGAGTGCCTGCAGCTTTGACTGCACAGATTAGGTGACACCTCACCATAGCGCTCGCACTGGTGTGGTCTGTCCCTCTTTAAGCACAGGCATTTCTTCTTAGCAACCAGGGTGAGGGTACCTCTGTCCCCTTGCATCTCCTGCCTCCCTCTCCCACTTCCCTCTTCCACACTGTCCTTGTTTACCTTTGACTGTTGCCTGTTTTTGTACCACCAGTAACTTAATTAAAACTTTTTGTACTGCAAATATGTGTGTGGACATTCGGGTGATTTAATCTGGGTCACAGAAACATCTCTGGTCTCTTTCTCTTAAATGCTTCATTTGATGTGTGCCCAGTACTATGAATGTTCCTGGTCCTTTATATTTTTATGTTTATAGCATACCCTATGTGGTCCAAACGTCCAAGAATCCGGATCCAGGTTGCAGTTAAAAGCAGTACATTAAACCAATTAACCCCTTGTTCAGAGAACAAAGAGAACCCTCATAGTGACCCTATATACCCTAACTTTTAATTAGGAATCAGAACAGAATAGTCACATCCGGTATCCCATTTATGGAACAAATTACCATTTAATGTCTATCTCCCTGTTGAAGCCATGGGGTTCTAGTGTCTGCAGCTGATGGATCCAGAAAGCTTCTCTTGCCTTTAGTTTCTGGATCCTATTTCCCCTACGTCGCCCCACATGGACCTGTTCGATGATCTGATAACGTAGTTGGGCCACGAAATGTTTCATCTCCCGAAAATGATATGGGAGAGTGAGTGCCACCTGTCCACATCTGATAGTGGACTTATGTTTCCCTATACGGTCTCAGGCATGTTGAGTGGTTTCACCCACAAACCCCAGACCGCATGGGCATTTAATCAAATAAACGACAAAAGAGGTCTCGCACGTGTAATACCCCAAGGGGTATGACTTTCCTGTCCTAGAATGGGTAAAGTGTGATCCCTTGGTGACATTGGAGCAATTGACACAGCCGAGACAGGGAAAAGTGCCCTGATGGGATGTAGTCAAAAAGCGTTGCCTTGGTATGGACCTGGAAGAACCCAAATCTGCCCTGACCAATTTATTCCTGATATTATCAGGTCTTTTGTGACATATAATTGGTGGATTTTGGAATTCCCTAATGTCAGGATATGACATCCCCAGGATGGGCCAATGTCTCCGTACAATCTGGTGTAATGCCTGATTGAAGGGATGATAGCTATTCACAAAAGCAAACCTAGATGGTTGGTCAACACGTGCTGGAGTGGATATGGTCCTAGGTGTGGCATATTTGGTAGGATAGTCCCTAGAAAGGAACTTCACTGTCATCTCGTCATGTCTGACTCTTCTTGTTTGTGAATCTGAAACAATCCTATTGACCCGAACATGTTGGGAATGTGGTAAGGCCTTCTTCATATGGGGTGGGTGGCAGCTGGTGTAATGAAGGAGACTATTTCTGTCCATAGGTTTCCTGAAGGTGTATGTAGATAGTCTCCCCTGTGTATCAACCAGGACCAATGTATCCAAGAAATTAATGCGTGAGGTATCACAGTGTATAGTGAAAGAGAGGCCCGGGACGGCCTTGTTGAGATCCTCAAAAAAGTCAAGAGGGAACTATGATCACCGTTCCAAATAAGGAAGATGTCATCAATGTAGCACTGCCAAGTTACAGCATGTAATTTGTACAAGGAATGTGAATACACATGCTCCTCCTCAAATAAAGCCATGAAAATATTGGCATATGGCAGTGCTACATTGCTTCCCATAGCGGTCCCTTTTGTTTGTAGAAAAAATTGGTCCTGGAACAAGAAAACGTTTTTTTTGTCAGGACTAACGGTCTAGAAACCATTTGATGGCTCTCATACCTCATGGGCTATGCTAGTGTATAAACTAGAGACATCAAGTGTCACCAGAAAGCAGCCCGTGGGTATGGGCTGAACCTGGTGAAGAATCTCAAGAAAATGGTTGGTGTCTTCGATATAGGATGTTATGGTAGAGATATGAGGAGTCAGGATTCTATCCAAAGCACGAGCCAAAGGGGAAAGGATGGAATCCGTTGGAGCCAGTATGGGTCTCCCCGGTGGGCGTCTCAGGTTCTTATAAATTTTGGGTAAAGTGTAAAATACCGGTGTGAAGGGATGGTGGTTAATCAGGAATTCTGCAAGCTTAGTGTCAATGACATTTCATTGGAGATAGTGTTTAACTTTCTGAGAAATAAGAGTCTTCATCTCTGTGGTAGCGTTACGATCAATCAGGCGGTAAGTCGAGCTGTCGGTCAATTGAGATATAATTTTGGCAATATAATAGGTTTTGTCCATGATGACTAGAGCTCCGCCTTTATCGGCTGGCTTAATGACAATATTGTTATAGGATTGGAGACCTCTGAGGGCTTGTATCTCAATGGGTGTTAGATTACCTCTGACCGCCAAATCACCGGACTTGATTTGATTAACCCATTTTTCAGTGTCAGTTTGAACCAATGAGATATAAGTTTCGACAGGGTGATACTTCCTCGGGGGATTGTACAGGCTGGGCTTTTTCAAGCCTAATGAAGAAGAGGTAAAAGTATCGGTCTCACCCATTGAGCTAAAGGTCCTATCGTCTGACTGGATGGAAATATGTGCCTTAAGTCGTACTGATTTGAAGAACCGTTCCAGTTTTGATCTATCTTAAAGGTATCGAATGATGGGGTTGGACAAAAGGATAACCCCTTCTGTAACAATCCCATCTCAACTGGTGAGAGGTGGCATGAGGAAACATTAAAGACCAGTGTCTCATTACCTGTGATCGAGTTGTCATGCGACTGGGATTTAGGATGCCTCGGTCCCCGCCTTGTTTTCCTCTGCCCCGTCTTGGTGCTAAAAAACAGGGAGGATATGTCGGGTACTGTGGGAATAATGGATACTTTAAGCCATGATCACTATCGCCGCTTCCTGAAGAGGCATAACCTCAAGGTCCAGGGGTGTCTGGAGGAAAGGACTCCCCACAGTGCCATCTATAAACTTGTCCTTTAGTGTAGTCTTCCTGGTCTCTTGCAAACTTAGCACGCTTGCGTGCTTGTAAATTTTTCTTAAACTCAGCGACAGATTTAGAGAGTTTCGTTTTGAGTGCGGAGAATTCCTGTTCCGAAAGGGTATTGGACAGTTGATCCTTGATACTGACAATCCTGTTGGATAATTCCTCTAATTCCTTCTGTAAATGTTATCTTTTTACTATAATGATGAGGTCCATCGAGCATTTGTTAAGAATGCTTTCGAATATTTCACAGTAGTCGGGTTCATCATCAAAGACAGTAGGTCTCAAAGAGACTCTTAGACCACGAGGAATATGTTTGTCTTTATGGTATTCGATAAGTGTGTGAAGATGTAAGTCCAGAGCAACTTTCTTCCGAAGTTTTTTTTCATAATCTTTGTTGCGAATTTCCTCTGCTGTGTCAGCCAGAAATGAGTCAGTCAGAAATGAGTCAGTGGAAACGGTCCTGGCAACGGTCCTGGCAATTATGGCGTTCGTCTCTTCATCCGAATAGCCAAAGGTAGTAAAGGCCATAGTGGAAGCATGGGCAAAAAAAGGCAGTATACAAATAGAAGCCCGGCTACTCTGTATACGTGTGGTGCTCAAGGAAAAAAGTTACTCAATATTTTGTATAGCCTTGGCACACATAAGCAGGTATATCTTGACAAAAACAAAACCGTAGATGCGGACATTTTTTCTTTTCAATTCTTTATTTTTCCAGCAGTATAAAGATTTTAATCCACAGCCAAAAGTATCTCGACGTTTCGGCAATACAATTTTGCCTTGTTCGTGGACTGTTATGATCTACAAAATGATACAAAGACAAAATGAATAACAATTAAGTCTTGTTGCCGGTAATAAGGAAAAAAAAAGAAAACATACGGTAGATATATTCTATATAATATGGACAAAAGTTTGCAACATTGCATGTTACTTGACTGTACATATTGGTAAACCCTTGTATAACTGTCTGGACCTTACCTAAAGAAACGTGCTGGTATGTGCTAGAATTTCTGTGGTATATCTACCACGCAGTGCAGCCTTTAACAAAAGATCAATCAGACAGCTCCGTTCATATATATCACGGTGTATCTGTGGAGAGTATGAAACAACACACGTGTGTAAGAAGACAATTAAATTCACTCGATTATAGAAAAAGAACAAATACGCTATATAGGTGATCTCACCAAAATCCTGGTAAGTATCGGCAAGACCAAAAGATACGGGTATCTCGGAAGAACTCCAAGTGTGTTCTCAATACGTGTCTCCCACGTGATATATGAGAAAGAAGGGCAATCACTAAACTAGTGTCATAAATAAAACAAAGTATGTACACATATGAAAAAGGATATAAGTAGTACACTATGCGAGATAAGTGATAACCATGGACTAAAGGTATTATAGTCTATGATGTCCGGGCATCACGTATAGCCCACATTACAGGTCCAGAGGATAGGAACTAGAACAGAGAATAAACATATATCATTAAGAACAATAGAACGATCCCTCAACTTCCAAAAGAGGGAAAAAATGATTATACTGGAGTGTTTACCTATATGACAGATGAGAGGGGATATAGCCCCTAATATGTACGTCCTTATCCTATAGGATCTGTATGTCTGGCATAAAAGAAAAAAGAAGAGATACTCCTGTTTTACAATCATCAAGAAATAAGTGATCTATAAAGTAAATGAACAATGGGGTTGGTAAAAGGGTACTGCACCTTTACATCCTGTGCTAAAGTAGAACCTGCAGGCAGCAGCACGTGTAACACAAACTATAATAGTACGTAATTTCTAAAATAAATTAAGTAAGAGTGATTATAACAAGCTCTCCTGCAGAGTCAAGTGCCCAGCAGACGGACATATTAACTGGTGTGGAGGTAGAAGCATCGTGGTGCGGGGGAACACTACTGGCGTGCTGTGGGTCTAAATAATGAGGGGGACGTGCTCAATGAGCGACGCCGCTTCCTGTCTTTGGAACGCAGGCAGCAGTTCTGCTCATGCGCGGACGTGCGCACTAGGAAAATGCATTCTGTGTGTCACCAGGTAACAGTGAAGCTCTGTAGGACGTGTTGGGGATTCAGTATCGCTGTGGAGAAGGGAGTAAAAGAAGACAAAGTAATTAATATTAATATTTAATTACAAAGTTATTAATATTAATAAGCAGTACATTAAACCGATTAACCCCTTGTTCAGAGAACAGAGAAACCTAATAGTGACCCTATATACCCTAACGTTTAATTTGAATTCCGAACAGGATAGTCATATCCGGTATCCCATTTATGGAGAAATTACCATTTAATGTCTATCTCCCTGTTTAAGCCATGGGGTTCTAGTGTCTGCAGCTGATGGATCCGGAAGGTTTCTCTTGCCTTTAGTTTCTGGATCCTATTTCCGCCACGTTGCCCCACATGGACCTGTTCAATGATCTGATAACGTAGTTGGGCCACGGAATGTTTCATCTCCCGAAAATGATATGGGAGAGGGAGTGCCACCTGTCCACATCTGATAGTGGATTTATTTTTTCCTATGCGGTCTCGGGCATGTTGAGTGGATCTCCTTGGGCAACCCCTCACGACAAAACATGGCAAATAATTCCCGAGCAATAAGCTTAACTGAAGTATGTATGAGTGGTACCGCCTCCGGGTAGCGGGTGGCATAATCGACTATTACCAGGATATGTTGGTACTTTACAATTGGTCCTACCAGATCCATGGTGATCAACTCAAAAGGTACCTCTGATAGGCAAAGGTACCAATGGATTGTGAAAATGAGCCATGGGTTAGATTAGCTGACATTCAGGGCAGGATTCAAAAAACCTTTTTACCTCACCTACGACTCCGGGCCAAAACAAACCCTGCAAAAGTCGCTCCTATCTTTTCTTTACCCCAAGGTGGCCACTCATTAGGTGTTTATGTGCCAGCTGTAGGACCTGCCGGCGATACAGCTGAGGAATTAACAGCTGCTCCACTATATCACCCCATACTTTATCCACTTTGATAGAGTAAATCTCGCTTGAGGGCGAAATGGGGAAAACTAACCGTGGCACTGAGTGTTTGCGACACCCCATCAATTACTGTCACCCTCGCTTGAGGGCGAAATGGGGAAAACTAACCGTGGCACTGAGTGTTTGCGACACCCCATCAATTACTGTCACCCTACTTCGGGCATGGTCCAACGTAGGATCCTGAAGTTGGGCTGTCCCAAAATTATCCGGAGACACCTCTAGCTCTGGGATTGGCTTGACCGTCCCGAGCTCTCCTGCCATTACCTCTAAGGGAGACCTGCCGGGTTTACACTCTGTCCTTATATTGGTGACCCCTACGGCAGGTATCCCAGACTCGGGATCTTCGTGCTCAGGGCCCGGTCAATCCATTACATGAGGAGGTTTGGGTTGCCTCCTACATAGAGTCCTTGAAAAGAGGCAGATCCCTCACCAAAATCATATCATAGGGGAGCGTTTTCATCATCCACATGGGGTAGTGATATTGACTACCTCTGTCGGGCACGCTCGGAGGTCCCCATCGATACAGAGTACCCCCACTGTATGACCGGTGGGTTTTGTCCCAGAGGCCAGAGATGCCTGCACGAGGGTCATGATGCTTTCCGAGTCCAACAGGGTGGTCACCTTGTACCCATTAATATGCACTTTGCACAAATGAGGCTCATTCCACGGCAGGTATACCCACAGTCCATGGGCTCGGTGTTTAATGGACACTGTGCCACCACATGTCCCAGCCATTGGCATCGCCAACACCTCATAGTGGGAGTAAGTCTATTTGAGGTGCCCTGTTTAGGGGACGGGCTTTCGGCCCTTTTTAAGGCGGGGTGTAGTCTCGGCCGAGTCTGAGGTGGAGTCCAGCGCTGGACTTTGGTTGAGGGTCTTCAATCGCTTGTTTTGTGGATGTGAACCTACAGGTTGCATGTACAGTCCCAGTGTCCTGGATTAAGTCCTTTGTAGCCACATGACACTCCACCAAACTCACCAACTGATCAAGGGTGCCCAGGTCAGCTAGTCTCACCCACCATTGAATGGAAACAGGCAGAGTGTGCAAAAACTGATCAACCACCACCCTCTCTACCATCTGGGCTGGGCTCAAGGTCTCAGACTGTAGCCACTTCTTCAACAGGTGTAAAAAATCATATCCCTGAGACCGTACAGATTTACCCTCCTTGAAAGACCACTGGCTTACCCAGTGAGCACTTATATACATATTAACTCCCATTTGGGCAAGGATCTGACCTTTAAAGACCCATAGTTCCTGGCGTCCTCTGAACAGAGATCGAGGTAGGCTTTTTGGGGCTCTCCTGTTAGATATGGTGCCAACACCTCCGCCCACTGCTCCGGCGGCAGTTTCTCCCGCTCTGCAATCCTTTCAAATACCACCAGGAAAGCTTACACATCATCTCCTGGGGGTCATCTTTTGCAAAGGCCACCTTACCACTTTACGAACGCTGCAGTCCTTGTCTTGTCCTGGGGATGGGCCGGCTGCCCTTGCACGGATGGCCTCAGTCAAAAGTTCCATCTGCTGCTGATGATGATCCAAGGACTGTTGCAAGGGTGCATTGGTCTGTTGCTGTTGTACATTAGCCTGAGCCAACTGCTTTAGAATATCCTCCCTCCATGGAAGCTGCAGGTTTATACTGGAGTGTAGCAGGTTTAACCATTATCATGTGTGAACTGGGTATGCCTCGTGCTGACACCCTCACAGCCACTCAGGATTTCAGGAAACCAGGAACCTGCCGATTCCTAACACGCTGCTTGGATCCACTGGGTCGTTGCCGTTAGCAACCAGGTTGCGATGCCCGCATTCTTCACCATATGTGAGGTAACTACATTAGTTAGGCAAAAGGTGAGGCAGTGACCCAGGCACTTGTTCACACAGTTTATGTACAAGTTCAGAAAATTATAGACCTTTTGAGATCTGGGACGCAGCCAGTACCACTCTGTTCACACAGTCCTGCAAAGTCTCTGCACTGCTGCTAGCTAGGGTCTGTGTTGGCCGGGTCTTCTTGGAAAAGCCAAGTTCACACTGCTAGGCTGTGTTAAACGGCACACAACCAGCACACAGAGCTGCTCCTGCTCTGTCCACCTGGCTCCCACTGAGATCAACGCCCTGTGCTGCAGTCCAGGTTAAAAAACCTATTCCTGGATCTGGGAATAGTAGAAAACATGGAGGGAAGGGAGTGGAGGGAGATTACAGGATTTCCGAGCACATTCTCGGGGACACACAACGGCCTTCATATATGACCCCGGTCACTGTCTCACAACTGCCTATTGCATGTTGTGTTCTTGCTGGGCAAGTGTTATGTGTCTTTCACTGTTGGGTATTTAATAAAGTGTTCCTAATGTGTGGTTCCCTCACCCTGTGTTGTCTGAGTAGTATTTTGCCCACAGGTAAAGAGCTTGGGCATTAGGATGAACCCTGGTCCATGCGGTCTTTCTAAAGGCTGTTAGGCCAGCGGATGAGTGCACTCACTGACCCCTGTGTCTCCACAGGCTAGTTTAAAGAGATGCATTTTTAGGGTTCATTTAAAACTATGTGTAGTGTCTAAGAGAAGGGGACCTAGGACTAAACACTGAGGGGAGGCAAAGAGTTAAAGAAGCTGGCTAAAAAGACAATAATGGAGCCATCAGAGAGGTAGGAGGAGAGATCAGTGTCTTTGAGCCCAATAGAGTGGAACACAGAGAGGAGAAGCTGATGATCCACAGTGTTGAATGCAGCCAAGAGATCCAGGAAAATCATCAGGGAGTAGTGATCATTAGATTTAACGGTTAGTAGACGATTAGAGACTTTAGTAAGGACAGTTTCAGTAGAATATTAAAAGCCAATTTTAGAGGATCAAGAGAATTATTTGAGAGATAGTGGATCAGAGGAAATTTGACCAAGTGTTCCAGAATATTAGAGATGGAGGGCCATTGAGGGATGTCTTTTTAAGTAATGGTTGTATGCTGGCATGTTTGAAGGAGGAGGGGAAGATACCAGATGAGAGAGAATACAAATATTTCTTAGGTGAGTGTTGACTGTTAAGGAAAGGGAATGAGGGAAATGTGAAGAAATTTGGTCACTGGTGCAGTTGGTAAGGTGAGAAAATACAAGGAGCCAGGTAACTTCTTCCTCTGTGACCAAATAGAAGACTGAAATGAAAACCTTAAACAACCCTATCAGTTAAGTTTATTTCATAACTGCAAACTCAGAATGTGATCAAAAGCTAAAGTGAACAGTCAGTGGGGAAAGAAGAGAGAAGTAGGCCCTGTCAACTACACTCCCTCCTATCTGCTTGTTTACAGAGGGGGTCGGCACCCCCACTCCACAGTGGGTGTACCTGGAATTGCCCTTCACTGTCCCTGTAAAGACAGAAACCGTGCTCACTACAATATAATACAATATAAATAGTTAAAGGCAAATCTCTTCCAAAGACACTATGGCCACATTGGTTAAGACTGTGCACCCTAGTGTCTAACAACAGGGGGCTGTGAGTCCCTGGTGAGTGTGCCCTGCCTGTCAGCGGGGGTTGGTGCCATGATGTCTGGCGCCCCCGCTCCTGGTGGCTTTCACCTAGGCTATCCCTACTGCTAGTAGACCTCTTTATGGATTAATACTAAAGGGTCAATTCAGCAAATAAACTTGCAGTGGGATGTTATGGCACTTATCTTAACCAGCGACCACGTAAAGCACTTTGATGCGTTTATTTTACGATCATCAGGAGGCAGATAGTGTGTGCTTTATCATAGTGCTTGCTTATATCCAAATCATGTGACAGATCTCCCTTTTAATCGTTTATGAAATTCCAAGCCACTCACACCCCCATATGACCTCAAATCCATGTAAAGTTAACCTCATCGGCAGCTAAAAAACAATGTTTAACACATTCCAATATATATTTATATGATGAATAGTGTACTTACTAAGAAGACGTCTCTGCTAAAGCTGTATGAGCTTTGCCTATTATTTGCTGGTGGGCCACATGCCAACACTGTCCGCACCCATTGGAGCGCAAACCGGAAGTATCGTATGCCCCACTGAGCATGCGCGAGGATACCAAGCCTCAGGATGAGATCACAGCTATCGCACATGTGCTGCTGCATGTCGGGACTGGAGAGGGCACTCACATGATATGACTCTCTGTGTTGATTACAGACGACTGTCTGCTGCACCCGAACTGCTCTATTACATTACTGCAGGTGACGTTCTAAATGGCACAAATCATGACCACATTGTTTCTCCATGTTAATAGGAGTCATTGTTTATATTACCGTATCAGATGTGTTTAGATGGTTCTCACTTTCTACAGTTCAAAATCAATGAGGTTCACTATGGGGAAACATGAAATAGATAATTATCATCCAATAGTTATTACTCAGAGGAGGCAGACGGGGAAAAAATAAAGGGGGAGGGACCATGTTGGCACTCTGTATCATTCATCAATCTCTCATCATATTATGAGAATTTTACCATTCTCCTTCCGGACATATAAATAGGAATTCCGTCCATATGGATTATTCATAAAAAGCACGCATAAGACCAATGAGTCTAACCTAAAGGTCCACTCTGTTTCTTTTTGAAGGATCTTGCGATTGTGGTCACCACAGCTGTTTCCCTTTTTCACCATCTCCAGTACTCGGAAAAATAGTTGCTGCAAATCGCCCCCATGTTTTTGGTTTATATGTCTCACCATTGGAGTATCCCTGTGGTTCTGAATATCTTCCAAATGCTTGCCCACCCTTCATCTGAATTTTCTTCAGGTCTTTCTAACATAATCCAATGGGCACGTGCATGAAGCCACGTATATGACCCCCATAAATTTACAGTTGAAATAATCTCTAATAAAGAACTCTTTATTATTAGCCGCACTCCGGATGGACTTGCATGGCTTCATACTGCCACAATAGCTGAAATCACCACGTCTGAAGAAGCCAATCGTTTTTTTTCACAGCCAGTTGCTTCTTTGTCTAAAAATAATACTGGGAGTCAGAGAAATCTTGTCTTTCAGATCCAGATCCACAAGAATATCCCAATACCTGCGCAACACATTAAACAACTTGTCATTGTGACAGTCTTAAGTGCCTATAAGTCTAATAGTTTTTTCCCTCATCTTGTCGGCCTTTACCACACCTATGTAGCAGCTCACCCCTATCTTGTTGTCTTGCATGGTTACATGCATTTCGTACAACTACATGGAACCCTAGTGTGGGGGGATACTGCTTTACAGCGCCTTTACATCGATAGAAGCCAGAATAGTATTCTCATTGAGAAGGACCCCATTCAACCTGCCAAAAGATCAGCGGTATTATGCGTGTAAAATGGGAGTGCTAGTACAAAGGGACGTACAATCATGTCGATATAGACCCCACAGTTTTGAGTACAGGAATCTACGCCTGAGACGATCGGTCTACCATTTAACATCTCTAGCCCCTAGAGAATGGCATAAAAAGTGGGCGTTATCAGATGAACTAGTTTAATAAAGTAATACTCGTTCTTTGATATGAGGCCACCTTCCTTTGCATAGCCTAAGATCTCATTTAGACTATAAATGTAACAACGTATAGGGTTCTCCTTTAGCACCTCATAGGTATCATTCAAGATGCGGTAGCACATATCACGATACACCTGATGATCCAATATTACCAAATTCCCGCTCTTATCTGATGTCTTAATGGTAAGCCCTTCCAAGCTTATCTAGAGTAGCCACTACTTCTCATCCTAATTAGCTGTTTATTTATACCGGGAATCTTGTTTTAAGTCTGTCTCAACCAGACTTATGAATATGTCCACACTCGTTTCACTTGCGTGGGGCATTTTAATTTTTACTATTTTTCTTGTGCGCTGTGAAGGATTCTAATCCCCTCTAATTGTTCCTTCTTTGCATCTGTACAGGGCCCACCATTTATAACATTCAATATCCTCTTCTTCAAGATCAAGTTTTCCACACTCCTCCCTGTTATTTTTAGCAAAAATCTTTTTCCACTTTAATTTCCTAACGAAGACGTTCATATCTTTTATCCAGTTAAAACAGTTGAAATTCCCAGTTGGAACAAAGGATAGACCCTTTGAGGATACTGAACTTATATTTATTCAGCTGATAAAAAGATAGATTTATGATCTGTCCCCTATTTAGCTGACGAATCGGGGGGTGCCATTAGCATACTCTGTTTCTCAGACTGTACCAGATACATGTGGTAAACTCAAGGAACAGATTGTCCACTTTCACCACCTCCTCTAGTATTTCCCCCTCTGGGAGTCTGTAACCCAGAGACGCCTTGGAGTACCATGGGTCATTGTGAGCCTAACATGCCTGGATGACAACAGGACGATTTGGGGTTTGGGGACCTGGGGGAGCAGATCGGGCCCTAAGAGCCCTTCCCTCTCCATCTTCTACCAGATCTACTCCGCCCTTTCCATCTCATTCGTCTGGCACCTTCCACAAGTCCTTCTTGATCTGATTCCTCCTCTGATGAGGATATTGATGGTCTTTCTCTAATGAATGAGTATGCATGATTCTCTGAAAATTTCTTATAGTTTCTTTGAAACTGGGAGGTGTTTCCTCTCTTTTAAGAAACCTTTATTTTCCAATGGAAACCTCTCATCTATTGAAATCTGGGTTAGATTTAAATTTTAAAATTATTTCAATTCCCAAATTCAATATACTAGTCGCAGTCTCAAATATATTTTTCCCTTTTGAAGCAGAATATATATGAAACGCAGCGATGAATTGATGGACTCATTTTTCCAGAGCTCCAAGAACTCAGGGCTCACTACAGTTAGTGATGGGTATAAGTTAATTCTCAGCCCTTTTGGGACAACGTTATGTTTCAGATAGTTCTCGAGAGTTTTGATCGAAGATTGAAAGAGAGCTGGATGAAATGCAGGAGGGATGAGAATGTATGATATTATGAGCTTGGGAGGAAATTTCCTGCCGTGTGGTTAATATTTTGTATTAAATAGTTGGTCAGATCGTCAGCGCTGAGGTTGGTGGTTGGGGCGTGTACTTTTCGACTGATAAGGGAGTGGAAATTGTCAGAGTGTAATGTTACTGTAGGATTTAGTCAGGAATCTATTAGTGGTGGGAGCACATACACACTGAAGCCAAGTTTGAAGGTGAAAAAGTCTATAATTAAAATAATAGGATTAGCGCTAAGAAGTAAACTTACAAAGCAGCACTACACACAGGATCCTACCCAAAAAGAGTCCGAATATTAACTACATATGAAAATTAAAAAACTGGGGCGCGCTAATGGAATTCCACTTTACGTTCTGTTCAACAACAAGTAATCTTTATAGTTCATTTTAAAGTCCTTATTACACACATCACTACACAACAAGAAAACACACCGAAGAGGGGGCGTGTCCTGCAGCCGATGGCACTGGACACATTCTAGAGGAGCTCCTCCACACAGACCGGTATAGCGGCTCCCAAACGGCTTCCCCGAGCCCACACACAGCCTAAAAGACGGCACAACACCTAGCCCTCCCCCGGAGCATGCCGCGGACCGGATCCCGCCGGCGTGAGACCAACAGCAAGCTCCAAAGTTGGGGTCTGGGGGCACCACTATCACATATAGGTAGGATCTATCTATCTAGACCAACAGCAAGCTCACAGCGTTCTTCACCCCGGAGCCTCACAGAGATCCCAAGATGGCGCCGGCCAGGAAGGACCCAGTGTCTCCCTCCAGCGCGGCCTCTCATGCACCGCGATCTCCACGCCGCACAGAGGACCGCGGCCCTGTGAGTAGGGATGATTCCCCTCTAACTAAAAGATGTATGAGGGACATGCTGGGATCCATGAGGGACGCTATGCTGGGGGAAATAAGAGAGATGATGGGAGAAATGAGGGCAGAAATGGCAGCCTTAAGTGAGAGAACCTCACATATTGAAACTAAAATGGCTGATTATGCTTCAGCCCACAATAATCTGGCTGACAGCTACGACATGCTCGATAGGGAAATGAGCACAGTTCGTGCATCCCTGTGCCATTTGGAAGACGGGCTACGCAAAAACAACTTAAAATTAAGAGGGGTGGCTGAATCCCAAGAAGGAGAGGATCTCCCAGCAGTGGTCACAGCCTTCCTAGCAGCAGTTCTCCCAGCAGCAGCCCCAGATACAATGGAGATCGTGAAAACATACAGACTACCTAAACCTGCTAAACTTCCAAAGGAAATTCCTAGAGACATTTTAATCTCTTTCTCAAGCATTAAAACAAGGGACGCACTTTTACAAGCCATGAGAGCGAATCCTGTGCTCCCATCTCCTTTTGAGAAGTCAGCAGTGTACCAGATCTCTCCCCGGGCACGCTTGCCAGGAGACGTGAATTCGCCCCAAGCTGTCAACTACTCAGAGAAAAAGGAATCCAATATGCCTGGGGTACTCCGGTGTCTGTGAACTTCAGATACAAGGGATCTAGACATTCATTTGCATCTCCTACTCAGCTGCGCAGAGCTCTACGCTCCTGGGACTTAGCGCCAACCCCTGCAAGTTCACCGCACACCCCAGAGACAGGGTCACGGAGACCTCAGCTTTGAATCCGGTTTAGACATGAGAAGACACTTGGGAAAACAGGTTTACGGTCTGTGAGGGTCCACCTGCCCTCCTGAGATTACCCTTGGTCCCCTGCACCGGACCCCACCTGCCGTGACTCCTCCGGAATTGTGGGAGGAGGTGGACCCCCCTTTCATTTGTGTTGCGACCGGTTGGACTCGGTTGCGCAAGGGGAAGGTCCAAATAAGGGTATCTCAGTACCCCCACTAGTCAGACAATTGAAGTCTGACGATAGTTTGGTTTACATAAGTGTTTCCCCTTACTCTTTCCCCGTCCCCCCTCTACCCCTCCCCCCCTCTGACCATCTTTCTGTCTCTTCCTCTCTCCCCTACTGGATCTTTGGCCCCCCTGCTTTTGTCTAATTTTCTAATCCTTTCACTTTTAACTCTTGCTTCTCCCCCAAGGTCTCCCCGCGTGGAGTTTGAGGTTGATGACCATGTCGGCAGTTTGCCCATCCAGGTCTGTATCCTCCTCATCATTGAATGTAGCTTCGCTTAATGTAAAGGGACTAAACTCCCCAGTTAAGCGGTCTTTCTTATGGCGGGAAACCCGAAGGCTGCAGACAGATGTGATTTGTCTGCAGGAAACTCACCTCCTAGCTGAAGACAATCATCGGCTAAGCAACCCCACCTTCCCGCACATCTTTTTTGCTAATCATAACGTTAAGAAGGCAGGAGTGTGTATTATGGTGAGCAATAGAGTCCAGTTCCAGCAGACATCAGTAGAGGCAGATTCACAGGGAAGGTTCCTCATTCTGAACTGCCTCATCTCGGGTGAGCCGTACAAGATAGTGACGGTTTATGCCCCCAACATGGGACAGTTGAGGTTCCTGAGAGCCCTGTTCAAAAAGCTACAATGCCCATCTGACAGCTCCCTGGTGATTTGTGGAGACTTCAATCAGATCATGGAATCTAGACTGGACTCTTCGGCTCCACGGGTAAGAGGAAGGGGGGAGTTGGTGGACATATGCAGGGAATTCAGACTCCACGACGTGTGGCGCTACCTCCACGCAGAAGAAAGGGATTACACTTTCTTCTCCAATAGTCACAAAACATATTCCAGGATCGACTTCTTTCTGGTAGGTGAAAGACTTTTGCCCCGCTGCAAGACAGCCGAAATTGGGTTGATCTCGTGGTCAGACCATGCGCCTGTCACACTAGGGATCAACCAGGGGCAAAACAGAGGAGCGTCACGTCGTTGGAGGATGAATGTTAGCCTTCTTTCCGATCAAAACACCTTAGAGGACTTGGGTAAGAACCTGGAGGAATACTTCCTACTTAATGACACGGGTGAGATCGCAGAGGGGACCTTATGGGCGGCACATAAGGCAGTGATTCGCGGCCTCCTCATACAGAAAGCAGCTCAGGCTAAGAGAGCTAGAGAGGGGTTGTGGAAGGAGTGGATGGAACAAATAGCAAACTTAGAGAGATCAAATAAGACCAGCCCAACTCCTCAGCTATCCTCCCAGATATTTGCTCTCCGTACGAAACTAAGATCCCAACTACTCTACCAGCACGAGCTGGGCCTAAGGAAACTCCGTACCCAATACTACGCTGCAGGAGATAGGGCGGGGAAGCTGTTAGCCAGGAGACTCAAGAAAAGGGTATCCCATTCAATGGTGACGTCCATGACCTCCCCAGACGGAAGAACAATAAGGAATCCGAGTGAAATAGTTGACGTAATGGCAGACTTCTATTCAAATCTTTATAACCTGTCAGACGACCCCATGACGCATCAGCCGGCCTTAGACAATATCCAAACTTACTTGAGGGGGCTCGACCTCCCAACGGTCCCCCCGGACGTGCTCACTTCCCTGAACCAATCTTTCTCCCTCACGGAAGTAACTAACATAATCTCATCTCTCAAATTAAATTCAGCCCCAGGCCCAGACGTCTTGACCAACGAATATTATAGAGTGTTCTCCCCTCACTTGGCTCCATACCTTCTCCGACTGTTCCAGAATTGGCAGACTGAAGGGACTCTTCCGGCGGAGGCCCTAGAGGCCACGATCTCAACAATCTTGAAGCCTGGAAAGCCACCCGACAGTCCGAGCAACTATCGACCCATCTCGCTTCTTAACACAGATGTGAAGATATTTGCCAGACTGTTGGCCTCTCGACTTGCCAAGGTGATCCCGCTGCTGGTAAACTCGGACCAGGTGGGCTTTGTGGAGGGACGACAGGCCAGAGATGGCACTAGACGCATGTTGGACCTGGTGGAGATAGCTGAGGTTGGGGGAGACCCCAGTGTATTCCTGTCACTCGACGCAGAAAAAGCGTTTGACAGGGTACACTGGGGCTATCTGCGGGAGGTTCTGGGGAGATTCGGCTTCTCGGGCCCAATTCTATCAGCCATACTAAGTCTCTATTCCAACCCAGGAGCCAGAGTCTCCATGTCAGGATTTGTGTCGAGACGTTTTGACATCTCCAACGGAACAAGACAGGGGTGCCCACTATCACCCCTGATATTCGCCCTCGTCATGGAGCCACTGGCGGCTTCCATTAGATCCAACCCTCAGATTACGGGCATCCAGGTGGGATCCAAACATAATGTCATAGGGCTATACGCTGATGATGTCATCGTCTCCTGCACCAATCCTGAAAGCTCAATTCCAGTTATCCTTACAGAACTTGACAATTTCACAAAAATCTCCTATTATAAGCTAAACTTGGGAAAGTCCATGGCACTCCCTATTAATTTGTCAAAACGGGAACTGGTGGCCCTCTCCGCACAGTTCCCCTTTGCTTGGGCCCCAGAGGGCATATCATACCTGGGCATAACCCTGTGCCCCACGAAGCAGGTTGCCCGAGTTAACATATCCAATTTAATGGCAACATTGAGGGGGAGACTGACTCATGGTCCTCTTCCCCTTCTATCCTGGATGGCTCGCATTCAAGCCTTCAGGATGCTTTGGCTGCCGAAGCTCCTATACCTGTTTCGATGTGTGCCCTTGGGTTTCCCAAGCAAACTCTTATCTCAACTACAAAAACAAATTAACACCTTTATCTGGGCGGGAGGTCGACCTCGAATCCAGAGACGAACAATGTACATGAGACTGAAGGGGGGTGGTATGGGAGTTCCTGATGTGTCCGCATACCATAAAGCGGCAATTCTGGAGGCCTCCAGAGCTCTATGGAGGCAACAGCTTGAAGTAGGATGGGTTCAACTAGAGTCGGAATTCGACCCGGGCTGTCGCCGGTCAAGCTTTTGGCTGGGGCCGCACTGGGTCCAGTGAGGGTATTGCACCCGTTATCTACGATTCGTACCCTCCAAGAGACATGGAAAAAAATGCCAGATCTCTGGCGACAGCTTCCCCCGGAGAAGATACCGCTAGAGGCTTTGCAGGTGCACATCCCCATGTTGAACATAACACCCTGGCACTCATCGGGGATTCTCTCCTTGGGGGACTTGGTGGGGGATGGTAGACTAGTCTCTTTCGACACCTTCAGCAACAAATCTCAGCGCTTACGCAACTCCTTCTTGCTATACTCACAGGTGAGGCATTTTGTAAACTCAGACGCATGCACACACGCCCTTAAACAACCCGCTCCTTCTCCATTCCAGCGTTTTCTACTGGCTGACACTAACCCTCCGAAGGGCTTTTCCCTGATTTATGGGGGACTCGTGACCCACGGGTCCCCCGTGAAGCTTCCCAACATGACTTCTTGGGAGAGGGACTTGGGCTTTGAGGCTGATTGTGATGAATGGGAAGGAGCGATTAGGTGCGTGATGCAGGCTACAAAGTGCATCAACCACTTAGAATCCTTAAAAAAAGTACACTTACGGTGGTACATCACCCCCACTAAGATGGCCAAAATGGCAAAGGGTTCTTCGACACTGTGCTGGAGACAGTGTGGCCAGAAGGGAGATCTGGCCCACATATGGTGGGGTTGCCCTAAAATTTCCCAGTTTTGGGTATTGGTGTCTGGCCTTCTGGGAGAGATTACAGACACGAACATCCCCTTAGCTCCTCAACTGGCAGTGTTACACATAGGTGCAGAAAGTTTTCCCCCTGTCACAAGGCACGCCATCTCCTATGTGCTTATTGCAGCCAGATTATGCATTGCAGCGGCCTGGAAAAATGCAGCCCCTCCGAATATAGGAGACCTTACCAAAAAACTTAACATAATATTTACTCACGAATACCACCTGGCAATGGACGCCCCAAGACGACGCTATGTCTCGGAGGCCTGGGCCTTATGGGCCAACCACCCGGCAGCCTTGGCCCCCCCTGCTTGAGACCCTATGGGGCGCCAGGTATGGAGACCTTGGTACGGAGCCACCTTACGTTGGTTCCTCCTGCACCCACTTGCTTCTATTTTCTTCTGACTTCTCTCCCCCCCTCATGCTATCAGCTTCTCTGACTTTCCCCACTCTTTCTTGAATTCTCCTCACTCCCATCTTCTCCCCCTCTCACCCCCCCCCTCATTCTCATCCCCGCCTTACTCCGAGTCTCCAAAATTTTACCCCACAGTTGGACTGGTTGATACATCACTTGTTGTTTATATGTGATAAGTGGGATACTCTATAGTGACGGATACTTAAAGACCTAGCATGTGAGATCTCGATACCACTCAGTCTTGTTAACATGATTAGATCAATACCACGCATGTATGTCACAATATGAATCTTTGAACATTTTACTATTATTGACATTCTTGGTGATGCGGTTGTTACAAGAGACATGTACCCTACCCCCCCCCCCCCCTACCTAACACCATCTGTTTATGTTGTAAGTTGATTACTGTGTACTTTGTTTTTGAAAATAAAAACACATTGAAGACTAGAAAACACACCGAAATTGTACAAATAAACATAAATATAAAAGTGTTTCACCAATTTGTCCACATCAGATTCTATTGGAAAAAGTTGTCTCTCTAAGGCGGCCGTCACACGTAAAGATATCGTGCAAGATATCGCTTGAACGCGGCAGATTAAACATCGCGTAAGCGATGTCTGTGCGTGTGACGGCGAGATACGACGAGCGATATCTGATCAAATCGCTAAATCGTGATCTGAGGTTCGGTTCTCAGATCTGACGATGTCGCCTCATAAGATGTACTGAATCGGCGTGTCTAAACAACCGAGATCGTATGCACGTGTCGGAACTGTGCGATGCCTAAATCCAGCACGTAGGCGTGGCAGGAGTTTCCTATTGCCTCGCCTCCTCAGTTGTAATTCGTGCACCGAAATGGTTTCGGATTGGCTGCTTCACCACTAGCTCGCATTGGTGGAGGATGATGCGTTGCCATTGGCTGCCCTCACAGGGCACCATTTTTAAAGAGCTGTCTTCAGCACCACACATAGGCGTCGGCTGCACAATTTCTCCGAACTGTGCACCCACAATTGCGTCGACTTGATAATAGAACCGGCGTGCTCCACGACCCTGCTATAGTGTCCACCTTGTCATACACCCAAACAATGTTGCCAAGCGCGGCACACACAACGCGGCGTTACGCCACGCCCATGGGATATTGTTTCGTAGGTCACACAAAAAATGATGATTGGGCTGTTAACGCCGCGTAGGTCGCCTTTAAGTGTTGTAATGTCACGCAAGGGGCGGTCCTGACGGAATGAAGTTGGTTTCAGTTTCATTCCGCCTGCAAGGTGCTAGCTCCTCCCATGCACATTGCAGTTCAGTCATGGCGGCAACACGGCACGCTGCCACGTGGGGGATGGCGGAACTAATGATATTGATAGATCATTGCGATCGATTCGATTATTGGGGCCACCACCCCCACCGGCATCCCAGGCTGCGCAACCGCAGCACTGTGCTGAAAATTCAACGGGCCCTGCGGCGCCAGCTGTGTGTGGAGAGGGATGTCAAGGCGATCCAACACAAGATCGCCGATCTGAAATTTAAGAGCCCGGGCCGAATTGTGGACATCCGTGCCCGGATTGCCAGGATGCGTGGTGAGTAAATGTTGGGCCCCACACACACCTGCACATGTACATGTATCAAAATACACAGCAATGTCTCCAAACATATTCCAAGTATAGTGTGGTCCCCGGCCTGTCCCCACCAATGTTTTTTGCATACATTCTGCCTAATTTGGATGCAGGGCCAACACTCCGGGCTGCTTGTCCAACCTCAGAAAAGCTGTCCATCAAAATGTAACTCAGGACATAAAATTAGTCACAAGCTTCATTGTGCAGTTGTAAAGACATTCAATGCAGGTCACAGGCAGCATGGCAAGGTGATGGCCTGGGGAGTACAGGTGACATATAGTCCATGGGACTGTACACTCCCTTTCCTCGCCATGCTGCATAACATCTGTCAGTATAACAAAGTCTTGCCCACACTGGGAAATCACATACATTTGTCCAATGACCAATCCCGCAAGAATGCTCAGCCAACAACATTTGGAAACTGTGTTTGGACCCACCATGTGGATGTCCCAACAATGTGTCGCCTGGTGGTGTGCCTACTAACACAAATAGTCCAAACTCCGGTGCCGCACAAATTTGGACGCAGGACTCTGGCCCAACTCACTATTGTATTGGATCACGCTACTCTCACAGTTCAATACCGCAATCAATGAGGCTGCCCAATCTAAAACAGCCTGCATTGTCTATAACTGATCCCTGCAGTTGGCTACAAAACATCCATCACAACCGACATTCACCAGGATCATTTAATGTGACTGTCCCAGCTGGTCTCCCCTTGTGCATCCCCTGAACACCCCTATGTTGGCCCCTACTGACACCTCTTGGCCACCCATGTTCAACCCTGTGTGTCATACCCTCAAGTC
Organism: Allobates femoralis; assembly: GCA_033576535.1. Classification (NCBI taxonomy): domain Eukaryota; kingdom Metazoa; phylum Chordata; class Amphibia; order Anura; family Aromobatidae; genus Allobates; species Allobates femoralis. The sequence continues at coordinate 435,012,017 of JARQOC010000006.1, read as the reverse complement.
CCCTGTGTTAAGCCCTCTTCTTCCGTGTGTGGGCACCTCATGTCCCCCATAACTAGGCAGCCTATTCCCTGTTGTCCCACTTTGCGAAATGAAAATGGTGCCCTCTCAGATGTTCACCAAACACCTGCCGTTTGCTGGGGCATCATGTATTTGCCATAGGTGTCGATCCTGTGGGCAGGACCTGCGTTGATGTCCCAGTCACATATCCGCTGTTGAAACTATGATAAACTGTGTTAACGTGACTGTGATGGCAGCATAGGTGCTGTACTGCAGTGGCAGACCTGTACTCAAACCGTGAGGCCCTGCAAATAGCGGCTGCTCGGTCACAGTACTTGCAACCTTTGGCTAATTGTACTAACACTGACCTTCCAGTTTGGGCAAGTGTTAATGTAAAGGTAATATTAATAACAATATTAATAACAAGTTGCTGCTCCTGACCAAATCAATATAGACCAAGCACCGGCATTGAAAAGTATGACACCAGACACAGTGAGTCAGATGTACACCCTTCCTTGGTCAGACCCAAGCTCCAAGTGCCTGTTTATTACAATAGACTGGACATTTTGTTCAATAAGGGGCTCGGTCAGCCCTACTCAGATGTATTCATTGGTCCATGGGCAATAAGGGGCTCGGTCAGCCCTACTCAGATGTATTCATTGGTCCATGGGCAATAAGGGGCTCGGTCAGTCCATGGGCGGATCCATGAGGTCATCAAGCGGTGTGGTCTTGATCGAGTATGTTATTCTGTGATTGGTCAGTCTTGCCTGACCTCCAGCTTCGGTGATTGGTCCGTCTTCTTTGGACTCCATCTTGCTCTCAGCACATGGTGTGATGTGGCAGGAAATGGCAGCCATGTTTAAATCACAACTTATACAATGTAAAATAATACACTCTATATATCATTTCTCCCATGCCCTTATGTCTTAAGCTTAATGAAGTATTTTGATCTTAAGGCTCTCCTTAACATTAACGTACTGACCATGGTCTGGACATCAAAATCGGGGCCAAGGACAACCCCAATGTCTTCTCCCAAGCTGGCCCATAGGGCCCCATGTCATGCATATTGTCCAATCCAAATTATGGCCAAGCCGATGGTGTGCCCTTCCCAGCAAATAGACTTGTCTCCAAATATGGCCACATGCTCTAGTAAGCCCAAAATAACATATTGCCACTCAATCAATGGCAGCCATTAGGAATCCGGCAATGTGACATGCTGCTTTAGGGGTTAGTAAATTCTTGACCATCCTCCGATTCTAGGCTGCATTTTAAACTGATAGACATTTGGATTGGGGACAGTTGTCTGATATTTAGTGGCCATCCAATTTTGGACTATTGCAATAGGGATGGATGTGTCGCTATAGCAAAGCCCTGCAGTTTCTCTGTTTCGAGGGACAAATTGCCGGCTACAACATGCGTGTGTGAAAAATGAAAAGACAACTCAACATATTAACGACCATCAGACACTAAATATGTACCTTCTAAAGCCCACACATGCCACAATGTCACACAGATGTTGCACCCTACACAGGTGTAAATGAACTCCCAGCCTGCAGTAGCACGCCTAACTACAATATTACTTCAAATGTCGGTAAAAGCAGCCATGCTGCAAGCCACATTGGCTAATGTGTCCACTAGGCATAACAAAACCATACATTGCACATGTGTTGTTTTTTAAAAACCCATGCCCACATATGTGGCCAGTGTACTGTCCCTCGTGTAACCAATAGTTTTGTGTCCCACACACATTACATGCTTACAACATTAGTGTATGCAAAAAACCTGAGGTTGAGGCATTCATTAAAATGGCCTTAAGACAAGAGGCACACAATGAAACGTTCTAAACACCATGTGGAAAACCTGTCTGTTCAAAACGTTTACCTTCTGCTTTCAACCAGATGCCGAGGAATCATCTTCTGACGAGGAACAACACCCTGGACGATCTGGAGTTTCCCCACAGAACCCACCCCTACAGCAGCCAGCAGGGACACCCTTGGCCAGCAGCAATGATGAGGAGGAGGAGGCTGATGTAGCATCATGGGAGGACTGGCTGCACTCCGATAGCGAGCTCCCATCACCACCCTCAACACAGGATGGTGCGGAGGATGAGGAATTGGCTGGGAGGGATGATGGGCCACCGTCCAGCCCGGGCCCTCTTTTGCCAACAGGCCACATCATCTGGCCACAGAGCCCCAGCCCACCCGTCACACCTCCCCCAAGCGTGTCAAGCTCGGTTCCGAGCCCAGGGGTGGACATGTCCCCAGAGCCAGCCGGGGATGATGTGCGGCCCCCAACTGGCCCTGTGGAGGAGGCGAGGGCTGAGGAGGATAGGGCCCCAGACTTACCCGACTATGGTGGTAAGTGTGTATTGATGGATTCTACACCCTGCATAGTGGAGTTATGATTGTGTTAAGCAACAGAGTTTTGTTGACAAGGGTGTAACTGATATGTTCTCCTCAATGTTTGTGCAGATGGTGAACGTGCAGGGTCAGCTGGATGGAGTCTGAGTCCATCCCCATCCACCCCTGATAGTGGTGAGGATGAGGAGCAAGAGCGTAAGTACCATACATTGATTTTGTCTTTGTACCAAAAACCATGTACGTTCCCACAGTAAAATTTTGCTTCCTCAACATACAGGGCTCCCTACTGTGGTGGAGGATTTGGATGCAGTTCCTACAACACCTCCAGTCAGCCATTGAGCATCATCTGCGAGAACTGAGCCGCCTACTTTACATGCTGGGTGGGCACCACCAACAAGTTGGTGGGCTCCCCTAAGGGTGATGGAATGGGACCCCCTAACGCTCCAGGCGGACATGACGGAGTGTTGTCCACGTTGGACACCGAAATATTTTTGGTCATGCCATGTTGGCATTTTATATTTTTTATTTTGCCCCTGTTGGGCTATTTTCTTCTATTGTCCAACATTTGGACCATATGTTATGTGTTGGGGTTACCATGTTGGGCTATTTTCTGATGGTGTCCATCCTTTTGTGACTCACAAACCAGTTGGGTTTCTTCCGACAGTTCAACACTATTGCGGCCTTGTTGTGATTGGTATTGGCCCTTTTAACCAACCTAGTAAATATCTGAACCCAATCTGTTAACTCTGTTTGTTTCTGAACGGACCCAATTATGTACATGTTTATTGGAGGTTGATGGTGGTCTTTAAGGGCATAATGGGCAAATTTTTTCAAAAACCGGCTGAGGTAGAGGAAGGGATCCCTAACACATGTTTTAACACAAGGTGCACATTGTCAGCATGCCGTCTGTCGACCAACCACCAAACCTTGAATAATGAAAGTGATCTGAAAATTTTACCAATGCTGTGACACCATCAAACATAAATGTGGATTTAGACGTACACATCGGCAAGCTGTAGAAGGCTGCCACCATTAATATTATCCCATGTTGTAGACCACAGACAATGATGGTAAGGACACCTCTGCGGCCTTGCTGGTCCAACAATAAGTAGGGACCCCTAATGCTGCATACCTAAGGTTTAAGGATAATTGCCCTCTACATATGTTCCTGTTGCTGGATAGAGCATGTGGCCTACTATAGCTGCTCAGCTGCAAACTTTTTCAGGGTCAACTTTCAAACAACATGCAAAAATCATGGACAACATATGTAACGTGTGTGGAAAGAACTATTTTTATTTTGAAACAAAAATATGGAAGGTCAGTTCCACACACTCAGAGAAATTAAATAATTCAACAATTAAGGCAACATAAACCCAACTGCTATTGTCGCAGTAAGGCCACACACACAACACAAACATCCCGAGTAGGGAAGAGGCAATTAGGTGTGCCTAAGTTAAAAAAGAAACAACAAAACTAAAAATGGGAAACAGAGCCAAGAAACAACCAAACTAAACATTAGGAAAATGGGGACCAAAATAAGGTTCAACATCGGGGTAGAAGTGGTTGGCCGCCAGCTGCTGCTGGTGCAAAGCCACTATGCGAGGCATTGCATGGGCTGGCCCAGGTGGTGGTGCTTGCTGCACATGGGGCTGAGGGCCCATGTACTGCCAGGCAGGGGGGTTTACAGGTGGCTGGGGAAGGGGAGCAGGGAAGGTTGAATCGGGGGTCAGGTTGCCCAATCGGGCCTGGTCCATCACCAGCAGGATGACGCGCTCACAATGCTCCCTTTGCTCCTGGGTAAACGTGGGGAGACGCTCCGCAACCACCGTAGCAAAGGGGCATTGTGGCTCACGCACCTGCTGGGTCAGGACTTGCTGGGCCAGTAAGACCAGGTCCGGCCCTGAGCTTGCTGGTGCCTGTCGTGTCCGGGCCCTGGCACGTGTTAAAGGCAGAGGGGGCTGGCTGGGCGCTGCCGCAACGTCTTCCTACTCGTGAGATGTCGGCTGGTCCGGCAACTCTGACACCAACCCCGAAGAGGGACCTTCAAGCGGATCCTAAAAAGATGAAAGGAACAACACATGAGCACACATGCCATTACAGTTTAGGTGGTCATTTGGCCGGAAAGGATCAAGTTACATGTATGTCAATAACCCACATTGTGCATGATGTCCGAGCAAAGTCCATGATAGGGCCTTACAGCTTAGCCAAGGAACAAAACACTCCCTACTTGTGTGCTAATCGATATCTTCCTAAAATTGGAGGGGTTTGAAGACACCTTAATCAAGATGGGAGGCCCTTCTGGTCTATGGTTGGCTTCTGTACATTGCAAACTTGGCTGAGATGGGGGCAAAGAATGTTTATTGTGTGATCATTTTGAAACATTGGTCTAGGTGAGCGACTTACATTAGCCCCCTCCACGGCATCCCCAACATTGGGCTCTTGGGGCTCTGAAAACTCGCTGCTGTCAAGTGGTTGGCGTGGCTCCTGCTGCTCCGTGGTGAAAAGGAGCTGCTCATAATACCACAACGTGGGTGTATAAAGAGCCCCCGCTGCCATGCCTGACCGGCGGGACTGGGTCTTTTTTTTATGCTCCTTGCCGAAAACCGTACGGAGGTACTGAATTTTGGTCTTGATGGCCTCCCGGTCGAGGTCCTGGTCTGGGTGAAATTGGCGGGCCACCGCCAGGAGCCTGTCATAAGCGGCATTCCGGAGGCCCCTGTTTGTGTACCCTTCAGCCCGAGTTTGCCACAGGCAGGGGTTATCCTTGTAGGCGGCAATCAGAGCACTTATGAACTCCCTATTTGGCCGGGCATCTGTAGAAAAACAAGAAATGCAATCGGTAACAATCACTGTGGCACATGGTCCAAGCCATGTGTACAATGGCAGCCACAGGAGGAAAAGTCACCTGCCATGATCAATTTGAAAATCACCCGCTAAATAACACAACACCACACTTGCTTAAACCAAGAATGTTGGTCAAGGCACTGGGATGTGTGCTGTTTAGACAGGGACAGTCCAAACTTTGTGCATGGAGTACAATATAATGACCAGAACTTTAGATGGGTCAGTCTCCTCATATGATGTGAACATACCTTTCCTGAATCCAACACAGTGTGTAAAAATGAGACACTTATTGGTAGCCAAAAGATATGCTGGCGACCGGCCTGGATGCTGTCTCTCCCACTTGTCTCTCCCAAGACACACAAAACAGCAGGTACAACACACATGTACACAGTGCACTATTTATACAAATTGATCAGACACCTGTTGGACATGACAGGTGCGATAGGCATAGACATCGCAATTACCACGCCCGGGACAGGACGTATCTGCTGCGTTGGGTGTGTCCGTCCGGTTTCTGCCACGCCTGCCTTTGAACATGGCCCCGGCGTTGTGTGATGCTCTGGTTCGCCACGCCTGTTTTTAGAGGGCGTAACAGCGTGTGGGTGTGTGGTTTGTCGTTGAGGAGACACGCCTGGGTAAGGGGACGTCTCGCCTTGTCATTGGCTCGCCCGTGTATATAGAGCGTTTCAGGGACGTGCACAATGTCTTTGCTGCGGAGTTACTGCCGGTATGTACGTGGGGAGTCAGCATGTGAAACTTTGTGAAGGGGGGTAACTATAGCGTTGTCAAAATACATATGACGGGGTTTGTGTTCTTGCCCCACCTCTGTGGTTTACGTTTTTTTTTGTTTTTTTTTTTGGGGGGTTTACATTGGCCGTTATTTAGCAACATACAAGGACTGAAGTATTGCCTTGCTGCATTGGAGTCATCGGGACATAGTTCGTTATTTTGGTGACTTGATATTGGAGTGAAACCAATCTCAGCGACCACTGCATGTGAGTAATTATTGTGTGTGTTTAGTGGACCTTTTGGCCTACATATTGGTCCACCGTGTGTCGGATATTCATGTTGTTAAGCGTTGTTCCTGATGTAGGAGTAGTGATGTTGGTTGGGATCTCACTGTGTGTAGGGTTTTGTGGGTATTGTATTTTTTGGCCCAAGGCATTTCGCCGTGTCAACACATGTGGCCTTCCTCAACACCTTAATTCATACTGTAGGTGTTGTATGTTTTTTGTACCTGTTTTCGACATGTGGAGTGCACCGGTACATATATTTGCAATGTCATGTTCCTTTAGTCATTTCAGTTTTGATGATCACATTGTGGTCAAAGCACCTTTGTGCGTAGTCAGCATAGTGAACATATGTTTGCCTCTAAACAGCATGAATCCAGATCAACGTGCCGTGCTGGGGCTGGTTTGCTGGTGCAGGCAGCACGTGTGGAGGATGAGAGGGTGGAGAGACGCAGGAGGAGACCCCGACGCATCTGGGCCAGGGAGTGGCTGCAGCAGCGCGATCAGCATTCCCACATTCGCCTTCTGCACCAACTTCGTGACGACTTCCCACGGGACTTCCAAAATTTCCTCCGGATGACAGATGAGACCTTTCAGATCTTGTTGGCAGCAGTGTGCCCGCTCATCAGACGGCAGGATACAGTAATGCGTCCAGCAGTGCCTGCGGAGGAGAGGTTGGCCGCCACACTGCGGTTTCTCGCAACAGGTCGCACTATGCAGGACTTGGTCTACTCATCTGCAATATCACGTCCCCTCCTTAGCCAACTCATTCCGGAGACCTGTGAGGCGATACTGCGGGCTCTAGTTCCGACTTACATGCGATTGCCGCAAAACCCCGAGGAATGGCTGGCCACTGCCGATGAATTCAGCCAGAAATGGCAATTTCCCAACTGTGGAGGTGCCATTGATGGGAAGCATGTTAGGATCACCCAACCCCACCACAGTGGTTCTTTTTTTTACAATTATAAATCATATTTTAGTATAGTATTGATGGCAGTGGTTAACGCCAATTATGAATTTGTGTCAGTGTCCGTGGGCACAAATGGTAGGGTTTCAGATGGCGGGGTTTTTGACCAATCGTCGTTTGGCCAAAAATTGAAGAATGGACGTCTCAATTTACCTACCAACAATCGCACCTGTGGAAACATGAACTTTGTTTTCGTGGCAGATGAGGCGTTTCCGCTCCATCCTAATTTGATGAAGCCATACCCCCAGAGACACCTAAATGCGCAACAACGCATTTTCAATTATAGGCTTTCCCGGGCACGACGAGTGGTGGAGAATGCCTTTGGCATCATGGCTAGCCGTTTCCGCATATTCCACACGGCCATTAATATGCGACTAGAATCTATTGACCTTGTAGTTATGGCCTGTTGTGTCCTCCACAATTTTTTGAGACGCCGGGATCGCCAGGCCTACACTCCCCCAAGCTTTGAGGACCGCATAGACTCCAGCAATGGGGAGGTGGTGTTGGGGGGCTGGCGTGCTGATGCCCCACAGATGGCAGGACTCCAGCCATTAGCTGGTGGGAGCAGCCGGCAGGAGGCACAGGAGATGAGGGACCGGTACTGCCAGTACTTTAATGGTACAGGGGCTGTGAGCTGGCCTAATTATTAGGGTGCCATGGGGAATTAGCCATTGCACTGTTTGACTGTGTCCTGCAGCTCAGGGTTGGAGGCAGGACATGTGTTCCTTTTTATTTTTGCGGAAGAGGTTTTTTTTTTTTTTTTAAAACATACCCAGATTTAGGGATATTTCAGTTTATGTTTTGAAGAGGGCCAGGCCTTGCCCATTGGAGGGGAGATGTGTGTTGCAGACATACCTGTTGTCTGTGACATGAGCCAGGGATTTGGCTTCATGGTGCTTGTTGGCACTACTTTGGTAATTTGTGTTGAAGGGCCCGGCTTATGGGTCCTGTGAGAGACGGGCGGGACCAGGACCCACATACCTCCCCAAAGGCCCTTGTGACAGTGGTCACATTTTTGTTTTCTAGCACCTAAGGACAGAGTTAGGACTGTCTCGACCAGGGCCTACCGTGAAGTTGGTGAGGCAGCTTAATGTGCGTTTTTTGGCAAAAACGTATAAACCAAAAGGCCCTGATTTGTGTCACAGCACTTGTTATTTGGTACATTGTTTGTGTACGACACCGGATTACATACAAACACGCATATGTTGGACCACATATATGGTGGTTACGACACACGTGTTGCAAAGCACAGTCGAGAAGGACACAAACATTAGGCCACCAGGAACAATGAATGTTCCAAGACGCTTAGTCTCCTTTGCGTTGTCATACATTTTGCCCACAATCCCGCTTGATTAACACATGCGCTTTCTCACACACTAAATCAAACATCAACAAGAGCACACAGCAAACACACATGCGTTTCACAGGCGTTTGGAAATATCCACTCATGACACACACACAGCTCGCTACAGGATGATTAATTAACGCATCTTTACACTACACTAATTGCGCAACGCATAAGCGAGCAAATTCTGCACAACGCAACACGGGGGATGGCGTTCTGTACCTTTTCCACATTCAAAGTTAGTTATGTGGTACAGCACACATATACATTGCGACCAACATCACAGGACTTTCTGGAGATGAGGCCGCCATGTTTCGAAGAACATCTGACCCAATGAGGACGCAGTACTGAGCACCAATGGTGTTGTGAGGGGCGCAGCTTAGAGACCATGTACCACGCCTATGGGCTCCAATGACGCCCACATTTGCTCCCACATCGTTTAGGAGATTTCTGTGTGACTATTTGATGAATGATGTCCACTGATGATAAGTGCATCGCTCAGACGATCGCTGGATGGGTGGATCGGGGAATCGTCTGAGCGATGTCTGTGGGTGTAGCGTTGTGATGAGCGATTTTGCGCGTCGTTCGGACGATATGCAAATTTGACATCGTGTACGACATCGTGAGCTAAATCTTTACGTGTGACGGCCGCCTAAATGTGATTCCATCTGGAAAATCACTACACAAAGTTCAAAGCTATTCCTTTAACAGAGTCTCCAGATATTTTAGTGTTGAATGTATATTAAAATGTCAAGTTCTCCCTTGTGGATTGGGTCTGTTTTCAAAGGATTAAATGTATGCGTACATATTGATTATCTTTCTGATGCTTTCTGTATACACATATTTATACTTGTGATTTTTTTCTATGGAGGAGATCCACAGTCCCTCGCTCCTGTGGAAGTGGAGTTTCGGGTGCTGGCAATGACAATAAGGATGTAAGATGCTTCCAGGATCTGTTATCAGGGTGGTAATCCTAACTCAGTGATCCCGGTTTGCAGTCAACCTAGCTGGATGCCTCTGCGCTGATGACCTCTGTAAATTCACAGACTGCGCTGTGTTGCGGTAGCTGGCTCCGGGTATGCGAGTCTCGTAATCTCCTCCTCGATGCTCACTGCTCGTGAGCAGGAACTTGTAGTAACTTGCTTAGACCTGGTATTAGAATCCCGACGCACGTTTCAGAGGCATAAGAGCCTTCTTCCTCAAGGGTACCACAAACTCGATTCACTGTCTTTTTACGTTGTATTAAATCAAAAGCAAAAATTTCAATTTAATTGTTCTGTCCATGTGGTTTTAAAGAGTTTAATTTCACAATACATTCACTTTCTTTTCTTGACATTTTATAACCTCCCCCTACAGTCCGTTTTAACTTTTTGGATCCCCCACACTTGTAATCCCCTGAAAGATCCTCCTTGCTTGACTGCATAGTGTTTTGACAAGGGATATTTTTTATTTTTATGCCAATATTTCTCACATGATTATAAATGCGCCTTGTGAGAAGTCTAATTGTCTTGCCAATATACTTTTTATTTCAGGGACAAGAAATACAGTAGATGACGCCTTCTGTTCTCCATGAAATAAAATCCATGAATAAAATGATTACATCACCTTAATGGAACAAATCCCTTTATCTTCAAAAATAGGGTATTTACATTAGGGGCTGTATTTTTATTTTTCATTATTCCACTCTCTTGTACAGTGAATGCCACCATATTTCCTAAATTTCTAGATTTCCGGATAATATACCTGGGTTTATTTGGTAACAGGTATCCATTTATTTTGTCATTCTTTAGGAACTCCAAATTGTAATTAATAATGTGTTTTAATAAATCAATCCTTCTATATTTCACAATTATTGGAACTATTATTTTAGTTTTATTCCCTTCTTCCAAGCTCAGTATTTTTTCTTTTGTATTACCAAGTAATTCTGATATAGATTTATTTTTTACTTGATTGCACAGTTTTATTAAAAATTCTTCTTCATAACCTTTTTGTTAGAATCTTCCTGTGAGGATATTCACTTTCATTTCAAAATCATTATTCTTGGAGCAATTTCTGTAGATTCTCAGGAACTGACTCTAAGGAATATTTAAAAGCCAGCCTAGGAGATGACAGCTCGATAAAGATATAAAACTGTTGCTGTCAGTAAATTTTAAACATTTTAAAAATGTTTTTGTTTGAATTTTATCATTTTCATTAAAAGTAAGATTAAAAAATTGATCTCTTTTGCTTAAATTTGTAGATAATTCAAGATACAAATTATTATTGTTTAACTCTCCCAAATTTTTTAGAGTGCTTCTTCGCTCCCTGACCAAATAAATATATCGTCAATGAAGCGCCACCATAGGGCTAGGCCTGACTGCAATGCCTCCCTAGGACAGATGTATTGATTCTCTCATCTGCCTATATAGAGGTTTGCATAGCTTGGTATGAACCTGGTGCCCATAGGGTGCCCTTATTACCCAATCCAACCACACTTTGAAACTTACACCAAATCTAGTACCGCCAAGCATATTCCTCTCTCGCATTCTTACTTTCTACCCTCCCAAAAACCCCTTCCACATTCACATCCACTTCATGTCATACACACATGATCCGAAGAAAAGACTGACTCCTGCTTATACTCAACAGGTTTCACATTTTTTGACACAAAACAGTAATCCACTCTTGACTGCACTGTACCACTCTCAGAAAAAAAGGTATTTAACAAAGCTGACAAACCACACGCGCTGGAGATCACTCATACCAGAATCACTCACTGAATCTACCAAAACATTCCCCGTCACATCCAACATAACTTTCCCCATATCACAATTTATATCCCCCACAAGCACGACAGGCACTCGACTTAATATTTTCAAACGGTCCTTATGTTCATTTTTAACCACTGGGGCATATACATTAATCACACAAAATTTGCTAAAACACACCTTCCCATCTCAATAACTAAAAAAAATCTATAAATACACATTCCCGCCACTTAACTAAAATCCCCCACCCCATCCCCTCTGACACCAGGTGCTTCCAGTGCATCCATCTCATCCTCCAGGGTGGATACAGGCAATGTCCGAGGAGGATCATCTAAGTTGGCCACTTTTTTGTTTTTTTTCTCTCCAGCCTCTTAAATCTGCACACCTCCTGCTCCACTGCTAGTTTGAATTGTTTCTCTTGAGCACACTTCCTTGAGGGTGTACCCAACACAATCTCCTTAGACTTTGGAGTGGGCAAAGGTACACATTGCTCCTTACCTTGCTCCTCCACTATGTAATGAGGTGTACAATTCAGATTGTATTATTGAAATTGAAACTGAAAGGAACTGTGCACAGTCCGCACTTGTCCACCAGGGGGCATCAGTGGACTGTACAATCACAGAGCTGGGAAACTCCCAGCCATCTCTGTTGTTTAACCAGGAAGTGAAAGCAGAGAATCAGAGGAGTATAAATCCAGAGCTGAGAAGATCTACCTGCGGATGTCTGTTTAAAGTGGACTACTTTGCTACACCTTGCCGGAAAAATCACCCCGCAGAAGCCCCTGTGACTGATCCTGGGCCACTGGACTTTGGTGCTGTGACTCTGGCCGCTCTGCAAAACCTTGCCCGCCGAGCACCCAGAGTGCATGTGCTGGGGCCGTGACTGACATAAGGGAGCCATTTGTGCTGCTGTGATCTCCCTTCTGCTGTTGCTCTGTGTGCCCTGAGACTGGGAGAGACAGACTGTTACCTGCAGAAGGAGACCAAAGAAGAAGAGTGAGGAGATCCCCAGGCCTGCTACGTGGGAGCGACATCTTCTTCTGTGATAAGACTGGTACGTGATTTTAGGGAAAGTTAGGGAAAGATACCTTCATTGTTGTGTTTTTTTCTTTTCTTGCTGCGTACCCGGCAGAAGTGAAGATTCAGAGACTCTAATATATACCAGTGCGCATATAGTTCGGTTGACTGTGATATAAATATGTTTTACAGTAAAGAGATGTTACTACCGGTTAAATCTGAGTATGGGGATTCTGTTGAGAAAGATCATACACACACACCCGCGGCCTTACCACCGGTCGCCACATCTGGCGTAGTCGGCAGGATGTGTGATCAACAGAATCTCCTCCCGGTAGTAGCTTATAACCAGACTTATACTACGGCCTGCAGGTCCATATCCGGTGCCAGCAGTCCGAGCAGTGACACGGAAGAATTGAAGCAGATAGTAGCAGAGTTGCAGAAACAGATACTACAGCTGCAGCTCATGCTAGACCAACAGGCGGACAGGCAAGCGAGACAGCAACCCAGTCGGCCTATGGGAAGGTGCTGGACATGCGGCGACCCCCGCCATAGGGCAAACCGTTGTCCGCATCCTCCACCCGTGGTCCGATATACCAGAACCAGCAAGCCATGCCCCACAACAGCAGCCACCTTTAAACTAGACGCCCCAGCCAAAGCAGTTCGCTCGGCAGGGGAGATCAGGGAAAAGGGTGTGAAGAGACAGAGCCAGACCGATAAGCAAGTACTGGCCACTCGGGTCCAGGGGACAGTGAAGTGGTTTAATGTCCGCGATGGGTATGGCTTCATCAACAGGAATGACACAAAGGATGACGTGTTTGTACATCAGACTGCCATAAAGCGTAACAATCCTCGTAAGTGCCTCCGCAGCGTTGGTGATGGGGAGGTGGTACAGTTTGATGTTGTGAAGGGAGAGAGGGGTACAGAGGCCGCCGACGTCACCGGTCCTGGGGGTGTTCCCGTTAAAGGAAGCAGATTTGCCCCCAACCGGCGCCCTACCGCCGGCGATCCTACTCTCCCCGGGTAGAAAACGTGACTGAGTTTATTGGAGATATTGTGAGCCCTGAACAAGGGAGCGAAGGTGAACGGGGGGATGACGGTTTCTCCCAACAGAGGTCCCTACTGCGCCGGAGATCAATCCCTGTGATATCAACGGCCATCACTGCCTTGGAGCCGATGGTTGTTGACAGGGACTGTCAACCTTTAAGTGGGGGGGTATGTAATGAGGTGTACAATTCAGATTGTATTATTGAAATTGAAACTGAAAGGAACTGTGCACAGTCCGCACTTGTCCACCAGGGGCATCAGTGGACTGTACAATCATAGAGCTGGGAAACTCCCAGCCATCTCTGTTGTTTAACCAGGAAGTGAAAGCAGAGAATCAGAGGAGTATAAATCCAGAGCTGAGAAGATCTACCTGCGGATGTCTGTTTAAAGTGGACTACTTTGCTACACCTTGCCGGAAAAATCACCCCGCAGAAGCCCCTGTGACTGATCCTGGGCCACTGGACTTTGGTGCTGTGACTCTGGCCGCTCTGCAAAACCTTGCCCGCCGAGCACCCAGAGTGCATGTGCTGGGGCCGTGACCGACATAAGGGAGCCATTTGTGCTGCTGTGATCTCCCTTCTGCTGTTGCTCTGTGTGCCCTGAGACTGGGAGAGACAGACTGTTACCTGCAGAAGGAGACCAAAGAAGAAGAGTGAGGAGATCCCCAGGCCTGCTACGTGGGAGCGACATCTTCTTCTGTGATAAGACTGGTACGTGATTTTAGGGAAAGTTAGGGAAAGATTCCTTCATTGTTGTGTTTTTTTCTTTTCTTGCTGCGTACCCGGCAGAAGTGAAGATTCAGAGACTCTAATATATACCAGTGCGCATATAGTTCGGTTGACTGTGATATAAATATGTTTTACAGTAAAGAGATGTTACTACCGGTTAAATCTGAGTATGGGGATTCTGTTGAGAAAGATCATACACACACACCCGCGGCCTTACCACCGGTCGCCACAACTGCACACTGATTAGGCTCATTTACATGGATATTCTGTGTAACTAGCTGTGCCCGCCCCCTCTCATCTCCAACATGCTGGATAGGCACATCTACATCCAGAGGCAGTGCTTTACTGTTCCTCCCTTCCTCCTCCTCCCTTAGCCAGCTCCCTTCATGGTTTTGTCTCTCAGTGCTCGGTCTGGGAACGCTGAGGGCAGCAGCATCAGTCTCTTCTCCCCTGTGCCAGCTCCCCTCACAGTCACATCTCTCTGTAGTTTGTCTGGGAGTGCTGTCTGCCTGGGGACAGTATTTACACATATGTTCGTTACTCTTACATAGATCACACACCCTTGGGGCGGGGCAATCCTGTCCCTCTTTGCCCACAGTTAGAACAGAAATGCTGTTTCTGGCAGGCTGCCTGCACGTGTCCAAACGAAAAGCATTTTCTGCAGAACAGGGGCTGTCCTGGGTATATGAGGAAGAATCTGTGACCAGCAATGGAAAAAATTTGCTGGGGGTGTGTAAAACCACCCAGCCACGTAATGTCTCTATTTAGTCTCACACTAGAAATGTATCTACAATTGGATATGCCCAAATTATTCACCTGCTTCTTTCCTTACTGCACATATTAACAGTAACGGGCCAGAAAATTCCACAGCAAAGTAACTTCCGTGTTGGGATGATATAAGAGAAAAGAAAAAAGTTGCGCCACACTGCAAAGATTAAAATACGGGGTCGGTTAAACCACCCTTGTGCTCACCTGGCCCAGTTGTGCCTGACCGCACAA